>NTPY01000689.1:569443-581506 GCA_002922825.1 Brachionus calyciflorus | reverse complement strand
TTGGGTATAGAGAGATGATGGTGTACTATAATTTGGATACATGTTTTCAAATAGGCTATTTTGACTGCCGCTTAGTGTGTTATTGGATTGAGTTGGCGGTGGTGATAGAGCTGTTGAATTGGCTGTTGATTGTTGTTGAAGTATGTTTAGAGTGTTTGTGGCAGGACTTGTGGCTATACCATAAGTAAAATTGTTTGCAGCAGCGGCAGCAGCAGCCATACTAGGCGTGAACAAAGTGCCCGCTGTTGAGCCTAAACTCGAACTTGGCGTGAAATTTTGATTCGATGCATTTATTAACATTGGTGATATTAATCGTACACCAGCTGTTGATGGATTACGATAATTCTGCTCGGGATAATAGGAAAAATTCGACTGGGCTGTTTGATAGGTTGGTGTTTGATTATCTTGGCTAAGACCACCAACTGGTGACAAGCGACCATTTTTCATTAAATTTATACCTTAATTTAAAAAATTTTTAATTTTAATTCACAGTTTATTTAACAAAACGAAATTGTCAAGTTATCTTTAATTTTAAGCAAAATTCCTTAGAAAATTTCAAAAACAGGCCATTTTCGGCTTTAACGACATGTCCTAAAATCAAGTTGAATCATTACTTGCCAAAATAAAATCAAAGTAGAGAAAATGAAACATTTTATTGAACATTTTCATCAATAAATTGAAGATATAAAAATGTAAAAAAACTAATGAAATAGCGTAGTGGGGTGATAAGATATTATCTTATTTAATTAGAAAATCACTCTCTAACAGAATCCTCAGATTTTTTTAATTTAAAGATGCTTAAGATATGGTTAGGATACCTCAGAAAATTTAATTACATATTCACGAAAACTAACAAAACTTAAAGAAAAAGTTTTAGTCTAAGGGTAATTTACAATTATTAAAGACCAAGCTGGATGGTTTTAAGTACCATTAAAAAATTTAATTATATTTGACTCGAAAAGTGCTCAAAACATTCTTTAATTCTTATTTTAATCAATTAATTTTTAAATTGGCCAAGACTTGGCTTTGAAAAACAAAAATACAAAAAGTCCAAGTCTGACTTGAAGCCTTAAACAACGCTAGGTTAACTTTATTTGATCAAGATAAAAAAAAACTTATCTTTGATTTTTTTTTTTTTTTTTAAATAACACGATGAAAAAAAAATGCTTAATTTAAGAAAATTTTAATATCCGCTTTTTTCCTTGCTTGTTAGTGATGGATTAAGACAGGTCAAAAATGAGACTATTTGGCCACAAAAATTACATGAAATTTTTAGCTTCCTAAAAACAAGTTTTCTTAATAAAGTTATTCCTAGAATTTTGAAATAAAAGCTTTTTTTTTCTTTTCTTAAAGATTTTTCATGGATCAAATTTTGAAAAAAGATTTGAGTCACGTAATCAGTCTTTATTTTTACAAGGTAAATAATGACATGCGTGTAAAACTTAAAACTACTAGACTTTTTTTTTATCAACAAGCTAAAAATTTAATGTAAATTTTGTCGTCTCATTTTTGATCTGTCCCGATGGATTTTACCGTAAAACCGATTCGATTTTTTAAAAATAATCTAATAACATAATAAAAATTCTCTATCTATTGATACTTTATGAAAAAAAATTAATAATTTCAAAATTTAACGAAAAAAAAATTTTGAAATTTGTTTTTTAAAGCAACTTAACTTTAATTTTAAACTTTATAATATCTAAAGAAGAGAATTTAATTATTCTTGGATATTCTTAAAATTCTTAACGATCGAATCTTTTTGTCTAAAGCAGTTTTATTAATTAAACCCATCACAAATTTTGACCAAACACATTTACCCTCACAAGACGCTTCTTTTTTTTTTTAGATGTTCTTAGTTAAGATAAATAAAAAAGAACAGCTAATAATTCGCGATATTAATTTTAATTATAATAAATTAGACCACCAAGTTTGTACAAGGCTCATAAAGAATCGTATAGATCAACAAATTTTCAAATAATTTAATTTTTCAAACGTTTCAAATGACCAAACAAAAATGACAATAAATAAACCAAATTGAATGAATCAGAAAATAAGCGATTGGTACCGAGAAACGCCAATGAGTGAAATATTAATTTAAGTCGAAAATATTGTCGATTAATTCAATTAAATATAAAGCGACGAAAATTTAAATTTGTAATTTTTTTTTTATTTTGTAGCAATAACCATTAATTAATGTACGATTTTAAAGTTAAATTTTAAGTTCCTTGATTAAAATTGTTGCCATAGCAACAAAAAACTTAGATTTAATACCTTGATTACTGGGTGAAGTTCCGAGCTGTTGATTGATCTGTTGTCCCAATTGTTGTTGTTGTTGTTGTTGCTGTTGTTGTTGTTGTTGTAATTGATGATACATTAAATTATGAGCAGCAATGTTATAATAATTAGGTAAGTAAGGTTGTATAGGTATTCCAAGATAAGGATCTTGAAAATACTGAGGTTGATTAAATTGTTGTTGTTGTTGTTGATTGACAGCGGCGGCAGCGGCTGCTGCAGCAGCATTAGCTAAATGATATTGTATTTGAGTGTTTGCATTTGTCGGATCTTGATAACTGACTGGATATTGATTCACAATTGGTTGTTCTTGTTCGTATTGATGAACCTGTTGATGTACTGATTGATGCTCAATTGGCTTTTTACTAGTCGATGTCGTCGTCGTCGATTGGACCTTATTCGGCTCGTCATTTAAAATACGTACATTTTTCAAGCGATTTTCTAATTCCTTAACCGATGGCGAATTATCCTCTAATATGTAATTAACTAATTTAAGACCGAGATTCTCGGCCGATTTAGGCGATAATAAACCCCCATTGGTCTGATCACTAAGACTATTCAAAACTGGTCGTTTTTGCATTGGTATCGGTTGCGAGACCGTATGATCAAATTGAGCTGACCAATCATTAATCAATTGATTCGATTCCCACATTTTTTTATCAACTTCTTGTTGATGCTGATGATGATTATAATGATTACTATTATTATTGTTGTTATGATTATGATGATGATGATGTAGTTGTTGTTGATGATGTGACCATTTGGGTTCGTTTTTAATCTGTTCGGTTGTATGTTGATTAGGTGTAGTTGTATTACTAGACGAAGATGATGAGGCTGATGATGAAGAAGCGGCGGCTAACATATTTAAACTCTGTACAATAATAATAAACGAACTTTGTACACTTTTTTTATTTAAAAAAAAGTCATTAAACTCAACCAATAGCCTTGTAAATAATAGTTCGAATACTTACCTTGATTAAAAAGGATATTTACAAGAATTTTCGAAAAGAATTTTTTTCTTTTTTTTTTGTAGTTGTGTGCTTTTTAGCAACAAAAAAATTAATATATATATATTGGAGCAAAAAAATGTATAATTTTTACTATTAAGTAACGAGCTGCGATGAACGAGAGCGTTTTAGTTTTTTTTTCTATGTACGTGTGGGTACACTAGGCAAGAAGATGAAAAAGAAAAAAGTGAATAAATTTTACATAAATTATGAAATGAACTCGGTTTAGTTTAGCTTAGAAAAAGAGAAATACTATAAATTATGTTTTCGTGTGATTGAGATATAATTATGAATCCGGATACTACCACCTATTTGGAATTGTTTTTTTTGATATACCTTTAAATTTACAGCGAAACTATGTGTGTACTATATATGATAAACATTGTGAGTACGGAGGGAGAATATAGGCGGGTGAGTCAAGTGATAATATATGATAATTTTTTAATAAAAAAATGTTGAAATCATGTTTGCTTGCAAATTATGAATTCAAACTTTAATTGAAAAGCTTTTATTATTAATAATTAATGTTTTAATGTAAATGTTTGTTAGTTTAGGCTAAGTTTTAGTTTTGTCTTATAAGCCTATTTAGAAGTTTTACTTGAAAATAAGAAACACTAAAATTTTAATGGCTTACAATTAGCTTCCATTAAGTCATTACTTTTAAAAGCTCTCAAGAATAATTGGAATAAAAATAGCATTTGAAAATTATAGTCTAAATAAAGAACAATTAAAAATTTTTCAAAATTTTTAAAGGATCCGATTCAATTTTTCAAAAATAAAGATAAATGGTAAACCCAAAAACTGAATATTTTTTTTGAGCTTTATTCAAAATAAGCTCTTGTTTACCATTCATTATTTGAGTTTTTTTTTAAAAGATACTAATACCAATATCGTAAATTCTCGTTAATCTCGTACACGTTTATAATGCGATTTTTCTAATTAATCATGTGAACTTGAGACCATCTCAAAAAAAAAACATCGAAAAGATGGTAAACATGGAATTGTTTTTTTGATTTTCCGGATTCAGAATCAAAAAGTAAAATTTGTTTCTTAGTACCTTGTTTTTCATTTAGAAATTTAATTTTATCTTACGATTTTATATTTGGGTTTTATTTTTTGGTACTGAAACAATAACAAATTCAAAGTAATGGACAATTGGTTTTTTGTTTAAAACCAGACTGAACAAAAATTCCGACCTGAAACCCCTTTGAGAATACTACAATTCACTTTCTTTTGATGTCATAATTCCAAGTCCCTTTAAAGTTTATTGAACATGCGTGTCACACGTTCTATAAAACTATTAATTTATGTCCACAAAATGCATTTTTTTTAATGTCAAAAGTATTCTACTTAACTCGTCAATGACTTAGAAAGCTAATCTAAAAGGTTACTTTATTTAATATTTTATGATATATTGGTTTATTTTGACAATTAAGTTACTTTTTACTTATTAAACATCAGGGCGTAAATAAAAACTTTTGACGCAGAAAATTTTATGATGAATTAGAAATTTATTGTTTCTTAGTCAATTATTACTACAGATAAAGCGAAAATTTTGATTTTCAAAAAGATTAGGAAAAATTGCAAAAAATTTATTTTTTTAATTTTCGGCATGTGACATGCATGAATTAATGTATGTGTTACACGCATGGCTCATGTTTTTTTAAGAGACTGGGAAAATGAATTTTTTTGAGTTTATCATGATGAATTTAAAAATTTAGTTAAATAATTTTTTTTTCGGCGTCAAAAGTTTTTATTTACGTCCTGATGTATAATAAGTAAAAAGTAACTGACTTGTCAAAATAAACCAATATATCAAACAATCTAGCTTTCTAAGTCAAAGACAAATACTTTAAAATATAGTTCTAAACCATTTATTCTTTCCTAATTATATTTTCTCTGTATAATGGAATTTCTTAATTTTCTTTCACCAGTCTGAATAAAAAAAATTTTTTATTAATCTGAAATTTTTAATATTAGGCCTGAAAAGATTTGAAAAGGTCCCAAAAGATTTGAAAATATTTGAAAGAATTTGAACATTTCTGAACGTTCACATGAATTCCGTAAACGAGAACGTTCATGAACGTTCATTTTTGGAACATGTGAACTTGAAGGGTAGTAGTTGTTGAATTTGAAATTGAATTACGCAATTCATTTAGTAACGGTTCGGACCGTACCGGATTAACCCCGGAATGTACAAAAAAAAAACTATTTTTGATAAAGAAAAATTTTGTTTTTTTTTAGTACGGTTCGGGGTTGATTCGGTAGAAAGTTGTATGATTAATTAGTAAAACAAGTTTAAAAAAGTTCAAAAAAATTTTTTGTATTTCCGAAAAAAAGCTGAAATAAATAGACAAACAACGCAAAACTAATGCTAAAATTTTGGTCAAAAATTTTTAATCTTTGATTTTTTAAAATTTTCAAGAATTTCTTACTCACAGCTTTTATTTTCAATTTTTAAACAAAAAAGATTGGTTTTATAATTTTTATTTAATAAATACAGTCGAAGCAGAAAAAATTTTATATTTACAAAAAAAAAAAATTAAAAATTAAAATCTTCAATTTTTAATCCAGAAGCATCCTCGTATTCATAATTACCCTTATTAGCTGAATTCGATACATTGCTTTCTTTTTTATAAGGCTTATTCTCATTTAGTAAAACATTTTCATCTTGTTCATCTTGTTGATTTTCATAGTCATTTTCTGTTGTTTGTTGTTGATTTGATCGAGTTTTAGTACATTTTGAAAAGAGTTGTGTGAACTCGGGTTTAAACATCATTTGTACTAAATTATCTCTTTGTTGTCCTGGCGGTCGCCTCATTGTTGATCTCAATTGAACAAACGGAATAAGCTCTATAAAAAACTCTTTATTCATTTCAATCAAATACTTAATCATATTTGAATTATTCTCAATGGCTAAATTCAAAAAATCCATAGCCATTTTTTTTCGCTTTAATTTAGCTTCAATTAATTTCGAATTGAATGGTTTAAACAAAGGCATCCATAGACTTTTCGATTCATTCTCCGTACTAAAATAAAAATTAAACAAAACTGATCTTATTGATATACTTGCTGAGATCTCTTTTAACCTAGCCTCTTGAGTACCTGTATTAGTACCACTTTCGAATAAACAACTAGTTTTATTAATTATATCAGACATTATAAAACTATCATTTATCGAATCAAGTGCTTCAAATTGACTATCAAAATTACTTGATGACGATTTTATATTGAATATATCAATGTAATTTTGATGAAGATAAGACAAAATTAAGTCTGAACTTAGTGGAAGTTTATCATAAATATCCTCTGGGTCAGCGCTTAAAACTGGTCTTTTATATTGGACTAAATGTTTAGGCATTTTGAATTCTTCAAAATTATTATCCACATTTTTCCGATGCAGAATTTTTCCAAGACCACGGAAAATACTGTAATTAGCATCTTTTGATCCAGAGTCAAAATTAATAGCTTCGCCTGTTTTAGTCTTGCTTATTTTTTTTTGAGTAAATTGAACCTTATGACCAGTGCTTGTTAATTCGACTAAATTGATGGCATGACGTAAATCACCATTACTAGTAGAGCATAAATTTTCCAAAAATTTTTTATCAACAAATCCAAAATGTTCCATTTTGGCTATTTTTTCAATTTTTTTATTCATAAATGTATTTGCTATGGAATTAAATGAAATTTCAAGGCATTTTAAGTCCTTACGTATGTCGGTTGGGAAAATTTTTTGAGGGTTTATATCAGAGGAATAAGTGGTTTGAGTCAAGGAGAAAATTAAAGAAAATTTTGAAAAGCGTTTAAAATCGTTTAGGAGATTGACAAAAATTTTCGGATCACGAAACGCAAAATTAGGTATCTCTTTGACCAACATGACTTTTTTGACATTTTGAGTGCTTTTATCATTAAACAATTGATTTGACTCATAACGAGACGATTTGAATAAATATTGACTAAAATTTTTTATTTGAGATTCATAAGGCTCATTGTATTCACCGTCGATTTGCAGATCAAACGATTTTAAATTGACATTACTTGGATCCCATTCGACTAGTTCGACGCCTTTTTCTTTACACAAGACTTTAAGAGTTATATATTTTCCACAGCCAGATGGACCTTCTATTAAAAGTATCGAGCCTCTTTCTTTAGAAATAATCTGATCTAATAAATTACTCAATTGATCGATTTTATTCTTGTGAACCGATAGATCAGCTCGAGTTGTTGGCTCATATTTTAAAGAAAGACTCAGAGTGTTTTCTTTTTGTTTCTTAGTTGGACTATTAAATGGTTCGGATATTTTAGCTTTTGGTTCTTTATTAGTCAAATTGGAAAGTGTTTGTTTTTGTGAAGAAGCCCTTGTCGTTCGTGTTGGTTTAGTTGTGTTTGCAAATGCTGAATCGGAAAATGCTGATGAGACCCAGGACTTCATTTTTTAAAATTTTTTAATCAACAAAAAAAAAATTCAAAATTTTTTAACATTTTTGGTATAAATAAAAATCAAAGCCGTGTATTAATAGGGACAGATTTCTATTTTAAGTTAACTTATTTTTAAAAAAAATTGAGATAAGCTGTTAATATTTTTTCTAAAAAGTTTTAAGGGATTTGGTTTAAGATCTTGAAAATTTTACTTATTTTTTTCTTTCCCTTAACTTCACTCAAACTTTACCAATCTTAGTAATTTTTATTTTTAATTAATTAAAGTTGGTGATTTTCCCTTCAATTTGTGACGAGCATTTTGTTAATCAGTTTTTATTATCTCGATTGTAACTTTAAAAATAGTAACTTTGTTTTTCAAGTTCATATTTAATCTCGTTTAAATCTTTTTTTAAAAATTAATCAAAATTTTAGTCATAATAGCAAAAGCTTAATTTTTATCTCTCAAACAATAAATGCCAACTTTTACTTACCAAATTACTCAACTGACTGGACTTGACAAGAATCAAAAGTCATTTAGACCTATAAAAATGGCCAAATTCTAAAATTTCAACCTAAATTCGGTAAAATTACACGGAAACAAAAAAAGTTTTCATATTTTGGTATAGATAAAACATTAAATTTTAAAGCAATCTTACCTTTTTTTATAAATTTTAATTAATAAAAAAAATATTTTACAAGAAGGTTAGCGCATTTCATTAAAATTAGAAAATCTGTTAACTGTTGAAAACTAACAAAATAAAAAAAGAAAATTTTGTGAAAAACTTTGAAAAAAATCGTCAAACTTCCATATTTTTTTTCGTGCATGCATTTATTCTACTTGACATTGAATCAACGAGATTATCTGATAACCTTTTTCGGAACTCTTTCCAGTATTTATGGTACAATTTCTTTCAATTCGTCAAATGATCGTGGCCCTCCTTTTGCAAGCTCCTTTGCCAACTCCACAAGTTTTCAATACAATTTAAATCTGGACTGTTAGCTGACCACTTAAGACTCTCTAATTTGTTATTGATGTACCATTCGGTTTTTTTGACTCTATGGAAAGGTGCATTGTCTCGTTGAACGGTTGTTCTTGGCGTAGCTTTTTCATTTTTCATAAATTTGCATGAATATGGTTGCATTTAATCTCCCATCAAAGATAAAATGGATTCCTGGACCATAATAACTCTTACAACACAATATTCCGATCTTACAACCCCTTCCTTGCTTTGTGCGCTTAATGATACAGTCTTGATTGTGAAAATTTTATTTTCTCAGTTGTCATTTTAGACACTGGCCGTGATTTTACCATTTTTCAAAACGCTTTAACATACTGGGCCGAAAGCCGAGGTTTCTTGACTGCAACTTTCCATTCGAGACTTACTCTTAATTTGAATAAAGATGAAGATGCAGTCTAACCAATAGACAATTTCCATTGATTTGCTAGCTCATGGGATAGTTCAGTGCATTTTTTTTTTACTCAGAACAGATTTCTATCATCCTTTAGGGTAGATATTCGCGGTCTGCCTCATCTTGGACGATCTTGGTATGAGTTTGTTTAAACCGGTCAATTATTCTTTTAATGCACTATATAGCGCTGTTCAACACCTTTTCGAAAGGTTGCTACGTATTTCCTTTTTGCCTCATCGTTACAGCTTTGATTCTGTAATTTTGAATTCTGAACTCTTTTTCTAACTTAAAATTTCTTTCTAATCAACTTATTTTTTTAGGAGGAAGCTTAAAGTTGTGTTAATTTATATCCAAAATTTCATAAGGATTGGTTCAGAATTAAGGAAATAGGAGAGGAAAGTTCGCGTTTTTCTCAAAGTTTTTCACAAAAATTTTTCTCCAAAAAAAAGAAAAGCTTTTTTATCTCATGTCAAGGTTTATTTTAGTTAATCAATTAGGGAGTGTTAGCTTATTAGAAAGCGGATACGAGCAGTTTTTGATAGACCACGGACTTCTGATTTACGTTGATTAAGAGTTTTAGGTCATAAATTACTAATTTATGATTTTAATTGAATTAAAATTTTTAATTTCAAGAACATTAAGAAACATTTAATTGGATTGGAACTAAAAAAATTTCATTGATTTTTTTATTTAAAAACATTAAAAAAATTTTATTGATAAAAATATTTTCAAAAATTTAAAAAGGAACATTTAAAATAGATTAAAATAAAAAAAAAGATGCATTTTAATTTAAATATATTTATTGTGGCGTTTGAATTTTTTTTATTTACCAAAATTTCTTATTTTGTTTTGCTGAAGCTACTCTACGCTTCCAAAATTGTTTTACTCGTCGAGCATCTCTATTAAATTCAGGTACTTCTTCTAAATTTTTAAGAGCAGCCTCCAATTTATTGGCCAAGTCAATCATATAATTCAAACAATTCATTACATCTTGAGAAGTGAATTTAGTAACAGTTTCTTCATCAGACTCTGCTAATTCAAATTGAGCTTTGTGCGATTTTATATAACGATTAAGAAGAGCCTCGCACTTCGAGTCCGGTTGTTCAAAAGTATCATGCTCAAATGTGAATACACTTGAAATCAACAAGCATAAACCAAAAGCAAATTTTAAATGTTGCATTATTTTTTTTTCTTGATTTTTTTGTTTATTTTCGTTCTAAAATGAATAAGAATTTAAGGAATATTTATTACGGTGATAAATTAGCTAGAATTAAGTGCAAATTCAAAACAGTGTCTTAAAATTGCGGGTCGACACCTGTTGTTTAAAGTCTCAAAATTCTATAAGATTGATTAACCTAATAAAAAATAAAAGATGGAAAATATTACTTTTTGAAATGTGACAATTAGATCAATTTTTAAGAGACTAAACAAAAAAAATTCTGAAAATTTAGTTCTTTTTTTTGAGAAAAATCTTAAGTTGGAAAAGGGTTTTTATATTTATTTCTTGAAATCCGATTGATTCAATTCCGTAAAATATAAAACTAAATTAATTTCCTTTTGTATTCATAAAATAAAAGATCATGCTCTTAGGAGAATTAATTATTCTTGACTGATATGCAACAAATGAATTGAAAATATTTTGAAAAATAAATTGAATTGAAAACTTTTTCTCTTACATCTTTTATCTCCGGATAAAAAAAAAAAAGTTTTTAAAAAAATTAAATTTATGAAATGCAAGTTCGTCTCAAATATTTGAAATATAAAGTGTTTCCTTAAGGAACACAATAATTGAAATTCTTATGTTTTTGTAAGGATGATCATGAATGAGAAAATTTCTAATTTGATACCAAGATATTTTTGTTATCGATTGTATTAGAGAAGAGAATTTTTCCAAGTGTAAAAATTCACTATGCGTTAATTTTAATTTAACAAATTGATCAATTTTAAAATTAAAACAAATATTTTGAATCAATATCAAGAAATTTCATCTTTTTCCAAGTCTACTAACAAATTGATGTGATGTTATGTAAAAGTTGAATGCGACTTTATGTCAAATTCTCTATAAATTTAATGACACATTCGTTAAAAAAATATTTGACTACATGGGAGCCAGTTGGCAAGTTTTTTTTTTCAATTAGATATTTTGCACAATTTTACTCAAAAAAGGCCAAAGAATCGAAGGTATGTTCTAAATAAATTTTGCTGAAAATCAAGCTTGAATTAATCCCCTACTTAAATTTGGAGATTAAAGATGTTTATGTCCTAATGTTTTGATTAAATTTTGTCTTTTTATCGATAAATCTTTTGATTTTAAAAATAAAACTCTTGTTTTTTTTTCTATTTTAGAAGACAAAGCGCTAACTATGCTTAATTGTGTGTTTAAATAATTTATACTAGTCTTCTAAAAAAGTAAAAAATTTAAAATTTGATATTTTCATGCCAAATATATAGTGATAAAATGCCAAAATTAAGGTAGAATATAAAAGGATAGACATCTTTAGACTCCGATTTTAAGGAGGGGATAATTTCAGGCTTGATTTTTATCAAAATTTTTTTAGAACATACATTCCATTCTTTGGCTTTTTTTGAATAAAATTGTTCAACAAAAATGTCTAATTGAAAAAAAAACTTGCCAGCTATTCCAGCTCAAAGATTTTGGTCATAAATCTTTACATTTAAGATTGTTTACAAGATATGAAAAATGATTTTCCTCATAGTTATACTAAACTAAGCATAAAATGACTTTAAGTAATTTGGCTCTATCTTTTCTTTTTGGTATCTCTGAGTGACTGATAGTTTTTATAACTTTTATTATCAGATGCTTTTCTAGCCATTTAATGTTTGAGAAGGCTTCCCTTAATTCCTACATAATGAAATACTAACGTAATGGTATATTAACAAAAAAAGAAATTTACTAAGCTTACTTTTAACAAAA
>NTPY01000689.1:537125-569146 GCA_002922825.1 Brachionus calyciflorus | reverse complement strand
CTATCTTTTCTTTTTGGTATCTCTGATTGACTGATAGTTTTTATAACTTTTATTATCAGATGCTTTTCTAGCCATTTAATGTTTGAGAAGGCTTCCCTTAATTCCTACATAATGAAATACTAACGTAATGGTATATTAACAAAAAAAGAAATTTACTAAGCTTACTTTTAACAAAAGATCTACTTTTTATTTAAAATAATTATTAAATAATTTATAGCTTAAACTATAAATTAAAAAAAAATTTGAAACCCATTTCTGACATGAAATTTTTTAAATCTTAAGAATATTCTATGGAAAATGTCTTAAAAAGTGATAAACAGCTCAAAAGGAAGTTTTATACAAAATATCTTGAATATGCATTTAAGAATATAAATATTTTTTGCTTCAGCAAAAAACAAATCTTAGGCATTACCTTTGTAAAAATGACTTATAATTTAACTGTTTTTGAACAAAGACTCTAGTTAAAAGTAGGGGTTAGCATTGGGCATATTTTCCAGTCGACTTGAGCCGACCCCAGTTGACTGACTATTTTCTTAAATTGACTGAAGTCGACTTGAAATTTTTGAAATTAAAAAAAATTATTAAGACGATTTGTTTCAAAAATAATATGGTCTTTTTTGAAATAGAAAAAGGTATGTTAAATAAAAAAATTATGAGAAATTTTGAAAAAAAGTTATCAATGAGATCAAATACGATTTTTGCAGAACTGAATGGATTGGTATTTGGTAAAAAGGTCTATGGGCTATTAGAAATCAGAATTTGCAGTATCGACTTTTATTTTACCCTAGAGAAAAAAAAATACTTTGATCTCTATCTCCTAGAGCTTGAAAAACATATGCTGACATTATCAAATCATTAGTAGAAAAAAAAAGAAATGTTATATTTTTTAATGATTCCAATTTTGCGAATTTCTTAATTGCTAAAAATTTTTAATCAATAACTTCCTATCTTTTTTTTTTACCATCTTTAGTTTTATTTAAGAATTAAAAATGACGTTTTGTTTTTTAATACTTAATACTTATTTTTGACGTTTCAATTACGTCATTCTCTTAACGTCATTTAACTCAATTTAATAATAAATATAGTAATGTTCCAGGTTCTCGACACAAAATTTGATTGATTTGACTTTTTCTTAAAATTGTAAAATTAAATTTTTTAATTTTTAATTGTCAAAATTTAATTTTCCAATGCCTATTTATATGGTTGTTTTACGGTATGAAAAAAACAAAGAGTCTATTTAAATTTGATTCTTTTTCAATAAAAAATCCATAAATTCTTAGATTATAAAGAATCCGATTCTTAAATTTATTAAAAATTTTAATTCTTTTTTTTTGTACCTACGCGATTTTACTAATTCGTGATCGAAGAATTCATGCATTTTTTTGATAAAATAAAATAAAAAATTTTTTTTTCGTAAATTTTATTATTAAGTTTGAAATTAATCAATTGAAAAAAAAAGTGTTAGTTATATATGTATAATATTAAAAAGAAAAGTAAAAATGTAAGGGCTAAATTAATTACAAAGTTTGATTGGAATCTTCTTCTTTGCGTCCATGCTTAAGAATACGAGTGAATTCAACATAATCAAATACGCCGTCTTTAATAGGCACATCTCTTAGTAATTCTTCGCATTCTTCTTCAGTGAAACGATCGCCAATTGTGCATAGAAAATCCCTAAGTTTATCTTCTGGAATGTTTCCTAAATTATCTTCGTCAAAGCACGCAAATGCATTTAGAATAACTGTTTCGGGATCTGTTCCATTTAATTTATCACCAAACATTGTTAGAAACATGGTAAAGTTTATTGGACCAGTTGCTTCGTTAATCATTTCTTCTAAATATGGATCTGTTGGATTTTTTCCTAATGATGCCAATGTGTCGTGTAAGTCTTCTTTGCTTATGAAGCCATCTCTATCTTGGTCAATCATATTAAATGCTTCTTTGAATTCTTGGATTTGTGCTTGGTCAAACATGGCAAAAACGTTAGATGTCGCGCGTCTTGCGCGATTCTTAATATTCGATTTCATTTTTCTCGATGACATTTTTATCTATAACTTTTAGAAAGAAACTAGCAAATAAAAAATTTAAATTATTCAAATAAATATTAATAATAAAAAAAATGATTAATTGTAAAAATGATTTATTTTTTTTTCTCTTATTTTTTTGTGTTACCGTGCTTAATCTTGATGCATACACTTAAGCTATTAAGCTCTCTCTCTCTCTTTTTTTTTAGTATGTGATATATTTTTTTGGGGGCTGTGTTTTTTTTTTTAATTAAAATAGTTTTAAATGTTTGAATTTTTTATAATTTTTAATTTTAAAGTGGTTATAGTAGTCGTCTTTGCTTTTTTTTATAATTCAAAAATTAAAATAGAAAGTGAAAAAGGTAAATTTTATGTTGATTTTTATGTACGCCGAAATAGCTCAGTTGGGAGAGCGTTAGACTGAAGATCTAAAGGTCCTTGGTTCGATCCCGAGTTTCGGCATTTTTTTTTTCCATTTACTTTATAAAAAATTTCTAACATGAAATTTTTAAAAATTGCTAATTAACCGTTAATCTTCGTTTAAAAAAGCACGTAAAATTAAAGGATTCGATGCTTTAATCTTTTCTTCAATTTTATCTAATAAAATAACCATAGGAATTTCTATTTTTTTTCAATTTCAAGCGGAAATCCTTTTTTATTTTTTAATTCCATAAATTTCTGCGCTTATAATACCTTTTGCAAATAAGAATATATATTCATATGCGTTTCTTTATATTTTTATTTTTAAAATGGAATTTTTTCAAAATTCCTAATTATTTTAAATTTGAAAAAAGTTAAATTTTCATAAATGATTTGTATTCATGTATTTTTTATTGCTTTTTTATCAGCTTGTAGAGCTCAAATTCCCAATTCAACTATTCCCTTAGCAGCAGCACCAGTTACTCCAGTCATTACAAATCCAGTTGCTCCAAAAGAAGCAACCGAATCATCTACATCTTTAGCTGAACAAGTTACAACAGTCAATGAGAGATGTTACTGGATTAAAATTAGACGTGGAGACACCTTTAATATATTGTCAACGATATACAATATACCTGTTAGCGATTTAATGAATGCAAATCCATCTAAGATACCAACTAAATTAATTAGAAATGAAGATATATGTATACCGAAACTTTCTTAAATATTCTTTTTTGAGTTTAAAATATTCTGAATTCCTGAATATGATCAATTTCTTTAAATACAAAAAATTTTTTTATCAAAAACGAAAAGATTTTTTTTTTTAATTTAAACTTAATTTTTAGAAATTAAATTTTTTGATTTTGTTTAAAATAATTTATTCTTAGTGTAAATCATAAAGATGTAATGCATTTGTCATGTTTTAATAAAAAAATACGTAAGTATCACTATTACCGTAAAACCCCCAGACCCCCCTTTTTTCAGAAGAAAAGTCATCAGAAAAATTTTAATTTTGAGATATTTTTATAGACCACACTAAACTCGGTATCCTTTAAAAGGCACACCTTAAATTTTTTTCAAAAGTTACACCGGGTGTAAATCAGGTAATATGACTCCTAGAAATTTTTTTTTCTTTTAAAATATTCCTCATAGTCTAAAGCACCTGGGAAATTTTTATTTTATCGGGCGAAATTTGTTTGTATAAGAAGTTAAGTTTATGTTTTTAATTTTAACTCTAGTAAAGTTAGTAATTTTTGGGGGTTTTTCGGGTCGATGATCACGAATTTTATGTCAGTTTTGCGAAAAAGTTGAAATTCACGATCTTGGCATTTATATCAAGAGTAGTCATTAGCTCGTAAGTATATTTAAGATGAAAAAAAGTATTTCTCCGTAAAAAATATATATTTTTCTGATAGAAAAATTGAAATACAAAATTTTTATAAAATTTTTTTGTGAAATTAATATTTTTATTGACTTATTTGGAAAAAAATTCCATATCTAAGGTTGCAGAAGTTGAAATTGCTTTTTTAGACATAACCAATACTCTAATTATGATTTTGAGAGTAAAGCAAAAATTAAAATTTAAACACTAAAATTAACGGTTAAAAACTGGAATTAAACTATTGAGAATTTTAACAATCTTTTAAAAGCACGTTTTTTTTCCAAATAAGTCAATAAAAATATTAATTTCACAAAAAAATATTATAAAAATTTTGTATTTCAATTTTTCTATCAGAAAAATATATATTTTTTACGGAGAAATACTTTTTTTCATCTTAAATATACTTACGAGCTAATGACTACTCTTGATATAAATGCCAAGATCGTGAATTTCAACTTTTTCGCAAAACTGACATAAAATTCGTGATCATCGACCCGAAAACCCCCCAAAAATTACTAACTTTACTATCGTACTTAGCTATGGCACTATAGTGCTTAGTTCTTCTTTTGAAAATCAAATGGATCAATAGTAAAACATAGAAAAGAAAAATCAAGAAAAAAAATATCGAATGTTACGAAATATAGAAAAAATTAACATAGAAAACTCAAAATATAGAAATTAAAAATAACGAAAGATCAAAAAATATAGAAATTTGTTAAATGAAAATTATCAATAAACAATTTTTGCTTAATGGTAAAAATATAAAATAAAATAATTAAATAATATTCGACATTTTACGCTAAAACTGTGATTTCTAAAAACTATCGTCATTTTCTACAACTATTAGAGTTGGCTATAAAGATACTTGAGGAAATAATTGTTTGAAAATTACATAAATTTATTCATATTTTTCTATTTTTCTTTAAGCTTAATTTGGTTTTCTATATTTTCTTGTTTACATATTTTATTTTTCTACATTTTTTTTCTAAATTTTTGATTATCTATATATTTTTCTATTTTTCTTTCTAAGCTTAATTTGGTTTTCTATATTTTCTTGTTTACATATTTTATTTTTCTACATTTTTTTCTATATTTTTGATTATCTATATATATTTACGTAAAATTACCAAATTTTTCGTAATTTTTGGTAAAATACAAAGATTAGAACAGTACTGTATTGGTCATTTCCATTTTTTTGTCAATACAGATCAGATTTAGTTATTTATGATACTAAAGAAAATAGTCTTTTAAATACTGATGGAATGATTGGGAAATATGCATATTGCTTGTCGAATTTATTATATAAGATTAAGAACTTTGAAACAGTTCTAAAGCCAAAAATAGATAACAATATCCAGGGTTTTTCATTTGAAAACGATTTTCCTTTTTACAAATGGTCTTCACTTAAATTTCCAATTGAAGTAAAACAACTTTTAAATGGAAGAAAAACAACCTTTCTTGTCGGTCTAGATGAGGACAGCGAAGAACTATTTGATGCCATTAAATTTTGTACACTTTATTTAAAAATTGAAACAACAAATTCAGTTAAAAAATGAACATTTGAGAATTTATTGAAAAAGTTTTTTGTCGAGTTGACTCATTCAGGCATATTAAATTACAGATTGAATAAAAGCAAATACACAATCGAAATGAACTTTGATTAAAGAGATAAACTTAAATTGAGATATCCGTACGGATCAACCGATCCAAATAATGGAAACGAATCTTATAAAAAGCTTTCTGCAAATAAAGCAATCTTAAGTCCTTATACATTTTGGGAGATACAACTCGTTCCGATTAGCAAACTAAATACATATAAATTACAGTCTCGATAATCCGATCATTCTGGGAGAAGGAAAAGAGGTCGGACTATCAAAAATTCCGGACAACTGATAATCCGGAATTAAAAATTAATTGAAAATTGTCGGTTAAACAAAAAAATCATAATGAGCTTTTAGATAGCTACCTTTAAAAAATACTAATTTAAATTGTCTGGCACTAGAGCTTTAAAATAAGTTAAAATCATTTAAAATTTTTATTAATGTAAAAGCGTTTGAATTTTCTAAATGATATAAAAAACATCATAATTAGTTATTTTTGTAAATATATTAGCTAAAAATAATCCAAGTGTTGATTTGTAATTATTTCTTAATACAAAATATTTAAAAATTATGTACATAAATGATAACAAGGTTACAAAACGCAAGGTTAAAATTTGACAATATATAATTTCCCATTCATTTTGTAAAAATTAAATGATAATAATAATTTCTGACTGAATAATCATATAAAATAACAAGGAAATTATAACAAAAATGAAAATTTTCTGTCGTATTATTGAGTTTTTCCGACAAAGAAATTCCGTTAAAGCGAGGTTTTTTAATATACGAAAGCTTTGCTTTGTTAAGGGAAAATGATTTTATGTCGGATTTCCGAAATTTCCGGATAATCGAGGTCCGTAATATCGAGGTTAGACTGTATTATATGATTTGAAAATGTTAATAAATAATCAAGACGAGATTGTCGTTTCACTTAATGGAAAAGGTCAGTATTTGGTTTCGAATGGAATTGATGCTGGAACTTGCCAATCAAACTTCAAACCAAATAACATGGTTCAAAGTAGATGAATCGGATGGGGATAGAATGGCCTGATAATTTTTAAAGAACTTTTTTTTTTCCAAAATTTTATAGTAAATAGTAGTCTTTAGATTTCAACATATTTTTATCTAAAATAAAATAATTAAAATTAAAAATTTTTCTTTTTTAAAGAATTAAAAAAAACAATTCGATTCCTTTGATCGTCAGAGATTACTTTTTCATTAACGATTGCTCACACATGTAAAAAAAATATTTAGGCAAATTAAATGCTTTTATTATCATTTTCTCTCACTATAATTAAAAGCCATTATAAGCAACGATATTAATTATTCAAACTTCGAAAATGTTTATGGTTTAATTTTGATCAATAGATAAAATTGAATCGTTTTTTAAATTTTATTTTGTAACAAAAAACTATGAATTAAATTTAGCTTTTCCTAAAACCTTCCTTTGGTATACTTTCTTTAAATTGTAAAAAACTTTTAACGGCTTCTTCATAATTCCATCCAGCATGATCCAAACAACTTAATAAAAAAAAATTAAAAAATTAAAAAAAATTTTTTTTTTCGACTAAAATAAAATACTATTTAGCCCATTCTAGATTCAACCCAGACTCAAGAGAAAATTGTTCTAACATTTGATTCTTAGGATCTATTACATTAGTTGTATTTACCAATGGCTCTCCATTATTTAACTTATTAATTTCACTATTTTTCATTTGAGCTTCATAATATAGTTTATATTGATCTGTTGTCAAATTGCTAATTATTAACTGTTCATTTACAATACTCATTCTAAAAAATATATAAACTTTCAATTTTTTATGCATGCTTTTTTGATTTAAAATTACTGTGAATTCGTATCTGCTATACAAACAAATACTCTTTGAAAACATCTTAAAGGTCTCACATTATCTTCAGGCTTACCCTCACGAAACACTCCAGTCACACAAAAAGAGATCAAATTCGGAGTAAAGAAACACTGATCCAATTTGAATGAATTGGGTTCGTGTTCAGTTGGAGGTAATTTAAATAAAAAACTAGTTGTTTCTAAATGACCTTTTTTAATTAGGCGATATTTTTTTTCGTTAGTCTGATGATCAGTTTTAAATATACGCTTTAAATTTCGACTTTCTTTGACTAAAGAATCGTCAAATTTAAAAAATCTATGCCCAACTGGATTCTGTAGATTTAGCGATAATGAAAATAAACATTTTGGATTATATGCACCAACCAATCCCTCACGATTAGTATCGAAACATGTAAAATAACTTATTAAATATTTTTTTTTTAAATTTCAATTTTTTTTAAATTTTTTGTTTAAACCTTACTTTTGAACGTAACTAACTATTACATTGAAAACGTCTTCTGGTATTGACGCCAAACGACAATGAGGTTTTGATGGTAGTAAATGTTTTTTTAATTCATCGTCATCATCTCCAATTGTAAACTTTGTCCTAACCTTTTGAATCGCTTCCTGACAACCATAAAAAATTAATTTTTAATTCTTAAACTTAAGAGGCTTTTTTTAATATTACATTATTTTGTAAATTTTGAATCGTTTTTTGACGATTTTTTTTACTTTTTGAAATAAAAAATTTTTTTAAAATAATTTCTTTATTTTTTTGAATGATTTAAATTTACTTTTTTTTCTTATTGGGATTTGGTGAAGGACTATGATTTTGAGAATTGTGAATATTTTCTAAATCTTCGTCTTTTTCAAGAGCCTCAATTATTTTAGCTTAAGAATATTAATTTATTTATTTTTTTAATAAAAAGTTTAAGCGTTAAAAATTTACGTGTAATATAATTTTTTCTATTATTTGTATTATTTATTCGATTATTGTTCCATTTGTTCGTACTTATACCACCATTACTAACATGATGTAATTGATTATTACGATTTCGATCCTTATAGTTTGAATTTTCTTATTAAAAAAAATTAAGTAATTATTATTGAATTGTTTTTAATGGTCAATTTTTAAAAATGTTTACTTTTATTTTTAATTTTTTTAGGCATTTTTTCAAGTAACGTGCTCAAAATAAAATAATAATTATTAGAAATTAATTTTTTTTTGTTTAGAAATTGAGCATGCTCTTAAGTTTAAGATTTAGAATAAACTAAACATTAAAACCAGGTACCTTATAACTAGTAATTATTTTGATTTAAAATTTTTTTTTCGTGAAACACTGTAAAATGTTCTAAATTTATTGTCTCGTTTTTAAGAACATTTCATTAATTACGAGTAGACGTTATCAGTGACATGTTCTTAAATATCGAACACTGGAATCAACGACATGTCCTTATTGCGATTTGAAACAAGGACATGTCGTTAGTTTTATTATATTGGCAATGATGGGATATCGGTTAGGCTAAAATTTCTTTTAATCTAATTTCAAAGCTAAGTTTAAATTAAATTTAGGGTTAACTCAGAAAATTTTTCTTTTTTTTTTATCAAAAGAAAGATGATTTAAATCTTTGCAATTTTATATATTTTTCGAGTATTTTTGAAGGGGTATTAGGCAAATTTTTTTCGAAAAAAGCCATTGCTATTCACTCCTATAGAAAATTCCCAAAAAAAAAACCTTTTTTCAGATAATTCATCAGTCTTATTCAACAATCTTAATCTAGGCTAAGCCTTTATGCAGTTCGAGGATCGGCTAACGGAAGTAATAAGTAAATCGTTTTAGCTATTTCCTCATTTTTTATATCTTCTTGATTGGTTAACTTTAAAATTTTAGCGTTTAATTGAATATTTGACAAAAAATACATATTTTTAAGTTTTTATTACTTAGAAAACTATTATTATTCATAAAAAAGTTATTTCCTCAAGAAAATAATTAATCTGCTTATTTTGGTATGCAGATACTTCGACCAGCAATTAAATTAGTAGGCCTCATTAGTGGATTAGCATTTATTAAAGCGCGGGTAGAAACACCGTTGGCTCTCGCTAGTTTGTTAAACGTATCCCCTTGTCTAATTGTAACAAATCTACATCTGTCAGTTTCAGTAAGCCTATCAGATACGATAGCAGAAGGTTGAGTTATTGGTTCAGCAACTACTGGTACAACTGGGAGAACTGGAACAACTGGTGTGGGTCTTTCAACAACGACAGGGACAGGTCGAGTTGTTGTTTCAGCAATTACTGGTACCACTGGGAGAACTGGAACAACTGGTGTGGGTCTTTCCACAACGACAGGGGCAGGTCGAGTTGTTGTTTCAGCAATTACTGGTACTACTGGGACAACTGGAACAACTGGAGTTGGTCTTTCCACAACAACAGGGGCAGGTCGAGTTGTTGTTTCAGCAATTACTGGTACTACTGGGACAACTGGAACAACTGGAGTTGGTCTTTCCACAACAACAGGGGCAGGTCGAGCTGTTGTTTCAGCAATTACTGGTACAACTGGTGCAACTGGAACAACGGGTGTAACTGGCGCTACTGGAACAACTGGTGCAACTGGAACAACGGGTGTAACTGGCGCTACTGGAACAACTGGTGCAACTGGAACAACGGGTGTAACTGGTGCAACTGGAGTGACTTGTCTTGTAGTTGTTTCGGGAGAAGTTACATTTTGAGCATTACTAACTGATAAAATTGCAACCAAAAATACGTAATAAAAAATTTGTTTAAAATTCATTTTTAAAATAAACATAAAAATATTTTTTTTCTCAAATTTCCGATTTGAAGAATTTAGAAAAATGCCATCACACAAAATATATAGGGTAGGAAACCTTTCTAAATATATCTTTTTGTTTTTTCAACAAAAGGTATTTATGGAGTCATTTATGTAGTTGGAAAAGGGACAAGGCTTTCTATTTAAATTTAATTTAAGAAAAAAAGTAATTACAAAAAAAATTTTTATTTTTAAATTTTTTCTTTTTTATTTTTTCGACTTGGTCCTAAGTCTTTTATTTTTATTATTGTTATTATTTGTATTTTTGTTGTTGGTCTTTTTCATTTTTTTAATAGCTCTCTGATTCATCCATGCTGGATAGTTGCCATTTTTATCTTTTTTGGTACGCGCATTGAATAATTTTGCATCGTTTATTTGCATATTTTCTTCGCCTTCTTGTTGAACTATTTTAAGAAAAAAATTTAATTTGATATGAGCTTTAGAAATGAGGTATTTTATTTACCAATTTGATTTTCAGTTTCTTCTACCATTGATTGTTCGCTAATTTTTTGAGCATCTTCGTTTCTCTTTTCGACAATTGAATTCAACATCATGAGCTCTTTCTTCTTGTTTTTTTCTCGCTTTATTGCGCGAAATTTACGTTTCCATTTACTTTTACGTTCACTTTTTGCCATTTCTAAATATCTAATAGCCAAAACAAAAGCACGTTTAGTATTTTTTTTTAATTTTTGTTTTTAAATAAAAAAGTAAAATATAAAAAATTCAGATTTTTACTAAAGAATTTATTTAAAATTTTTTATTAAAATTTACTTTCAAAAAGTGCATATTAAACAAAACAATACACTTATTCTTAAACAATTCCCGTAATCACTCGATAGTTATACCATGGTACAAAATTTTGGTTTTAGATTTGTACTCATTTATTTTATTACTTAAAAAAATTCATAAATCTTTCGGCAATGAAAAATGGGGGCGGTACTATCTTGTGATATAGCTTTTTTTTACCTTTTTTTTACATTGTCCACAATCACATCACTGTAAATTTTTAATGCGTAATGAGGATTTCCTCCATAAATGCGTAAAAATTTGAACATACCCAGTAAAAGATTTTTTATCGAACATTATACGAATTTAATAGTTGGAACATTAATGCCAATATTTCTATCTCTTTAAAGTAACATGAATGTAAATTGTATTTTACTCATTAATGTGACAAGTATTTTATTTACAATGATACATTAAAGACCTTTATTTTAATTTTATAATGTCACACTAATGTGAAATACATTTTCCTTACTCTGTTTCATTGAAAATCTGGACTTTTTTATATCAAGGGTCGGTCAAAAGAAAAGTTCTTGACTTGAAAAACTGACTTTAGTCAAACTCGACTCGAGTCGATTTGTTTTTAAAGGACTCGTATCGATTCTTTTTTTAGCTTAAAAATCTGACTGTGACTTGAGTTTAGTCGCTAGAATTTTAAATTAATCATGTTTTTAGATTTTGTTTTAATAATTTTATGCTAATTACAGAGACCAAGTCGCATATTGGATAATCTTTTATTGATCATTTGAATTGTTGGTTTCTTTAAAAATCGAGTAAAAAGACTTGACTTTCGATTGTGACTCGTTAGTCAAAGCAAAAAAAAATAGACGACTTTAACTAGAGCCAAGTCGGTTAGGTTGACTTAACTATAAATATTAAAAGTTTCTAGTCACTAACTCTAGCCAATAAATAAAAAGGGTATCAATTTGTAAAATGGATTAGGTTTAATCGATAAAAAGTCTTTAATTAAATAATCAATAATGTTACCCTCCGACTTCACCTTTTCGCTTCTTTATTTGTAGTTAGAATTTTAAAAAAATAAATAAAAATTTTTTCAACAACGAATGCATATTTTTAAAAATGAATTAGATATAGATTTAAAAAAAAATAAACACCTTTTGGTAAAAAAAAAGATTAGGTGAGTTATTGCTCACCTAACCGACTAGATCAAAAAATAGTTTTTAAGCAAATCTAATAAGAAACACGATTTATGTGAACTTAAGTGTCTTTAGTAAAATTAATGCTTAATTAACAAAAAGGAAGTAGCGATCTGAGTAAATTGCTTTGTTAGATATTTCTATAGAACTAAAAAGCACTAAATTAAAAAAATTAATCTAGAAATCTTTTTAATAAGTTTTCAGAAATAATTTTCTGAGAGACCCTTAAAAAATTTATTATTGCACTCGACGATTAGCTTGATATTAGTGTTGCGTTATCGAGGCTTAGACTAAAAGTGCCTAAAAGGTTCTAGAAAACACTGAATTGTTCTCAAAATTTCTCTGAAAAAAAACATTTTAAAATTTAGACGTCTAAACTCCTTTTGTATCCCAAATCATAAGACGTAGTGATGCTTTTAAATTCCGGGTTCAACAACTTCAATATTATTAAACATATTTAAATGATTTTCGATTTTAAATAGCTAATGAGCTTCTCTTCAATTCATGAAAATTATTCTAACCTTAACCCTAATTTTCACAATTATTTTCATTCTGTTAAAATTAAAATTAGCCCTAATTCGTCATTTGACTCGGCTTTGCCTCGTCAAAAGCCAAAATATGGCTAATTTTATGGTTAGAATTCTTTAACTTAATTTAGTTTTTCATTTTTTTTTGAAAATTTAATAAGTTTAATAAAATTCTCTGTTTTTGTAAGTTAGAAAAATGTTATTTTCGCCGCTTTTAAGACCCATAGCTTCTTAAAGAAACATCGGTGCAACTAAAAAATATTATATTCGTGATCAGCTCGTCGAGATCTACAAGCTGATATATAATTTGACCATTTTTTCTTTTGGGGGAGATACTATAGTGCACCCTCGAATTGTTAGATATTATTGGATAGAGTTACAAACTTCGTAAAGTCCAGAATTTTTCGGATAATTTTAAAGAAGTTTTAAAAGATTTCTAAGACATTTTATAATCCAATTTAATGAAAATGAAAAAACATTATTTTTATATTGAATATAAAAAAATCAATATTATTCTCAAACCAATCATAAAGGGCTTTTCGAGTGTAGAAATTGTCATGTAAAAAACTTTTTTATTATATATTATGATTTTGAAAATGAACATAAAAATTAAATTGGTTGTAACATTAAATTAAAACAGTTTTCATTTAAATTAAATGAGGTAACGAAATTTACTAGCCCAGTTATTACTTAAGAAATTCAACTGTTTTATAATAATTAACGGCAACTATGAAAAGAACTCAAGTACTCATATTAAAAACTTTTTATCTCTTTCTCTGTTATTTTGTTGAATTTTTAAACAGAAACAGAAATTTTAGCCTGTAAAATAGTTCAATAAAACAAAAGTTTGTTAAATGTTTCATTTTGATGCAATTTTATTATCATATGCAGCATAATTTTCTGCACTTGTTAGTTAAGTCTTCAAAAATTGTGCAATTTTAATTGCGTACTTAATTTATGCTTTTTTTAATGTTGTAAAATCTCTAAATACTGTGCTTTTTTCTTAAACATTTTCATCAAAAAATGAGTAATTTTCTCTAAAAATTATTTAAAATTACAGTCAAAGCTCGATTATGTCATCCCATCCGTTCTGAAGGAAAATGGGGATATAATTGAATTGGGACATAATTAAAAATATTTTTTTATGAAAAAATTTTATTTACAATTACGAAATTTTTATTTTCCCTATATCATTCATATTATTTTTAAATTTTAATGAAAAAAAATCAAATATTTATTAAGTGTTACTTTTTGTAAAACATAATAAGTGTTGTAAGCGTTACAAGTGTTAGAGAGACAGAATTTAATATTAGTCATCAGATTGGCCACTAGTTATCTTAGTTTGAATAATATAAATCTTTTGACATTTTATTATCGGCATTTTAGCTAAGCAACAATAAATTTTTGAACTTTCCTTCACCTCTGAAAATAATAATAATATAAATTATACAATTTTTTCAAAAAAATATTTAGACATGCTTGTATGGGATATAATTGCACATAATTTACTATTGAATGTATTTAAATGTTCTGCAATTTTTATGCGATATAATTAAAACATGGGATAAAAAAAGGGGATATAACAAGACTAAGTTTACAATGAAATACATTAAGGGAAATCGGTTCTGTAAAATTTCGGGGATAAAAATAAGACGGGACATAATCGAGCTTTGACTGTAAACAATTTGATCTGTTTAATTTGGGACACGTATTATGTGGCCAATTTTTATGATAAAAAATAAAAATTTGGTCACACAAATTAACTTTGATGAGCCAAAAAAATTTGAATTAAAAATAAACTTTTTAAATCTAACTCATAACGAAATCAATACAACAAAAAATCATAATACAGCAGAGCTAATGAAAAAATGACGGAGTCGTACCGAACCGTACTATGTTCCGTACATTGTCCTGAAAACCTAAAAATCGTACCGAACTAATAACTTAAGACTCCCGAAATTATTTATTAGGAAAAAAACGGTGAAAATAAAATTTTGGCCAATACCAATTTCATGATTTTATTGTCGAAAAAGTCAATATACGGTACGAATTACAGTTCGAATTAGGGTGTACGGTTCGCTTTAAGGTATGAAGGACGGACGGTACGGTACGGGTGCGCTTTGCTATCGTAAGATACTAATTCGGTTCGTTATTTTTTCATTAGCTGTGCTGTATTATTATTATATCTTATGTGACCTTAAAAAAAAATTCCGGTCACCAAAACCAAAAGAGTCATCCAGTCTCATATCCAGCGCGAACACCTTTTTTTTATTAAAAAAATTAAAAATCTAAAATAGTCTTCAATTTTTTTTCGTAAAATAGTCTAGATTTATAAATGTCATTTGACTTTTTGCAAAATTATTTAGTTAGTTTTACAGAAAACTTTACTGTTATTTCAAAAGACCAAACCAGAATATTCTAAAATATGCTTTTTAGATAAAATTATCAATTTAAATATAAATTCAGAAGATTGGAATTTTAATTAAGTCCGAAAAAACTTTCGGAAAAATCTAAAAAAAAAATTCAAAACTTAACAAAAAAAAATACTTGAAAAGACATATAAGACAAATTAACGCACTAATAAATTTATGCATTTTGTCTCATAATTGATTTCAAATCGATACACCTGAAAAACAAAAACTTTAAATTTACTTTATTCACTAAAAAAAAATTTTTTTTTTGTTGAAATTTTCTGCAGCTTACTGACAAACCATAATTATACCGTAAAGGTGAATGTTAAAAATACGTGTAATTTGCAATTTAGTTTGAAAAACAAAAAAAAATTTAAATTTTCATAAAAAATAAAATAAATAAAAACAACTCTTTTCATACACTGTGAAAACCCAATTTAACTTAAAATTTAAAAATAAAACTCAACGTCACTGTTTGAAAATTTTCTTTATGATTCTTTTTTTTTTACCTTTTTTCTTTTATTCTCTCATTATTTTAGATATCCTTTTGAAATAAAGAAAACAAATGGATGTTTTAAAACTTCCGAAATTCTTGTCGAATTTAAATTCGGATAAACAAGAATCATTTCTTAAATTGTCCATTCTAGCCGGTGCAGCTATACTTGCATTTGCTGTTAGACTTTTTTCAGTGTTACGTTATGAGTCTGTTATTCATGAATTTGATCCTTATTTTAATTATCGAACAACAAAATTCTTAGCCGATGAGGGTTTCTACAATTTTCATAATTGGTTCGATGATAGAGCATGGTATCCATTGGGTAGAATCATTGGTGGTACTATATACCCTGGTCTCATGGTCACATCAGCTCTGTTCTATCACATTTTAAATTTTGTCAATTTTACAATTGATGTAAGAAACATGTGCGTCTTTTTGGCTCCATTTTTTTCTTCATTAACCGTAATTGTAACATATTTACTTACTAAAGAATTAAGTAATGTAAGCTCGGGTCTAGTAGCTGCTTGTTTAATATCAGTTGTTCCTGGTTACATATCACGTTCAGTCGCCGGTTCATATGACAATGAAGGTATTGCTATTTTTTGCATGTTATTAACTTATTGGTTATGGGTTAGATCAGTTAAAACTGGTTCAATTTATTGGGCTGCTTCGTGTGCTTTGGCGTATTTCTATATGGTATCATCATGGGGTGGCTATGTCTTTTTAATTAATTTAATACCATTACATGTTTTGACATTGATGATTTGTGGACGTTTTAATAACAGAGTTTATGTCGCCTATTCGACTGTTTATGTTCTAGGTACTGTTTTATCAATGCAAATTTCATTTGTTGGATTTCAACCAGTTTCAACTAGTGAACATATGGCCTCATTTGGTGTCTTTGGTTTATGTCAATTAGTTGCCTTTTACAATTATGCCAAAAGTAAATTATCCCAAGAGCAATTTGATGTTTTATTTAGATCAGTAGCTATTCTACTCGGTTCAGTAGCTGGTATTGCAGCTGTTGTATTGACTTTAACTGGTAAAATAGCTCCATGGACTGGTAGATTCTATTCTCTTCTAGATCCTTCATACGCCAAGAATAATATTCCTATTATTGCTTCAGTAAGTGAACATCAACCGACTAGTTGGAGTTCATTTTATTTTGATTTACAAATTTTAGTCATATTTTTTCCAGTTGGTCTATATTATTGTTTCAAAAATTTAACAGAAGAAAATATATTTATAATTTTGTACGGCATGACAAGTATTTATTTCGCTGGTGTTATGGTTCGTTTAATGTTAGTATTAGCTCCAGTCATGTGTGTATTGTCAGGTATTGGTATCAGCTCTGTTTTGGTTACTTATATGAGAAATTTAGAAAGCGGTAAAAGTGATAAAAAGACTAAGAAATCAGATGATAATTATCCTAAAAAGTCTGAATTTGCATCAGTTGTTATTTTTTTCATGACTTTTATTTTGGCCAATTATGCTTTTCACTGTGTTTGGGTAACATCTGAAGCCTATTCGAGTCCATCTATAGTCCTATCAGCTCGTAGTGGTAATGGTGATAAAATAATTTTCGATGATTTCAGAGAGGCTTATTATTGGTTAAGATATAACACACCCGAAGATGCTAAAGTAATGTCATGGTGGGATTATGGTTATCAAATAACAGCTATGGCTAATCGAACTATCCTAGTTGACAATAACACTTGGAATAACACACATATATCGCGTGTTGGTCAAGCTATGGCATCACCAGAAGATAAGGCTTATGAAATAATGAGAGAATTGGACGTTGATTATGTCTTAGTTATTTTTGGTGGTATGGTTGGTTATTCATCTGATGGTAATTATTTTTAAAAAAAAAAAAATTTTTTTTTCTTTAATTTCGTAATTTTTTTTAGATATTAATAAATTTATGTGGATGGTACGTATTGGTGGTTCCACTGAAAAAGGAGCTCATATAAAAGAAAATGATTATTATACGCCACAAGGAGAGTATAGAGTCGATAAAGATGGTGCACCGAAACTTCTTAATTGTCTCATGTATAAATTATCATATTATAGATTTGGTCAAGTTTATACTGAAGGCGATAAACCACCAGGTTACGACAGAGTTAGAAATGCTGAAATTGGTAATAAAAATTTTGAATTGTCTAAATTAGAAGAGGCCTATACAACTGAACATTGGATGGTACGCATTTACAAGGTCAAAGATCTTGATAATAGAGGACAAGCATAGATATAAACAAACAAACAAAAATTATATAAAACCAGCTGAACAAAAAATGATAATCATTATTTTTTTTAGGTCTAAAGTAGATTAAATATTAAGAAAAAAGAAGTAAGCATAAATTGTTTTTTAAAAAAATTTTATTTCGTGTCTAATTTTGTTTTTTTTTTTAAACTTTGGGATTTAAATTATTTAAAAATAAAATTTTTAAAAATTATTTGTTGTTTTTTTTAATTTTTGCTGAGACTTGGATTAGACAAAAAAAGGATCTTACGGGTTTAAATCTGTTTATTCTTTAAATCTCTTAAATGGAATAAATATTTAATTTTTTTTTATATTAAAAAAATAAAGTGGATTCTTCTTCAGTTAATAGTTTTGCATCTGGTTCTAGAATGAGTTTAGGTCAAGATGATAATGAGCTTTTAATACTTGCACAAACAGCTGGTTTTGATATAGACCCAGAACTCTTCAAGTAAAAGTTCTTTTTAAAAAAAATTTAAAAACAAAAATTGAATAGGAGATTCGTTATGCGAATTAGGTCTTTTTCACTTGGGCGTTTTTCATTCATTTTTGATATTATTTTCTTAGAGCTATCTAGGAAAATATACAGTCATTTTTTACTTTCAACTAATAATAGTAAAAAAAGCCTGCAATGTAGACACATGTCCACTTAATTAAATAAAATAGAGTGATATTCAAATAATTAACAATTTTTTATTAGTTCCGGTTAATTATAGTTAATTTTTTTATAATTTTAAAAATCCTATCTTTAACATCACTTTAACATAAAATAAGCATGTATGCAAGCATATTTAGCATATTTGGAGCATATTTCGACCCCCTAAAAAAGCATATTTTGACAGGCCCTGATCATGACTAGTAATTTTATACTATTTAAAGAGACCCATATCGTCATAATTTTCTTAAGAATAGATTTGTTAATTTTATTAACGAACTCTCTAATATGGTAATAGGCAGGAGCTGTCAAAATATGCTTTTTTAGGAGGTCGAAATATGCTCCAAATATGCTTTTTTATATATCGAAAATAATAATGCAATATCCCTATATGATTTAAGCGTCAAACAAAGACTTGACTTCGAAGTTATTTTTCAGAGTCATGACTAAAAGTCAGATTTCGACTTTTTAATTCAAAAAATTTAATTAATAAAATCAAAATAAATAATTTTTTTGGAAATAATTTTGTTTACTTGAATAAAATATTCAAATTAGTTCTTAAATATATGAATCAATCATTCCGCTTTATACGGCTCTCGTAAGGCAGCCACATACTAAATCCAATTGGTGGTTGTCTTGATGGTCGCGGGGTAAAAAATTTCTTATTTCGTATATTAAGTGTATTATATGATAGAAAATCGCTAACTCTATTTATCTGATTGATATAAAACCTAATAAAAAATTATTTTCCCCGGCGGCCAACAAAGGATGGTCGAAACCTATTTTGGTAGTCCAGTGGCCGCCATTTATTGACAGAGAAGTTTTTGGAAAAAATGAAGCAAAGACTGCAAAAGCTCATTTTTGGGCTAAGCGCTTTTTTTTGAGCTAGTATATTCTCCTTCTACTTCTAAGTCTATGAGCTACTTTTCAGAAATATTTTAAGACAATTTGAAGTTAGCTTTCAATAGGCCAATTCATGGCTCAATTCAAAAACAACTAAAAAATAAAGTTTTATTTTTTAAATTCTAGAAAATATTTAAATACAATGAATAGTTCTACATTTTAAAAATAAACAACTCCCCAATTTTTAAAACTCCCCAATTTCAGGAACACATAAAAAATTCATAATCTTGATTCTCATGTACCTCTTTATGTTAACTAATTGGAATTTTAAGTAGAATCTTTTAAATTAGTGTCAAAAATAAAATAAGATGACTGGTACTAAAAAGGCCCTTTTTTACACTTAAAAGAAAATAAATACCTTATTACCTTGTTTAAAAGTGGCCCTCCTAAGCCCCCTTTTTTTAGAAAAAAGGAAAGCAGAGAAATTTTATTATAACTAAATAGACCACACTAAAGTCTATCAGATAAGTCAAATCAAAAGACCAAATTAATTTTTCTTTAGTATGATTTAACCCTTCAAAGGAACGATTTTTAGCCGCTATTAAAGACAAGCTTTACGGTAAATTACTAATAAATAAAATTTTCTTAAAGCAGTAATAAAACTTTATGATTCTAATTCTTTTGCAAATAATACTATGAAAAATTTTAAATTTTGTTTAGGGACAAATTTTTTGCACTTTAAATTAAATTTTGAAATTTGCAATTTAAATTATTTCTTTTTTTCTTTTAAAAGGGTGATACTCGACTTGATACGTTTAAATGTAAATTTAACATCATTATCAAAAGTATTCATGAAATTACCAAGACCAAGTTATCCTCAAGCAACACCAACATCAACAACCATAAATGAATCAAAATCCAAATAAATTCGATATTGTACGCAGTGTATCCAAAGATAAATATTATTTACTACGTCAATATAACCAATTAAAAAATTTATTTAACCAATTTAATTTAAATATTTCAAATGAACTGCAGCGTCTTTTATCCGATAGTCTATATTTTGGTCTAACCAATTTATTTAATCGACAAACTTTGGGTGAAGAATGCTACAATTTAATTTTTTTTAATTTTAAAACGAAAAAACTACACACATTTCCTACTCGTTGTATACTCATAGCTTTTAAATTAATCATACCATTTTTTCTATTCAAAATTAAAAATTCGATTTTTATCAAATATTTTCTAGGTCTCTATCTGGTTAGAATTTTTTATTTAATTCTTAAAAAATTAAATCAAATTTCATTCTATTTTAAAAATGAGCAATCATTTATAACTATTGAAAATCGATTGACTAACACTAAATACATAAGTTTAAATCCGAATAGTTCTAATTCAAATAATGATTCAATTCATTTGATTGGTTTTGTTAAGTTATTAAATTTACTATTAAATTTTGTTCATTTGGGTACTAAATTTTTAAAATATAAGCCTGTAAAAAATATCACAAAAAATGAGAATATTGAATCAAATGAAACAAAGTCCTATCCAACAAAATGTTTAATATGTCTTGAACAAGTAAATACACCTACTGTTACTCAATGTGGTCATGTTTTTTGTTGGTATTGTATTCAACGTCATGTTTTAAATTTTAAAAAAAATTCAGCACAAATCACTTGTCCAAGTTGTCGCTTAATTATTAACTCTAATAAACTTATTTGTTTAAACAATTTTTAATAAATATTTAAAAAAAAAAAATTTTTTACTTTTAATTTTCTCATTCCGAATAAATACACAAAAACGCTTATTATATAGCGATCCTTAGTGATTTCTTAAAAAGGCTAATTTTAGTTATTTTAATTCAAAAACTATAGGAAAAGACTTTAGAATCCCAAGGCAAATTCGACAACTAAAATTAACCTTTAGTAAAGCCATTCAAAAATTTTAAATGACAAATAATTTTTTCAGAAAAAATGAGGATACTAAAATTTAAAAGTAGTAAGTATGTTTTTATTTAAATCAAAGATAATTAAGAAGTTTCTGGTGACGACGTAGTTGAGCTTGAAGTAGAGGTTGTTGTTGTTGTAGTTCTTCGAGTTCTTCTCATTGAAGGTGTTGTTGATTCTTTTTGTTGGGTACCTGAGGGCTGTTTATCCCTAATATATTGAACTTGTAATGTTTTCTGGTCCTGATTTGGAACTATTTGAGCTTGAATCGACGAGATATTAGAGAGAAACTCTGGAACATTTAAACCCATGTCACTTTTTGAATCTTGTCCAAAAAGCCCATTAAAAAGAGCAGCGACCACCAGAAAACACAATAATCCTTTCATTCTTATTTATTAATTTTACTTGAAAATTTTTTCTAAATATTAAAAAATACTTTTTATTTATACTCATGACCCAAAAGCAAAAAATTCACATTTTTTTCTTCATAAAAGCATTCGGAAAATTCAAATTGTTTCAAACAGCTGAGAATGTAAATACTTCAGATTTTATAACTAAAGTAAAAATAAACAGATAAACAAAATTTTTTTTTTAAATTTTTTAAATATTTTCAAGTTTAAGAATAAACACATTTTAAATAGAAAAATTGAAAAGCTTTCATCTAAAAGTCATCAAAAAACCGACCATGCAATTAAAGATTTAATGTCTCTTAGTAAAAAATTAATTAATTCAAAACATTCAGCACTTAATCCAAGAAATAATTTGATCTTACTCGAGGGTAAAATCTTACTCAAAGAAGCATTAAAAACCGATCAAATTCAAATTGAAAAAATATTCTATTCCGACGAAAATTTACTCCAAGATAAAAATTTATATAGACCAGGTCTTATTTATCATAAAATTAGTCAAGAACTTATGGAAACAATAAGCGATGTAAAAACAAATCAAGGAATTTTAGGTAAATTAATTTTTTTAGGAAATTAATAATATTTTTTTTGTTAATTTTGAATTTTGAAGCATTTGGAAAATTATCACTAAAGCCAAGTTTAAATAAAAAAAAATTTTCAGTAATTTTGGATCAAGTTAGTGATCCGGGTAATATGGGTACAATTATTCGAACAGCAGCTGCGATTGGTTGTGACCAAATTATAATGACAAAAGGCTCAGCTAATCCATGGAATCCAAAAGTTCTCCGTTCAGCAATGGGTGGTCATTTTCATCTCATTATAAGTCAAAATTTTGAACTTGATGAAATTAAAGAGCAAATACCAATTGATACCAAAATTATAATCGCCGATTCTAAAGACTCGGACAATACAATTGACTATTTAAACCTTGAGACACATTTAAACTTAAACAAAAACGATAAAATATGTTTGGTAATAGGCAACGAAGCTCATGGAGTTAGCAATTTCTTTTATGCATTAAAAAATATTGGATTTAACATTTTTAGAACTAAAATCCCTATTTTAATGGATAGTCTTAATTGTAGTGTTGCATTTGCCATTTTAGCATTCGAATTAAAAAGAATTTTAAATAAAAAATGATTAGAATAAAATTACGTTTTTATTTTTTTAAATTTACTTTTAGAAAAGAAAATTAAAATTATCAAAACCATGCGTTTATTCTTTAGATACAATGGATTAGTCACGGTGGGAAAATTACTCCATTGACCAAGAGTCCATGTGGTATAATTAGTTGGCAATGTGAACCATTCAGGGGATATTGGAGTATTATTAGTAGCTAAATAGGAATTGCCCCATGAAGGCACCCATGTTGCATCAGTAGGAAAAGGAGTATAATAAGAAAAACCATATGACATTTTTATTTTTTTTGTCTTGAAATTATTCAAATTTTTGTATATATTTTTTAACCAACTTTATTTATACACCCTGGATATTTTCTTAATTTTGTTATCAAAAAGAATTTATTTCTTTTAAAAAATATTTGAGAATTAATTTTTTTCTATTTTTAAATTTAAATTGTGACATTAAGTTTTGAAAGTTTTAAAATATTTTTAAACTTGATTTTTTCAGTAATATTTTAATGAAAGAAAAATAAATTCAACTCCCTAGCCTTGCCGTATTAGTGAGGCAAAAATAGAGCAGTATTACATAGTTGGTCAAAACTTATAAAAAACAAAAGAACCTAAATTCAGATCTAAACTTTAAAAATTTATTTTCATTAAGTCAAAGTCTGACTTGACGGTGTCTTTCCACTTTAGAACATTTTCATTTCAGAGAGTTTCATAATATAAGAAATAAAATATCTTACAAAAAAAATCACATGAAAAAGTGAATCTTGTTTCAAAATAGCTTTTGTTTTTTTATTTTTTTGGGTGAAATTTTTGTGTCAAGAGTGGGGACTTGAACACGGACCCTTGAATCAACTAGGTTCGCTAATTAATTCAAAATTTCAGATCCACCATCCAACGACTCAAAACATTGGCATTTCTAATTGCTTCATGGAGCCACAATGAAAAAGTATGACCGAATTTTAGTTATAATGAGATTAATTATTTTAAAATTAGATTTATTGCACTTTATTATATTTCGCGAATAAAATTTTTTGAGCATGAGATTTTTATTTTATTCAATTTCGGAATTATCTGGAATTGGAGTTTGTTATTTCGGGAATAAATCTGACTTGACTTTTTGAAAAAATTTGGAGAAAAGTCAAGTCATTACTTTACTTTACTACAGTATTTAATTGAAAATCATGTAACGACTTAACTTTGAAAAATATTTGAAGTCAAATCAAAGCTTAACTTTACTTTATTTTTATAAATGAATATAAGTTTTGACTGTTGACCAACTCTGCATATTAGAAACAGGCGTCTTACATAATAACTTACAACGCAAAATTATTGTTTTAGCGCTCCTTTTTTTGTTATTTTCGTTTTTTTTTTACCGAGATTGAAAACTGTTTAAGAAAAATATGGTATTCTTCTTTTTTTTCGGGATCCTATAAAAAAATTTTGACAATTTTTTTGTTAGTATAATTTTGCTTGAGACAAATAATTTAGCAGCAATGTTTTTAGCAAATGTTAATCAAAATCTAAAGCATTTATTCCAATAAATATACATATTATATTATAAAAATCCTATATAAAAATTTCATATATTTTCTTCTTTTTTTTCTTCGCTAATTTAAGTTTCAATGGCCGACTCTGACACACTCAAATATCAAAAAAAAAAAAAAAGAAAAATTATTTAGTGTAAAAATATTTTTAAATATATTAATATGATTTCGATTGCTTTCTTAATTTTCTAATAATATTAACTTAGATAAAGTAACACATCATAGAAACAAGGAAAAAAAAATTCAAAATTTATTAAATTCCTTTTTATTTTAATATATTTTTTTTAATTCATCCTCATTTTTTTATAACCCTAGTTTTTTAAAATTAAATTAATTTTTTTCCCTAAAAAAAAATTGTTTTTTGATCTCTAAATTAAATTGTTTTATAATTATTTATTCTATAAAATGTTAAAAAAGACTAAATTGAAAAAAGAGTATATATTAACATTAGAAAATGGACAGCGACGACGAATACGATCAATTTCGCAAACATGGTAGAAATAAATTTCGTAATGAACGAGATGATTTTCAATCACATGATTATAAACGCTCATCGTACCCACCGCCGCCACCACCACCGTACAAAAGTAGTCGTCATGATTATGATCAATATTCATCATCATCGTCATATCACAAATCAAGGTCACTATTTCTTATAATTTACAAAATTAAAAAAAAATTAAATTAATTTTTTATTTAGTAGGGATAAAATGAATGGTCAAGGTTATTCATCGAGATATCCATCATCTCGTACTCCACCACCGCCACCTCCAATGTCTTCTCAAAGGTATCCACCAAATATGCCACCACATAGTAATTACTATCCTGGTGAATATCCACCTTATCCATCGAATGGTTCATATAAACGACCCATACCAAGTGGACCGTCTTCTAGTTATGATTCTCCCTATAAAAAACCCAAAAGAGATTGGTAATTATATCTTATTTATTTTATTTACTTTGTTTTAAACCTCAATTGAATAAAACAAACTGAAAGTTCGAGTTTAACAGTGGTTCTAATAAAAAAAAATAAATTGTAATTCTGGTACTTGTGATTAGTTGATCACATATTTAATGGTTATGAAAATATATCAATGACAACATAAATTTGTTTATGATCACCTATTTTTTTCCTAATCACATAAATCGTATTATCCTTTGATGTTGCATATATACATGTCGCTTGATACTGGACACTAACTCCTTTCTGTGAAGAAATTTTCCCTTCGAATGATATCTGAAATTTTTTCATCGAAATATTTTTCTGAGTAAAATGCACCATTTCTGTCAAAATACACAAAAATTGAAAGAAATACAGATTTTCCATAATTTTATTCGAAAATTTAATATTCAGATTTAATGTCTGGTTTAAAAAATAATATCAGTTTTAGTACCGACTTAAAAGCATTCTGTAAAAACCCTGTTAAACACGGGGTTAAAAACCAAATTTACGATTTTTAATCACGGGGTTGTTTAGGCGAGTTTACGCTAAAGATGGTTTATTGATTTTTGCAAAGCTTTTTAACAAATTATTCTTAAGGCTACCTAATATTTTTCACAAAAATCTTTTTTTATAATGTGCACCAGATCATAAACCTTAGTTAAGGTTTGGCTGTTTTTGAGCCTTAATAACTCATTTCTATTCCGGAAATATTTTGAATTATAGAGTTAACCATGCTTAATAAAAATTGGTTTTGCTTTTGAACAATTTGATTCATAATAACCAAAATAAAGATTACTAAAGTTTCAGAAAAACTAAATTTTTAATGAAAAATGACTAAATATAAGATTTTTTGCAAAAATACTTCAAAATAAAATAGTTTTCTAAAAAACTCAAACCACCTTCGCTAGTTATTATCATTATAAATTTTAAGTTTTATTCAGAAAATTTTCGATATCGCTTATCAATTGAGAAATTGAATTTAAAGATACTAATATTAATGACTTGCGGCACCTTAATTTGCTAACAAATTCGCTTAAGGTCCAGACAAAAAAAAACAAAAAAACCGACAAAACTTCGATTCTTTAAATGCATAAATTTCATAATTATTATTGAAAAAAAGACTTAAACTGAGAAAAAAATTAAATCTATTTTAAAATTGATCATAAATTGACCATATTTGTTGGAAAATAAATAAAATTTTAAATTCTAAAAAGGATGGATTATGAAGGTATGAACGCACCAGTACCACCGCCAAGTGGCTATTTTGAACATGATAATCGAATGGGTATGAATTATGATGATTATGATGAGATGAGTGAATATTATGAAGATTATCATGGTATGCCAAGACCACCTGGTTATTCATCTGGACCATATCCACCATATCCAAATGGACCCATGGCTTCAATGCCACCAAACAATTACAATCCAATGATGATGATGAAACAAATGCAACAACCAATGGCACCAATGCCTCAATATTACAATCAAATGAGAGGTCCTAATGAAACTGGTATAATGGGTCAATATCCATCAATGATGATGCCACAAATGAATCAACCTATGATGATGAGTGAATTTCCAACTCAACCACGTATGATGACATTTAGAGAATTCTTAAGAACTCTTAGTGAAGATGAGATCAAAAATCAAACTGAATCCTACCGTTTGGACAAATACAATAAATACAAAGAGGACTTTCGAGCCGAGCAGACTCAAGAATTTTTCGATAAACACAAAAATGAGGATTGGTTTCGTTTAAGATATCATCCAGAAGATTCTTATAAAAGAAAATTAGAACTTAAAGAATCAATTAAAAATAGACTTAAAATATTCAATGAAATGCTTTTAAAATATGGTCAAAATATATCATTAGAAATTTCGAATGAACAAGCCAAAATGAATTTATCTAAATTTTTAGATGCTTGTATGATTCGTTTGGAGGGTGGTCTCGACGATTCCGATTTGGAAATTTTAGAAAAAATATACACTGAAAAATGCACTGATGCTAAAATACCACAAAAGACTCAGTCGATATTTTTTAAGCACTTGCCTGTTTATGTGACTCGACATGACTTGGAAAAAATAGGTAGTAAATTAGAAGGTTATAAACGAGCTTCGATTAGTGAACCAGCGCCTGAGCGCGGCTTTCAACGTAGAGGTTGGATGACTTATAATTCACAAATTGATATTAAAGACACGTGTGCCAAACTCAATGGCGTGCGTGTCAATGAAACAAGTAAATTTGTACTCAATGCTACAATTAATAGAGATTTAGATCAGAGAGTTAAATTAATATCTGGTTTGAGTAATCATTATAAAATAGTTCGACAAGATTTGAGAACTTTAATTAAAGTAGTTGGTAATATGGATAAAAAATGGTCGCTTTATGAAGAAGAAACCGATGAGAATAGTTTAATTCAAGAAGCTATGGGTTACTTAAATGAAATAGAAATTGATATCAAAGAGACTAAGGACGCTAATGAAATAATTCCTATGGAAAAAGATAATAAAGCTACTGAATTATTAGATAAATTAATACTTTATTTAAGAATAGTACACTCGATTGATTATTATAATGCTAGTGAATATCAACAAGAAGATTACATGCCTTATAGATGTGGTGTTTTGCATGCTAGGGCTTCCAGTGAGGTTAAAAGCGATGGACAAACTGTACATGTTGTTAATGGTTCGTTAATTAATGTCTACGATCCGGCATCGATTAAAATGACTCAAATTAATGAATGGTTAAGATTGTTTGAAAATCATATACGATCCTATTCGGAATATAGAGATCAAGTTGATTTAGATTTAGCTAAGAAATTAGGACTTAAAGATTATCAGAGTGAAATGGAAAAGTTTATAAAAAAAAATTGTCAAAAAGTTGACAAAGATGTCTGGTTGTGTCCATTGAGTGGCAAAAAATTCAAAGGTCCTGATTATGTTCGAAAACATATTGAAACTAAACATGAGGATAAATTAAATGAATTGAAAATAGAAGTTGAATATTTTAATAAATTTGTGCTTGATCCAAAGCGACCATATTTACCTGAGCATCCGATGAATAGAAATATGGGAAAAATGGGCGGTCAAATGGGATTTTATGACATGGGTGAATATGATATGAGCTATAATTATTCAGGTGCTGGTATAGCTGGACCAATGCCAACATATCCTATTTATAATCAATTTGGTATGAATCAAGGTGGTAGTTATCAAGCGCCTGGTCTTAGTTCAAGATCATCGCAGCATTCGTCATCAAGTCATAGATCAAGAAGGTAGAAATATGAATCAATTAATGAAGAAATTTCTTTTGCTTGTTTTCTTTTAAGAAAACTTAAAAATCTGATTAATTTAAATGTTTTTTTTGAGGCTAAGAAAAAAAAATCACTAAAAACAAATTTCAAAAAATTTTTTTTTTTGTTATTTTTTAATATTTTTTTTTAGAAATATATATATTGTTATATCATTATCATTAGTAGTAATTTTATCTTTTTGTTTTATTAATTTTATTATTATTATTATTTCTATTAATGATATATAAAAATATTTAAAAAAAAACTCTTCATCCTCTATTTCTAATTGTAGAATAGTTTTTTTCGGATTTTTATTCTTTTTAAATGATTAGTTCAATTGGATACTTGAAAATGCACACTACCCTTATACTCAGAACTTGTAAAAATAAAACCCAAAAAATCTTAGCTTATTAAAGAATATTAGAATCAGTGAAAAAGAAGAAAAATCTGAGGAAGATATTTTGAAAACGATACAATTAGGTTGACGAGTCAGATTTGTTAAATACCAAAAAAATACAAAAGAAGAGCAAGAAATATATAAACCAAATTAAAGCAATAAGACAAAGTGCCCCAATAGCTTCATGCTGCATTCTAAATCTAGTCAACAAATCTACTTTATAATTGATACGAACATCTGATAGTAATCGTCTCTTGTGAAACATTTATCAGATAAGAGGTCATTTGATTTTCTAATAGAAAAAAGTTAAAAGTGCAATGCAGCTAAATACAGACGATTTAATGTCATTTCATTTGAGTGTACCTAGAATTGAATTTATGAATATTTAAAATTAAAATCTTTTCCGAAAATGAGAAGAAAGGCTAAAAAAATCAAAAAAAAAGTTTTTAAAATATTTTTCACTTTATTTAAATCTGATTAAATATTACTTTTACAGTAAAAATTGGAAAATTTATTTAGATAATTTTTTTTCCAAAAACTGTTCAGTTTTTTTTGCAATCACTTTCGTTTATACGGTTTTCTCTAAAAAAACGGGTTTAAATTAAGAACTTGGCAACCTATAAATTCTGAAGTACATTAAGTTGACATTTTTTGAAACGGTCTTAAACATCCCATGAGAGATGTCTTAATAAGTCTTAAAAATCACAAAAGCAAGTTTTAAACAAAAAAAAATTTTGAGTATGTGATTAAGATAGCTTGTTTTTGCTTAATCAATAAACATCGTCTTAAACGCCTCTTAAGCGTTGTTTTTTGATTGTTTAAAAAATCTTAAGTTCCTCTAAAAAACGCCTTAGACAGACTGTCAACTTAATTTAAAAATGTACTGTAGATAATAAATTTGCATTTTTGTAATTACATTAAAGAAAAAATTCGATTATGTATAATGAAAAATTTTTAGATTTTAGATTTGTCCCGTCTTCAATATATCCATTTTTGTTTATATCGCCAAAATTTTCAAGAACCGATTTCCTAAATACAACATCATTTTAAATTGGTTTGATTATGTGCCAATTTTAGTCCCATATTTCGATAATATCTCGTAAGTTTTGGAAAATTCCATGTATTTTTCATATAGTAGTGCAGTATATAACAAAAGATGTAAATTTTTATAGTCTTTTATTTGAGTTTTTTTCAATTAAAAGAATGTCTCGATTAAAAGACATTCCGTATTTCCTCAAATACAAGATCGAGTCGCTATCTTTTGAAGACCTTCTATTTGAAATTTTTTTGGTCTTAAAATGACTCAAATAATAGAACAAAGAGTTTTTATTTGAATCTTTTACAGAAAAAAAATTTAATGTTGTTGATAATTTATTTGTTATAATATTATGGGAATTTAAAATATTAAAAAAACAAACGGAGCTGGTCAAAACGACGAACACCTGTTCCTGAAATTTACCTCAAAAATTTACCTAGTAAAAAATACGAACACGTGTTCGTAAAATTAACTCAAAATTGTTTTAAAGTAAATTTGAAGAGCACTTTGTTAAAAAAATAATGGAAAAGTTACGTTAATTTAAAAAAAGAAAATTATTATCATTTCAAAGTAAATCACAGAAAGCAGTTTATAGATATAGAAACTAGATGCTGCACAAAATTAATGTTTTATTTGAAGAATTTAAATTATTCTATAATCAGAAGATAAAGGTCGATATTGGGGTTAATACTGATATGAGTGCTTTTATTGATAATTTAATTGTAAACCAAAAACAAAAAAAGAACGAAAATATAATTTAAGAATTAGGAAATAATTTATTTTTTTTGTTAACTTTTTATTTGATATAAAAGAAACTTTAACTTTAAAAAAAATTATTAAAATTCATGTTCACTTTTCCATTTTTTTTTAACAAAGTGCTCTTCAAATTTACTGTAAAAAAATTTTGAGTTAATTTTACGAACACGTGTTCGTATTTTTTACTAGGTAAATTTCAAGAAAAGGTGTTCGTCGTTTTGACCAGCCCCAAACAAACTTTTAATCGAGACAATTTTTGAATCTAAAAAAACTCAAATAAAAGGTTTTTTTTGCCTCAAATACCCCGCGCTTTTATTTGAGTGAGCTTGTATTTGAGGAAATACGGTAATTTTTTCTTTCAGTAAAAGATTCAAATAAAAGCTCTTTGTTCTTTTATTTGAGTCATTTTTTAAGACCAAAAAATTTCAAATATAAGGTCTTCAAAAGATAGCGACTCGGTCTTTTATTTGAGGAAATACGGTATTATTGACGTGGGCACTTTGAGGTGGGGGGTATATTACTTAGAAATATTTTTAGATTTTAAAATTTAAAATTAATAAAAACTGTAAGTCATACGAAATCATAAACAGTCACACTAGCTATTTTTTAGAGTAACGGGTTTTCTTACGATTTTCACTAAATATCTTATTTAGTCACGCATAAATTTAAACGCCTTAAGAAGTCAATTATTATAAATGAACATTCATGTTTAGATTGTAAAAGGACTAAGTGTCACTCTTTGATATATCTTTTCTATTAAGGGTCGGTTACTATCTCGCAATTTTCTTTGAAATCAAAGATCGTGACTCGAAAAAATGACTTAAGTCAAACACGACTCGACTCGCGACTTGAGTCGTTTTTAAGAGACTCAAGTGGAGTCTTTTTTTGGCATAAAAAATTGACTCTTACTTGAGTCTGAGTCGAGTCAGTAGAATCTTACAGTAAGTCTAGTAGAAATGTAAGGTCAACCGTAACCGTAACCTTAACCGTAAGCGTAAGCGTAAGCGTAACCGTAAGCGTAACCGTAACCGTAAGTTTCATCACATTTCAAAAAAAAAAAAGATTCATTTCAATCAATTTTATGACCTGGCGTACCAGCATACGGTAAAAAAAAGTACCAACATATTAAACTGAGATTAGAAAATTCAGCTTTTTGAGATAAAAAACTTTTGAAAACACTTGTAAATAATTATATTCAGATCTTTCAAAATTTTTTTTTTGAAAATTTTTTTCTGAAATAATTGTAAAATATCATTTTCCTTATAAAATTTTAATCATATTAATTTTTTAATTTCTTCAACAATTTTTTTAAAAACGATTGAATAAAAATAGTC
>NTPY01000689.1:479534-536701 GCA_002922825.1 Brachionus calyciflorus | reverse complement strand
TTTTATTCCTTACCATTTTTTACTTTTTTTTACATTTTCTTACGTAAGAATATACAATTTTTGGTAAAAAATGGTAAAATATGGTAATAAATGGTAAAAAAAGGTAAGAAATATAATTTACTTTAATAAACAAAAAAAAATTAAAATTTCAATCAAAAATTTAAAGAACACAGGTTTTCATATCTTAGTAGATACTTATCTAATCCTGTTTTGTTAAATAATAATATATAAGTGTTAAGGGGAGATATTTACGTAATATTAAAACGCGCTGATAAGTAATAAAAAGCGAGTAGAGCTAGTATATTAGATCGATAAGAATTTCGACTTAATAAATAAATCATGAACGAATTACTTTTGACTCTGAATCGTAAGTCACAGCAAAAAATATTGATGACTTTAACTCGAGTCAAGTCCGTAAGTTTCAATTGACTTCGACTTTGACTCAAGTCATGATAAAAATCTCGAGTCACTAACTCTGCTTGTAATATAAAAAAGGTGTTTTAAAATATTTTTTATTGAAAAGCCTTGAAGGAAATAGTGTCGAAATGTTTTCTAGAGTCAATAAAACAAAGTGACTTTAGTCTAAATAAACGACCTCATTTTAATTCTCTTAACTTTATTTTTGAAAAAATTTTCTAAATTACATATTTTAAGAATTTTTATTAACAAAATAAATTTTTTTAAAGGGAAAATTTTTTTTTTTAAATTTGTACAAATATGAGTCACCAATTCAATCCAATAAAACTTATTGAATCTCTTTAAAAAAGTTAATATATACCATTATTCCATTTCTTATGCTATCGATCAACTGTGAAAATTTGAATTAGACCTTAACTTATTATAGAAGGCATTTTTGTTATTTATTTTTTGGTTATTTTTTTTATCGTTTAAAAAAAGCGTTCGTACAGTCTGTCGAAAATTATCTGAAAAACTAGAATAAAGAATAAAATTAACAGATGCATTTATAGCTGTCAAACCGTTAGCTATATTATTTAAACCCAGACGAATGTCTTTATTCATTGAGCTAACATCATTGTCCAACGGAAAAATAGCCTCGTAAATTAACAATAAAGCACTTGGCAATTGACATACTAAAAATAAAACAACAGTTGCTACCAACAAAATTGTTGCTTTATTTTGATCAGTTTGTTGTGACGTATTTTTAACATTATTTTTAACACTATTTTTAATATTAAAATCCGATTTTCTATGCACGCGTAATTCTAAAGATGGTTTAGTACCATCTGTCGATAGAGTTTTCTCACCCAATGATAATTTAACATTTTTAGCTTTGATTGAATCGTGTATATACCTCATTAGAATACTGTTTAGAATAATTAATAAAGTAAGAGGAATAAATTGTACCATTATAGCTATAATCCAAAAATAAATTAGTTTATACATGTCAAAATTAGGATAAAATCCTGATTCCACAAGTTCTGCTCTAGTTGAATTATTTATAGGATTATAAACAAATTGAATTTTATTTTCTAAAAAAGTCGGAAAAGTAAGCATAAATGTAAATAAAATAGTTGCTAGGATTATTTTTCTAGCACGTGAGGGTCTGCACCAAAATAATGAGTTTAAGGGATATGCCACGGCTATATAACGTTCTATTGTAAAAACAAGAATTATATAAGCGCTTGTATTAGCTGAAAAGTCGCCCAAAGGATAAAATATTAAATTTATAAATGGTTTTATTTCGTCTATAAATTTACTATTCGAATACATTATTTCCAAATTATTAAAAAAACAAGATATTATAAAGATTAAATCGAAAAATGTCAAATATGTTAAATATTGAGCTGTGCTAGTGTGACGCATCTTTTTTTTTAATAACACAACCAATGTTAATATGTTTCCAAATACGCCTAATGTTATACATATGTGCATTAATATATTTTTGAATATTAAACGCATTAAACTCGTAAATGGACCTACTTCGTCCGCTGTTCTCGATGCCATTTTTTATTTTTATTATAAACAAAAAATATTTTAAAAAACTAACTAATTTATTTATGTGTCGCTCTGGAATCAAAAATAAAATTCAATTTAAAAATTTTTGAAAGATAAACAAGCTGTGATGAGTAATTTTTTTGATTTTGAAAAAAATTATTATAAATTTATGGGCTACTTTCAGGCTTATAAATAATTTTACATTTCGTAATTAGATAATGTATATTTTTGTTTTCTCGAACGGTTAAAAATTGTTTCCTTTGTTTTTACTAGGAAAACAAATTTTCCAAGTGTCTTTTACCGATCAAGAGTTTTCACAACTCTGAAAAATTTTTTTTTTTAATAAACCTAAATTTTAGTTGTAAAAATTTTGTTCCATTAATTTTTTTTTAATCTTAATGCTTTTGAATGTATACGTTAATTTAAAAATAATTAGCTTTAATTCAAGGATGCTTGAAAAAAAAGCATCAACCTAATACTTAGAAATAACGGAACTAGTAGAAATTTCCTTATTTTCAATATTTTTTAATTCCCAAATGTAAACGAGCTTCAAAATCTATTAAAATATAAATGTAAATGTATTTTTTTAGATTCAGGAGAAAAAGGCCTTATATTTTCATATTCATTTTTTTATGCTCTTTTTGAAGCAAAAAATCATTTAGATTTTGATTTTAAACTAAATAAAATAGATTTTACCGAAAAAGTACTATTCTGGTCATTCATAAGCTCCAAAAATAAATATTCATTTCGCTTCAAAGTATATATTTTTGAATTTTTGAAAATATTGCTGAAACCAATTGAAAAAATATTAAGGTTAATTAAAAAATTTGAATAAAAATGCTATGATACAATGAATTCACAATATTTTAAGTAAATTATCGTAATCTAAAAAGCAGTATTCATCGTAAATTTACGATAATTATTGTAAAATTCAGTGAAACAAATAATTTTCAAAATTTTTCCAAAATAACTGAATTTTCAGAGATAAAATTTATTTTTAAAGTTTATTCTAAAAGTTAAAAAAAAAATGAAATTTTAAAAAAAATTTTATTCTGAAAATTCAGTTATTTTAGAAAAATTTTGAAAAATTTTTTTTTCACTGAATTTTCCGATAAATACTGCTTTTTATATTAAGATAATTTACGCAAAATATGTTGAATTCATCGTATTTAATCGACTAGTGAAAATATCAAGTTGACTTTTCCTTGAATTTAATTCCTATTTTAAATAAATTTTGAATTATTATTAATTAAAAAATGCTGAAAATTAAGGAATTACAAATGCTTTAGTAATCTTTTTAGAAAACGCCTCAATATACATTTATTTCAAGGCTTTTTTTTTATTCGTTTTGTTTTTAAGCACTAAAAGAAATTAACTTTTCAAGCATAGATTTTTTAAGAAAAAAAAAGGTTTCCTAAGTATTCTTAAAGAAAAATTAAGATTTTAAAGAATAGAATTAATTGTAAAAGCTTTCTTTATTTACTCAATTAGTACCATGAAAATTTCCTTATCATAATTTTCATACAACTCTACTTGCAAATTGTTTAAATCTAAAAAATTAAAAACAAATATATAATAAAAAGAAAAAACGATGAAAAATTTCATGATCAAATTACAAACAGATTAGCTTTTTTATTTAAGTAACAAGAAAATAATAGGTTTTAATTAAACATGAGCTTTTTGGAGTCTAAATGCGTAACATTTTATATAAAACTTTGTTGAATTGCATAAAATATTTATAGATATTTTTTCCACTTATCCAATAACTTTGCTTTAAAAAACAAATACATATCTCTCTTTCTCCGAAGACTCTTTTCTGATTTGACATGTTAAAAAATTATTTGAAACAAAGCTCAATATAAATTTTATCAAGAGATTAAAATGACAATTTTTTTTTAAAAAATTTACCTCTGAATTTTATATCAATTCTAATGAGTAATAAATACAAGTTGAAATATAGAACCTGTTAACAAGTTTAAGTAAAAACAAAGTTATTTCTAAACTGCGCGATTAAAATATTCGTTTATTAAAGGATCTTAGAAAAAAGGCTTCTTTTCTTTAAGAAGTGAATTATATTTTTTAAACTAATTTTGAATTCAATCATTTGGAATGATTTAATAGATTTTTTTTTTTTAAATTTTCAGTAAGTAAAATTTCAAATGAACAATAAACTATTAATTAGAGGTTTTTTTTTTTTGATTATGAAAAAATTAATAATCTTTGATAATAAATGTAACTAATAATTAAAATTAATGCAATTGTAGGAAACTTTCAACGAAAAAAACAATTTAAATAGATTCGCAAAAACCTAGAAGATTTTGTAAAAAAGTTCGGTTATGAACAATTCATTTATTTTATATTCTGTGATAAAAATAAATAAATTTAAATATGTCCCGTCATTTAGCAGTTTTAGTTTTATAAAATACTTCAACTTGGGAGAAATTTCCCAAGAAAAGCTCTAGTGAGCAACCATTGATCATTTACTATTCAATCGTTCACTATTCTACTTATAAAATAAAACATTTTCTTTCAAAAAAATTTCAAAAATTGCACTAGGCTACATTATTTTCTCTTGAATGCAACCTTTAAAATATATTGTTAAAAAATATTTAAAATGGTAAATGGAAGATAAAATTCTAAGACATTAATTTCAATCGATAGATTCTAAACTTTCCTTCTTTCAGGGAAAAATGAGAAATCTTTTCATGTTTTTTCTAAGTAACAACTCAAAACAACTTTGATTATAAACAAGGGCAATTTAAAATCTATCGATTCATACCATTATCTTAGATTTTTTGATTAGTTAAAATTAGTGTTGTTATTTAATAAATTTTTAAATTTGATATTGAAAAAAAAAACACTAAAATGGAAACATTTTTGAAAATATTCGAGCATGTTTTTTCATTATAACTGCTCCGCTTGGTTATAAATTTTGCTCACAAAAAAGATTCAAGCGAAGTTTTTTTTTTAAAAGCTTCGTAGATCTAAAACAGTTTGGATCATTTGCAATTAATCTTTCAACATTCTTCGCTCACTATGTTAACAAAAAGCATTAAGAAAAAACGCCTTTAAAAAATTTCCTTAACGATCAACTATCAAAAAGAATGATTGTTACACCAAACAAGATGAAAAAAAGACTTAGTGCATTTAAATCGATTGATTTTTTTTGTACTAAATTAAGCAATAAACCCAAAATTAATTCAATATAATCTAAGAATGTAAACTAATAACATAAGAGGAAGATATAAACCCCTGAAGTAATTAAAAAACTTAATAATTGTTCTTTTTAGATCATTTCTATTATCATTATAAATCTTTTTGCATCATTCAAAAGCAAAATTTTTCCAATCATTTATAAACACTATCAATTAACTATTTCATGTTCCTTATAGAAGTATTATTTATTTTATTTTTAAATTCAAAATTATTGATAATTAAAAAAGTTATCTAATTGTCATTGATAAAAATGGCTTGAAATTTAGAAAGCTTCAAGAAAAAAAAAGTAAATTTATGATCGGCAATTTTTTGTTGATTTTATTTTCTAGCTGAACCCTAGAAAGTTTGTCATGTCACTCAACAATAGGAAAGAAATTTTAGTACTTAAAAAAATGTGAAATTTCTTTAGATCAAAAAACGATAACTAGATGGGTAACAAAATAAAAAACGGATTAAAAAAAATTGAAAAATTTTATTTTCGCAAAAATCAATAACTAATTTAAGAACTTTTTAAGAACAAAATTGAATTAATTTTCGTATATTTTTCCTCGAGATTTGTAAAAAAAACTTTTTTTATCTTATTCAAAGAGATATATTATTTTATAAATAGCTTTCGAATGGTTTTTTAAATTTACAAATAAAACAAAAACATACAAAAAATTACATATTATAAAAAAAAAAAATTTATTAAAAGAGTTTAATTTATCAAATTTGCCTAAAAATTTTTTCTACAGAACTTTAAGTTTAAAGATAAAATGTTTGATTTTTTTAAACAGTTGTAATTTTTAAACTTTTCTAATACAAAAAAAATTACAAATTTTGAGAAAAATAAGATTTAAATGAATTTCACACACTAAATCTTTTTTGTGTTGACAAATTAGACTTGTTTTTTGATGTCACATGACTTTAACAAGAAAATGTTTTTAGTATTTTTCCGGTGAAATTATTTAGCCAAGACAAACTTAAACATCAAAATTTTAAAAATAGGAAAATCTTGAAAAGATGTTTAATATTGCAAGAACATTCTTTAACGCATACACTCATGGTAACGGTAAAGGTACGGACATACCTTTTTATCCGAGGGCTGTATACAGCAAATATCAGATACGTCTATTTATTGTATACAGTAATCTTTCATTTCAATTCATTCAAACTTTTGAATTGGAAGTTATAATTTTTTTCTGCATATTGCTACAAAATTTAACTATTTAGCTTCCTTTAAAAAATAAAGGTCTTTATTTTTGAGTTGTAATTGAAATGACGAATTCTAATTTACTGTACAAATTACGAATTATTTGAATAATTGAAAAATGCAACTTTGAGAATATTTTTGGGTTGCTAAGGTGCCTCAAATAGTAACCCTAGACTTTTGGTGTTTTCAAAACCTAACAACTCGTCTAAGTAATATGAGATTTTAAGTCAAACTTATTTATTTAGTAGTTCAATTAAGTCTCTTTAATACCTGTTTCGAGGAAAAGTCGAGGAAGAGGAAAGGAAAAGTTGAGGTAGAGTCGAGGAACAAAATGCGTACAAGTTAGTTTTTATTTGTACTGTACAAGGTAAAATGTTTTATAAAAAAAGAACAGATACCCATGCGAACTTTAAAAACTCCCAGGTCCCAGGATCCCTCTAACTCCAAAACCTCGAAGTAACAATTAGAAAAGCAAAAACGTTCCTAAATAATGTTTTTTCTGAAACTCGTATCAAAAATTAAAAAAAATATCAATGAGTTTTCTTTTAAATTTGGGGAAATTTTTTGAAATCAAACAAGCAATACATTTTAAAAGATACGTACGGGATCAAAACTAACTAAAAGTAGGCTGTCTTGCTACCTTTTGCACATCTTCGAATATTATTTAAAGAATTTTTAATATCCTTTTTCCGATTTGAACTCCGCTTGAGATGTTTTTTTTGGAAAATAACTTAAATAAAATGTTTTTTTTGCTACAAAAAAAGGCCTCGAGCTTTTATTTAAGTGAGCCTGTATTTGAGGAAATACGGCAATTTTTGAATGCGATCATCTAGGTTCAAAAAGAAAAATTCATTATATCCAATTTTTAATCTAAAAAACGTTGTACTCAAAGTTAGGTTAACGGTCAATTTAAACTCTTTAATTTAAGACTTAATTGTTTAATACTTTAATACTTCTTAAACCTTTGATCCTTTTGAATGCAATAATCATTCAAAATTTGAAATATTTTATTTTTAGATTTGAAAAATTGATAAAAAAGGTGCTCAAATTTTTAGCTCTAAATCTTTAAATAGTCTCCTTCTAATTCGATAGTGTTATTGTCTGTCAAAAGAGCTAACCCTCTTATTATGAAAGAAAGATAATTAATAGATATCAAAATAATCAATGAACCAGACAAGAACACTAAAATTTTAGGATTATTAGTTTAATTAATTTACAAAATTTGAATATTTTAAACTATTCTGACTTAAAACTTGAACATGATTTAAGTTTTTAAATACGAGAAATGCTTTTTTTTAGCTTATTTTTGAACACTTTAAAAACTAAACTAATATAAAAAAAATTTAATTTTTCAAGTAATCCTAATTAAATTTTTTATCTTGAATACAATCATCAGAAAAAGCAATTTTTTTGTTGGCAAATTTAATATGTGAATGACAGGTAAAGGAAATTTCCTAAATCAATTATATAAAAAAAATACTGTATTTGTTATTAGATCATTTTTTTGTAAAATCCTGGCGAAAAATAATGACGTAAATGAATTACTTATTGCTGTTAATATTTTTTCAAAAATTATTTCGATTAGAAAGAATCTTTAAAAGTTTTATAATTTAAAAAATGAAATCAACTAAGTTGCATTTAGGCTTTAATAATATTTAAATAATCTTAATATATTAATTTTATATTTGATTAAAATCTTCGTATAACAAAATGCCTTGGTGAAAAAGTACCATCAGCTCTTTTATTTTAGAAAAAAAATAATTAATCAACACTTTTAATTTTTAAAGCATACGGTTTTCTTGATATGCTAGCTCTAGCTAAACAAATTCCATCACTTAAGGCGATATTAATTTTTGTTGACAGTTTTTTTTAATAGAATTTTATATTAAATTAAATTAATCAATAAATAATAATAATAATAATAATAATATTAAAAAAAAAAAACAAAATTGATTAACATCTAAGTTCAGGGTTATCGAAAGAGCAAAAATATAATATTTGATATTTTTCTTTTGATTTTTTCAAAAAGAATTTCTAACAAATGAATTTATTTCAAAATTTTTATTAAAAAAACAAATTAAATAAATAAATATTTTATAAATGGAATTTTGAGAAATCAAATAGCTATAAAAATTAAAGTTTAGTGACAGCTTTAAATTAAAAAATATATCTAGAATTTCTTTAAATCATTTTGCTTCTCAAATTTTAATATTTATCTTTCAATTTTTATAAGCTTTTAGAAAAATTATTGGTTTTTAAAGATAAGGTTCCTAAGATTTATTTTATTCTTGCTATTATCAGAAATATATATTTTTATTTATTTGCTATTGAATAGTTTTGATAGTAAAATATTCAAACCAAGAGAAATTAGGAGATTACTGATTTTTATTCATTTTTATTTAGGTATCAGTATTTCAGGTTTTTATTTAATCGGCAAAATAAATTGTAATCTGATCATGTAAAAAACAACGTGAAATTTGAACTTGTTCTCGGACTTTATACTTAGCTTACAGTCTAATAAATAATTTAAATTATAAACACTAAACAGTTGTTGATTTGTCACGTGAATTTTTTTGATTCTTTAACAGTCAATTTTCCACAATAAATCAAATTTTTTATGAATTTTTATAATTATATGCAGTGTTGATCATTGGAATTTACCAAATTTTACGTAAAATGAAAAAGTCCAACAAAAAACAAATTTTTAAAGAATTTTCAATATTTTTCCATTTTGAGATTTTTACGAAAAAAAATTTTTCTGTAAAATTTTACTCTTTTTTACGATATTTTACTTTATTTTCTGTAAATTTTACTAAAATTTAAAATCAAGAATATGTTTTTTTTTTGGACTTTTTATCATTTTTACGTAAATTTAGATAAAATTTGGACATAATTCGAACGTTTATATCAACACTGTATTTTTTAATCATTGGAAAAAAAATTGGATCTCAATTACTTAATATCATATAATTACAGATTATTTTCAACACAAAATAATAAAAAATTTTAAATTCTTCTTAATTTTTTTAGTGTTATATTAAGACATTCAAAAATTCCAAATAATAATCATTAAGAATTTGCCAGCCTGAATATTGATGAAAATGACCCATTATGAATCTGTATCGGTATTAAACTTCCCAGTCAATCTTAATTGTTTGTGACATGCATGTCAGAGTTCCTTGTTGCCAGAGTTTACTGACATTTTTTGATTCAAACATTAACATGTGCTCGCCAATAGCTATTTCTATGATTTGACTATTAACATAAAGATAGCCCGTTTACCAACAACCTTTCGCTAGAAATTTATTACTTTCCTAACGGGAATAATACATTAGCATAATGATTTAACTGTGACAAACATTTGACAGAATGAATCATATCTGCCAAAGAAAAATAAAATTGACTGGGTACTTAAATTAAAGTAAACTGCTTTTAATACAAGGAAAAATTTCAATTTATTAACTAAATTTTTAAGTATTTGTATATTAATGCTTTGGAAAACGCACTTACTCGTGTTTTTGAAAAAACGATAGTAACTCTTCATATTTTAAACATGTTGCTTAAAAAATAATTAAACTCACTCGTTATATTTTTTAAAAAATCTTTGTTCTTGAAAAATACTGCTAAATTACCGTTATTTATGTATTATTTTTGTTTTACATAAAAATATCGTTAAAAAAACGTATTTTTTAATAATACTCAGTGTTCAATCGCTATTTATTTTCGATTTATTTCCGTTCCTGTTTTACTAGGGCATGTATCAGAAAACCTAAGTCAATACACCACTGGTTTTGAAAAAAAGATGTACCATAAACCCCCATTTTTTTACCAGTATAAAAACGAAATTTTAATTTTGTACCATTACTGAATGTTGTTTTTAAAAACAATTTTTGTATTCAGAAAAATATTTACTTTTTGGATTATTTATTGTAATTTATTGTATTTGTATTTCCGTTTTTTGGATAGATAAAGGTGTTTTTGAATGAAAAAAAATGACCATCTAAAAAATATATGAACTTATGATCATTAAATTCAGAATTTGTGGGAATTATATTGAAAATTATTACCCGGCTATTAGTAGCCGTTGCTTTTTTTTTCGATTTTTTTTAAATTTGAGTTAAAAATTTAATAAGTAAACAGTGTTGGATAATTAGTGAAATATTTTTGGTTTATCTACAGTGCTGCTATGACACGATGAATTCACCATATTTTCCGTAAATTATGGTAAATTCACGATATTTTACCATATTTTACGTAAAAAACGGTAATCTAAAAATCGCAATTTTTGGGAAAATATCAGTATTTATGGTAAATTACCGCTAATTCACGTAAAGTTTGGTAAAAAAAAAAATTTCCAAAAAATTTTTTGGGAAAAAAAACTTTGGAGGTAAAAATATGTTGAAAATAATTTTTAACTAAAAAAAAACTCTTGAGATTTCTTTAAAATTCAATCTCTTTTTTCTAAAAAAATGAATCGTGTTCCGGTCTAAAATTTATTTCCAACATATTTTTACCTCCAAAGTTTTTTTTCTCAAAAAATTTTTTGGAAATTTTTTTTTTACCAAACTTTACGTGAATTATCGGTAATTTACCATAAATACTGATATTTTCCCAAAAATTGCGATTTTTAGATTACCGTTTTTTACGTAAAATATGGTAAAATATCGTGAATTTACCATAATTTACGGAAAATATGGTGAATTCGTCGTGTCATAGCAGCACTGTAAATCAGCGAATTAGATTCAAATTTTCAAAACCTACGATTGACGTTGTCAATTTTCTTTTTTTCAATTTTTTCGACCTACAAAAATCGCTCTGCAAAACACTTAAAAGGACTTTCTGTGGCAAAACAAATTGTTGGATTGTGATTCAGCAATTGCTGCACCTCTTAGCAACGTATTTAGATTTTTTTACAGATTTGCACAGAATTCAGAGAATGCTGAAATTTTGAAAAAAAAGTTTTTCAAGAAAATTGACAAAAAACTTTAACACGCCTTTTAAGAACCACTGTAGTAATGTATAAATTATATTAAGTAGACAGAATAAAATTTCTTTCATTAAAGTTTGTTGTAAGAATTCTTTGGTTTATCAAATTCAAACTTTAAAAAAAAAGTTTTATTAAAAAATAAAGTTGACATATTATTATGTCGTGCTTTTACGTTATATAACGTCCAATTTATTACAAAAAAAACTGAATTTTGTATACATCAATTTGAAAATTCTCAATTGTTTGCATAAATTTTGTGAAAACAATCTTTTAAACTTTTTTTTAATAATCATGATGGAAAACTCTAAATTTTCATCAAAAATAATTTTCAGTATTTTAAAGTTTATTATCTCAAACAAAATATACTTGGACGAGTTTATTCATCAGACATCAATATAATAACTGAGATTAAATATATAAAGCAATAAAATAAGAAATGAATTAATTGATAAGATAATTTTATTTTATTAAATTTGAAATTAAAGCTTTACAAATAAATGTTTTTTTTTATAAAAATAAAAAGACATTTGAGAACTACTTAGAAAATAAAAATTGGTTTTTGTACACTTTGAACAAAAATTCATGTTCAAACACGAAAAAAATAAAAAGAACTCTTAATCGGATAAGTAATCATCAGTTTAGAGCAAACAAAAAAATAATTGGTTTAATCTTTGATTTGACCAAATTTTATTTTTGTTCAAAAATCCATGTCATCCAAGTCCTGATAGCATTTCTATGTAATTTTTAAAATTAAATTTATTTAAAAAAAAATTGAAGATACTTGTTAAAAAATATGATCCTTTTTTTTTAAAAGTCAAGTGGATTCATTTTATTTAAAAAGAAATTTATCTTGGTATTAAAATGGTTAAATTAGGTTATATAATTCACGTTTTAAATTACTACTACTACTACGAGTATACCCTAAGTGACCATTTGTGTTTATAAGGATTAAGTTAAGTTTAAAAGAAGTCGAATTTTCGGCATAGGGTTTAGATATGTAGTGTTAATTAGCTAAAAAATTAGTTTCAAACGACTAGATAAAGTTTAAGCATATTGATATTTAGCTAATTCTAGTTTAAATTTAAAAAAAAGGTCAATTGACTTTAGAAAAAAAATTGTGTTTTCTATTTCATAGAGCTAAATAACATTTAAATGCAATTTAGTCATAACACCTTCATAGTAATTTAAGTAATGTTCTATGGAAAACGGTCTAGCCTATTTTAATAGATAATTAACTAAAGAACAACAAAAAAAATAATAAAAAAAAGAAAAGCATTTTTTTCTATTTCTAGGATTTAAGGATTATTAAGTTTAATCAAATTGTGAATGTACTTCCTCTAGTAATCAATATTAATTTAATTTTATTAAGATTAGTTTTGAATTGTGTTTAAATTTAAAAAGGCATGTTTACGTGGATTAAATTAAATTTTGCCTGGTAAGAAGAAAAGCTTACTTATTCGAAGTTAAGTAAATATTTTAATATTTGGTTTAGATTTAATTTTAATCTGTATTCATACCTTTATTATTATCATCATCTAGAAGTTATCATCACCATTGAATTTACACAGTAGATAAAAATTTAACATATTGTCAAAATTTATGTTTTTTTTTTATTTCATTTGAAGCGATAGCCAAAACTTTTTTTTTCTCAAAAAAATAAAAAAAAATTTTTTTTTGTATTTTTTCTTTTTTGAAAAAAGATTATAGGCTTTCGTTTAAAATAGAAAATAAAATAAAAAGTGTGCTATAGAATTAACTTGAAATAATTGAGATTTTCCTTATTGAATCAAAAATTTTCATTTTACTTAAGCCTTTTTACTTTTAGTATCTATTTAATTTCTAGTTTGAAAAAAAATAAATAAAATATATTTTTTTTTAAGCCTAGAGTAATAAAATTCAAATTAAGACCCTACATACCAAGCTAAATCTTCATATTAAGTTTTTTTTTTCTATGAAAAAATTAAGTCGAGAGATTTCAAAGTGTTTATTAAAGCTGAGTATTTGAAATTTTTGGGGATTTTTTACGAATTAAAATAGACAAAAAAAAATTTTTTTTTTAAACAATTTTTCAAGTAAACATTCCTCATTTATTTGATTTTATCATATTGAATAATCGTTCATTTAAATCTAATTATTATTAGTTTACTCTTCAAATAAATTTATTATTAACTTATTTTATTATTTTTTTTTGTTTCTCCAAGTCTAAGTCTTTGTTGAAAATTAAGATAAAGCGTTGACCAAATAAAATTTACCACATTTTGTGAGTTAAGGATACAACTTAGAATTTCGGAGCAACCAAAAAAAAAACTGATTAATTTTTGGTAATCAACTAGGTCTTGTTTTATTAATTTGTTATTTCAAAATTAAATTCAGGATTTAATTTAATTGATCACAATTTCATGATTTTGTCTAGGAAATTTAGTAATCTTTCATAGAAAAATTCAATTACAGTACATCTCTGAAATAAGCTTACAAATTTCAAAACATTTCTTAAACCATTTCGAGACTGTTTCAGAGCAATTTTTCGCAATTACTTAAATTGCTTAAACATTTTCTGAGCAACTTGTAAGCAAAAAAACTTTTTTTTTTGAGAAGAGATTGTCGTGTAATATGGTTTTCAACAGCTTCGAAACATTTCTCTAGAAAAGTTAGGAGATGATATGCGATGAAAGTTTGTAAATCCATTTTAGAAATCTACTATAGTAATTTACTTTACTTTGCAAAGAAGATATTTTTTTTTTAATGATTAGAATAAATGAGTAATAATTTCAAATCATTTTTGCAAAATTTAGATTCAAGACAATATTTTATTTTTTGGTGAAGCATAAAAAATAATAAGTCAAATCTTTTCTCAATAGACTCAATTCGGCACTTTAATCAAAACTTTACAGTTGACTTGCTCTATGAAAGTGATTAAAGAGAATTTTAATAAGTTTATCTACATTTTTTAATTGTAGAATTTTATGTCCCTTGATTTTTAAATTCTGGAAAAAAGGAAAGAAAAAATAGAAAAACTCTATTTAAAATTTTTTGCTAAAATTTAAAACTTATTTTAAATTCTTTTTCAAATACCGTAATCCCTCGATAGTAGGACTGCTACACAATTAAAGTTGGATGACCCAATTTTTTGAAGCTTAAAGGTCTATGAATTCATTTTACTAGGAAAATCACTTGGTACAATGAATCAAAATTAACGCCAATTTATATGAATAAAAATAGTCCTGAACGTTCATGAATGTTCATATTTGGAAGATATGAATGACCAGGATAGTAGATTCTTTTTAAAGGCAAGTTATTAAGTATATTTACGGTTAAAAAAAAAGAAATGGTACTGATACAAATGTCAGTAGAGAAAGATATAATTTATTAAAGATAACGTACTGATATAATTTATTAAAGATAACGTAACTATGTTTAAGAAGCTAAACTGGTCACTGGGTACATAAAATCAAAATTTAGCTTTTAAATATACATAGACCAAAAATAAATGTATTTTAATTTTATCACATAATGGTTCTTCAGCTAATCTGATTCAAATTTATAAAAGAAAATGCATATTTTTTTTAGTTTTTATTTTTTGATGCTGAAATTTTAAAAGTATAATGGTCCTTATAAACAAATTTAAAAATTTTTTTTCGACCTTCTCTATTGAATATGAATAATTGGTTAAATTTCTTAATTTTCTAAAAAATTCCATAAAAACATTCTTTGTAAATCGGTGTTAAATAGAAATATATATATCGAATTGAAATTGTTTTAAAAAAATTATTTTTATTTTTGTCTTTATTTTTTAAGGACATAAGAAATCTTAGGTTAAGTGAATAATCGTGAAAACTAAAAGCACTTGTACAATATTTAAAAGAATATTGAATTACGTCATCAGAACAAAGGAAAAAAAAAGCGAAAAGATTTCTTTAAAATTCAATTGTTTTTGTTTCGTTTTAATTAAAAAAATATTTTTAAACTAAACACTTTCGAAATTTTTTTTTTGAAATTTTATAAACTTTTTTAGTGTGTTTAATAATATTTTTATAATTGGTCAATTTTAGAAAAATAAATAAATTTATGATGAATTAATTTTTTAATTAGTAGTTTACAAAAAAAAATGGAAGCTGAAAAATTGAATAATTCGAAATTTAATAGCTTATCTCTTAATAAAGCTGCCTATCTTTTAGGATGCAATGAATTGAATAAATTTGATTATAAAAGTTTAGTATCTATACGCAAATTGGCCAAGACACTTGGTTGTAATGAATATGATCTTATGAAAAGTTTTGACAATAATTCTAATAATAATAGTCACAACGAAACGAATGATATTAATAAAATCTCCGAGAAAAAATTAAATTTAGGAATTTTAAAGAGAAAAAAACTATTTAGTCAAAGTAAATCGAAAAATAAATTCAAAGATAATGAGAGAACGTTTAAACGAACCATAATTAATAAAAAACTGCCGTCTAAATACTCGAATATCAAAGTTAAAAAAAATCAACTTTGCCAAACGAACGAGGAAAGTTTTAGTGATAAAAATTTAGTGGGCAAAGATAATGAAAATCTTTTAAACAAAGAGAGTAATAATGCATATTTAAATCAACAATTAAAAACTAGTCCAAAGAGAGAAGTTATTTTGTATAGGGATGAAAATTTAGGCTTTGGTTTCATTGCTGGTAGTGAAAAGCCACTCAAAATTCGCTTTGTAACACCAGGTTAGTTTGCCTTTATTTTTAAAAATATAACAGATCAAAATGAATTTTTAACTTTAATCAAAAAATTTTTTTGAACGAATTTTAAACCCAACAAAAAAAGAAGCCTTTAGTATACTTGGAAAAAATCTTAATAAAAACTCTATTAATTTTGAAGCTTTTCAAGAAAATTTATTTTTTAGTTTTCTACGAAGATTTTAAACAACCTAACTTAACTAATTTCCCCGAAAAAAATATTTTCTTTCAGGAAAATTTTGAAAATTTATTTTTATCACCAGTGGGTTTTTCACATGACTTAGGCTGAATTCATGTGACACATCTTCATTTCTACTATGATTTTTTTTCGAAAAAATTTACTGAGAAAATAAATTTTTAAACAAAAACAGGTTCCGTAAAGTTTCTAATAAAAAAAAACGAATAGAAAAAGTTGTTTCTGTTATTTGGAATTTACGATATTCCGCAAAAAATAGCAGTTTTTAATGAAAACGATTAAATTATTGTTTCGTATAAATTGTACATTTTTTTTTCCTTTCCTCTTGCTCGACTCTTCTTGACTTTCTTTTTTAGCAAAAAAAAGTTATAAACATAAATTAGATAATTTTGATTGTTTTCTCTAGAGAAAAAGAAAAGAAAAGTTGAAGAAGAGTCGAGGCGTACAATTTAGTTTTAATTTTACTGTATTTGAAACTTTATGGTAAAGATCTTTATCAGAATATGCGTTTTTCTATAGGAGTGTTCTATGCTAATTAGTTAAGGTATTTTGAGTGACTGATCGTCCCAAGATTAAATCTTCTCAGCACGAATTTTAAAAAATAGAAAAAAAAATTTTGAACACAAAAAGAAAATTTCGAAAATTTTTTAACACAAAAAATAAGGAAAAAAAAAACTTATCAACACAAAATTTATTGAATAAATGCTGAGAAAAGTTAAATTCTGAATTTTTTTAAATCTAAAATCTCATAATATAAGTTTTGTAAAAAATCTTACATTTCAGATTTTTACAAGATATGAAAAAAATAAAAAAAATCAATCTTATTTTTACTATTTTTTAAAAAATATACGTTATACGTTAAATGGAAATTGTTACAAGCTTATCGCCACCCCTATAGATAAACATTAGTTATTTTATGTGACACAAATGTTAATCGATATTCTTTAATGTAACATTAGAAATAGAGTAGACTGGGTCGATGATGTTGGTTTAGGAGTCAAAGAAAACTTGTGCCCATCAATCGAATAGTTTTTGTGTTAAAAAATTTTCTAAATTATTTTTTTGTGTTTAATGATTTTTTAAATTTTTGAAAAATTTGTGGTGAGAAGATTTAATTTTGTGACGATCAGGTTCAATTTGTGTTGAAAAGTTTTTTTATTGTGTTAAATAGGTAGATCCCTATTTAATTTATCTCAAATTTTTTCCTTAAGATGTTCATTTTTACTTTAATATAAGCATTAATTTATTAATTAATTAATTTTTTTTAATTAATTTCTATAAGATGGTCCTGGAAGTAATAAATTATTAAATGGTGATGAAATATTGGCAATTAATGATGAAGATGTAGAGTTTGCTTCAAGAAATTATGTAATTAATTTAATTCGAAGCTGTACTGACAAAATAAAACTAATAGTCAAACAACCTACTGTAATTTTAAATTATATTTAAACAAAAATTTGTTAGAAATTAAAAATATTTTATATTTAAATTTTAAGCCCAAGAGTAATAATTCACTTTTGCTAACAGAAGATAAAAAAGCGTTAAAAAAAGAGATCAACTCTAATAAAGTTATTAAAGTTCGATTTAGGCTTGAGGATAATTTAGAAGTGGATAATAATTTGATAGACAATAATGAAAAAATTCAATTGAATTTGATCAATAATGATTTAGATTTGAGTACACAAATATTCAGAGTCAATTTGGAAAATCAAATAGTCAAATCGTTTAAATACGATTCGAATACAACTGTTAAAGATGTACTTCAATGTTTGAAAGAAAAACTCTCAATTAAGACTATAGAGTATTTTGGTCTAGTTGTCAGAATTCTAAATGACATTGACTGTGTATCCAAGTACATTCTCATTGATGAAACTCAATATTTATACAAAATAAAAGAAAGATTTGGCGACAAAATGTTCTGTATGCTTCGATTTGTTTTTATACCTAATAATTTTAGAGATTTGGCAACAGACGATGAATACGCTTTTAGATATTTATTTGAACAAAGTTTAAATGATGTGCTTAAAGAAAAATATGCATCCGAAATCAAATATGAAATGATTCTACATTTGTCTACACTTAGTATTTTATATGATCTATACGATTCATTGCCTAATTATTTTAGTAGTTTTTCAGCAGATTTTGAGTAATTTATTTTGTTTCACTAATATTTAATTTCTTAATTTTAATTATTTTTAATTACTTTAGAGATCGAATAGAAGTGGAAAATTATCTACCAAAGTCAATTTTAGATTCGAATATTTTGCCAAAAGATGATCTCAAAAATTTACTCACTCAAAATATTATGTGGTTTTTTGAAAAAGCAAATTTAATTAGTAATAAAAAGAATATAATGTTAGAATATTTGAATTGTATGAAAGAATTGTTTCAATTTTCCGGGCGAATTTTTTTTGTTTTTTTATTGGTAAGATTTTCATTTTTCAAATTTTTAAATTTTAGTTTAAAAATCAAATTTTATAAATATTTCTACTTTGGGGTACAAACATGTATTAATAACTATTATTTAGATTAAAAATGTAAACAAACTCATTAACCGATTTAAGCAGTTTCATTGAGTTTTTCATATATTTAAATTTAAAAATTTGAAAGCGCTTATGAAAGTTGATATTACTTATTTCAACTTTAAGTTTTGAGCAATGCTTTCATAACTTGCTTATCTTCTTTTACATTTTATTAGTTAGGTGTATTGAATTAAGCTTTAAAAAAAGGTAAATACTACCTCGAAAAAGTGACATTACCATTAGCATTACCGTTTCCAAAAAAAAATTTTTTTTCTAATTTTTTGCAAATTTTTTTCCATTTTTTTTTAAATATTTTTTTCCGGGAAAGACTTTTTTTAGGAAAAAAAATTTTATTAAAAAAATTAGAAAAAAAATATTTTTTTGGTAACGGTAATGGTAATTCCACAAAAAATATTTCAATATAACTTATCGGTTAAATTTAAATGATTTTTATATTTCTTTCATAAAATATAACTTAATTAGGCTTTTTGGTTATTTCGAGTATTTTTTCTTTCGTTTTTAATTCCTTGATTTAGGAATTGCGGGTTGTAAACAATCGTTATTTCGATTGTCCGTCGACCTCGGTTTTAACAACCCTAATAAATTATATTATTCGAAATACCCTAATAGCCTATTTATGCTTTATTTTATGAAAGAAATAAAATACCGAGAATTTCCGCATTAGCGGCTTATTTTAAATTTTTTGACCATACATTAACAAGCATTTTCAAAATTGAAAATTGTTTGATATGATTAAGCAATCAATTACTTTTTAAAATTTAATTCAATTTTAGGATCAAATGAAAGAAGCGTTTATAATTATTGGAGCTGAATTTGGAATAGCATCGTTTGTTGATATTAAATCAAAGACAGTAATTTTTTTTTTTCTTTTTATTTATTTAAAATTCCAATTTAAACTCATAAATTTTTCTCTTTTTTTTCTTATTATTAAGCTTTTAAGTTTGGCCAAATTTGAATCGATTGAAAACATAAGGGTCTCAAATAGTCTAAGTCTAAATTTAAATTTAATACGTGTTGATCTTGATTTATTCGAAACAATAACTGACGACAACGAAATTATAAAAAATAAAGTAATTATTTTTAAAAGAAAAAGAAAATTTTTTTTTCAAAAATTTAATCTTTATTTTTTAAGACCATTTCGTTCGGGTTCCTAAAAGATGACTTTGCAGAATTTTTATACATTTTACAGGGATATTTAAGACTTGTTGTTTATCCATTGAAAAATAACATATGTCCTATACAAGAAATAAAACCATCGGATCAATCTAAAGAACTAAATGTTCCAGCTTATTTGATCAAACATCCATGTAGAGTATCGGACCAATTTGACGAAGAAGAAACTCTAAACAACGGTATGAACTCAATGAGCTTAAATACTGAAGTTGAAGAATTAAATGAGACAATTGAGTCAGTCGATTCAGTTAAAGAAATCAATACTGAACAATTAAATTCCGATAATGATCTAAAGCAACAAGAACAAAATCTCCCAATTGAATCTGTTATTAAACCACCAAATTCGAATGGATTCAATTTGAAAGAAGAACTTCATAAAGAATTAATGAAAAAATTTTTGTCTAAAAAAGAATCTGAAAATAAGAAAGTAATAGAAGAAGAAGAGGAGGAAAAAGTTTTATATTTTGCCAATTCATCATCGTCAAATAGTAACTTATGTGAAGAACCCATTGATGATTGTAATAATACGGAAAAAGTAGAGAGTGAAAAATCTTTTCGAATTATAAAAAATGAAGACGATTATGACGAAGATTCTAAATCTTTATCGTCGATTGAGGGAAGTCTAAAAGGCATATCATCGACTCTTGTACAAAACTCAAGTACACCTTTAATTCATTTGTATCCAAACATACAAGGTAATTATTTAAAAAAAAAATAAAAACAAATTATTTTGAAAATAATTTTCGAAAATAAAAATAAACTAAAAGAAAAAATATGAATACTTCATTGGTCACTTCTCTAGGGATCTCAACACACAAAAAAAATCGAAAATTTTCAAAAGCACTTGAAACGAAACTTAATAAAATTAAAAATACAAATTAGGCTACAACAGAAGAAAAAAAGCGAAAATTTTTTTCTATTCTTTAAATTTTTGAAATTGTGAATAGTTTTAAATAGGAATCGTGTTGTTATTATTATTATTATTTTTTAGTATGTCAAGTGTAAGGTGAGAGAGCAGCCCTAGTCAATCAAATCGCTTGCAAATTTCAACAACAACAACAACTACAAAAAAAATTCTTAAGTTGAATAAAAAGAACTTACTTTTTTATTATGTAATTTTTGTGTGCCAAAAAATAATGAAAAATAAATAGAGAACAAATTAAAAAAAAAAATTTTTTTTAAATTTTAATTTAACAAAAAATTTTTCGTCTAATTGAATACTTTTTGGGCACAAGCTTTAACATTAAACAATTTGAAAAGGTTAATGAATTAAAAGGAACACCAAGAATTAAATAATTTTTCTATTTAAAAAAAAAAGGGAAATATAAAGATAAGTATCTGTTAAAATTTGGTAGAAAATTTAAAAAGATAATTTTTTTTAAATTATTAATTTAAAAATTTTATTCTTTGCAAGTTTAATTTTAGATAATTTCTTTTCTTTATCTGGATATCTTTATATTTAGAATACAGGGTTACTTAATTGATTTTTTACAAAATAAAATTTTTCTGTTTTCTGTCAAGGCATGAAAATTTCCGTAATTTAAACATTTAAAATAAAGTTTTGCTTATTTATTGGTAACAAATAGATATTTAGATTCAGTTCATTAAAATTCATTTGAATTCTTATAATTTTTGAACCGAAAATTATCACATTATTCGGGTCAGATAAAGTAAAATAATAATTTTTTATTTGATTTACATACAAAAATTTATGGTAAAATTTTCTATTAAAAAAAAATTGATGAAAACTTTTAAAATTTAAGTTTACAATTAAAAATAAATTAAACGATTTTTTTCGATTTTTAATTGCTAAAAGTTTTAAAAATTTTGTACGCCTGCATTCTAGTGAAAAAGATTCTGAATACAGCCGGAATGATGTTTGCAGACATTTTTGTTCTGTAAAAATTCGAAAATTTGACCATTTTCCCTATTTGTGTGGTAAGATTTCGTACCATAAAAAAGGCTTATTTGACTTTTTTTCCCTATATATGATGTAAAAATTACTCATTAAAAATTTCTTAAATTATCTTACGATAAATAATAATTTTTCAGATTTACAAATTTTTACTTGATCACCGGAGAAAACTTACTAAATAAAATTATTTTCTCATTATTTTAAGTTTTTTTCTTAATAAGACTTCCTAAAAAAAAAACTAAACTTGTTTGTATTTGCAATTTTTTCTGTTTATATTTGGAAAACTAGTGCGACTAGAATTTTAGTTTGAGTTGATTCAAATAACTTTTTTTATTATACTTTAAAAGATGAGCTCCTAATCTTTATATTAAGCATAAAGTCATTTGTATCTCTTGTAGATTAGTTAAGTTCAAAAAAAGGATCTAGGTTAATTCAACCTTGAGACACGAACAACAAAAAGCCAAAATTTAATTAAGATTTAAATTTAATTTTCAAACGAAAATAAAATTGATTGCAAACAATTAATTAAGCTTGTTTATTCATATCCGAAGGCTACGTCAAAACAAAATTTATCTTTTTTTAAAATTTTTGTGGTTATAGTTTTTTCAAAGTAGGTCGAGTCCTATTATAATTATCTTTTTTTGATCAATAAAAAGCAAGTTTATTAATTTTTCAAAAAAAATTTTCACCTAAAGAATAAGAAAACACTAAAAAAAGAATTCCTATCAAGTTCATCTCATTTAAGAAAAAAAAAAACTAAAGCTTAAAGTATCTTATCTTGCCTCTTACATAATTATATTGGTTAAAGCATTATAACATAACAACAACAACAAAAAGCTAACTTAGAGGAAATTTTATCTTATTTTTTTTCTTCGTCTTTTTAACATAGCATTTCTACCTTTATGTTTTTTCTTTTCAAATTAGAAAATTATGTGATATAAAACGAAAAACAAAATATATTTTATAGGAGATTAGGCGAGTTTATTTGGTATTTTATTACGTTAAAATTAAAAGAATTTACGAATTTATTATAACTTTAATATCTCCTTTTCTTTTTAATTTGAGATAATTTGTTGATTTATTTGTAAACTATATTAGTTTATTTTGGTCAAGTCATTTGAGACACTTGAGTCATTTTTATTAATATTTTTTTCTTTTTATTAAAGAAATTAAAATAGGCGAAGAAAGCGAATGGAAAAGTATTGAATTTGACGAATTAAATTCAGAAAAGAAAGAAATAAAATTAAGTGTTGAATCTGAAAATATGGCTAATTTAAACTACGAATTGAACATGGAAAATTTCAATGGTGATAAAATCGAAGGCGATTTGGACGAATGCAATGAAGAAACATTTCCGACAATAGTTAGAAATTTTAACTTGAATTCAACCAAGACACGTAATTACGATTTCGGAAATTTTGACGTAATTGGTAAGTCAAAAAAATTCTAAGCAAAAAAACTTTTTTAAAATTAATTAATTTTTTTATTTAAAGATTTAACTCAATCTTTTGACAAGACTCTAATATTAGTGCCACCACCACCGGAACAATTTTCTGATGATTATCAATTAAATGAATGTAAATAAAATATATTTTAGTAAATATAAAAATATTTTTTTTTCACTTGTTAATCTACTTAATCTGATAAAATAATTCTTAGCGTCGATAAGCACTTAATATTTCCTTTTAAACCCTCTTGTATAATTGTGTAATAAATTGGATTCCTCTAACCTTATCTAGTTTAAATTTGGTAAATGAACACAAATAAAAGGTAACGCCAACGACCTTGTCAAAAATTTTTATCAAAAAAATTAATTTTTCAATTTTTAATCTTGTAAAAAAAAACGAAAATTTACATAAAAATTAAAAACTTTTATTTAAGTTTTTTTTTCTAATTAACTGAAATTCTGATATAAATTATTAACGTAAATTTTGTATTTTTAAGACATTTTAATTAAGATTTTACATTTACTAAATTTGGTGAAATTCGTTTTTTGTCACTTAAAGATATATTTGGCAAGTCTTTATTTTAATGAAATTTTTGTCTTTTTAAGTTTAATCAAATAAGCCAAACAAAAAAGATTTAATGTTTTGATACATTTAATTCTGCTTTATTCCGATATTTAGTTTTATGTTTAATGACATGTCGTTAAGTTTTATAACTAAATTTCTAAAAAAAAATTAAAAACAAACAACTTTCAACTTTAACTAGAAAAGACTTAATCATTATGACTAGTGTTTGTTCCCGGGGATGGCGTTGACTAGAGCGCCAAAATGAATGATAACCGCCTGGAAAAGTATATTTTAGATAAGGTTTGAATACTTTATTTTTCACGATGTAAAATTTTCAGAATTACAAAGTTCTAAAAGAAAAAAAAAAGAAGCTTTCAAAAGACGCTAAAAATTTTTGACAATTTCATTTTAAAATTTTTGCGTTTAAAATATTGGAAATCTGCCAATATTTTAAACGCAATTAGAAACTTTTAAAATTGCTTTGTCGTTAAGATTAGCACGATCTTTTTATAAGAAAAGCTTCTAGAAGGAAAAGTTCATGTTTAAAATGTTAATTGAAATCACCTTAAATAAAAAAAACAACCTTATTTATTCAAATAAAAGCAACAATATTCATGTACCCAGAATACCCAAGATACATTAAGATTTCATTTTTTTTAAAAGAGTATTTATTTTAATTAATGCAGTAAAGTATATCAAAGGACACAAAGGAATTAAACGAATGTCAAACTCAAATAAGTGCATCTTTTTTCTATTGTACATGATCCTGAGGGAAATTTTTAGACGAAAGTTGCAACTATTTAAGTTTAAAATTGCTTTTTTATTTGAGTTATTTCGAATTTTTTTTACTGTCTCTAATAAAAGAAAAAACTGGTATTGTTTTTGTTATTTGAAATGAGTTTTCCCGAGAAAAATTTTCGAATAGAAGAGATCCTTTGTGCATCTCACTTGCTTGTATTTGAGGGCAAAAGACAAACCATTTGAAATGTTAAAATCTTTCCTTCTTAAATTAAAAAACTTTAATTTTTACAATTTATTTGTATTTAAATAAAAAAATTTTATAAATTTTTTAGCTAATTAATTTTAATTCTAAAAAGATAAACCCCATGAGCAAGAAATAGAAAGCGGTATTGAGTCGGATTCTAGCTCAGATCACAATAATATTGGATCAAACATACAATTTTTTAATAAAATACCACCGCCACCACCAACAACACCAGCTCCATCACTCTCACCGAAAACAAACGAAGAAAATATCTCCAATATAAATACTTCCAAAGAAGAAACAGATCAAATTAATTCAAAATTCGAAGAAAAAACATCTAATAACGAACAAGGTAATGCTTCTAATAGAAAAAAATTTAAATTTTTAACATTTGTTTTTAATGAGTAATAAATTTTAGAAGATAAATCATCATCAACAACAACAACAACATATTCGTCTAAACTAATTATTAATTTGGATAACAATAATAAAATTCAAAATAGACAAGTAGGAATAGAAACAACTGACCCATCTGATCAACCTAAAACTTCTACTAAATTAACTAGCTTAAAATATTTAGTAAATAATAATAACAATACACAACAATATCAAGTTCAATCATTTCGATTAAACTCGACTAATTTAAAACGATCCAATTCTTTTTTATCCAATTTAAATACAAAAATGAATGATTCTCAAGTTTTCACTTCGTATAATTCATTACACTCGTCGTCAACGGCAAGTAGTAGTGGTGTATCGTCATCATCCTCATCGCCTACAACCTCAAAACCCTTAACTCATTCACTAAGTGTTAAGACAATCGCTAAAAATTACGAAACATCTTTGAAAAATAATAGTCTAAAAGTGGAAAAAGATAAACGTTCACTTAGTTTTGGTGGTAATTCAATAGTCAAAATAATTAATCATTCAAAACCAAGTGATTCCTTACTCCCTCCAAGTCGACTCAAATCATTTTCAATATCATCTCATGAACATCTTACAAAAGCTCAAGCTAAAACTCAAGTTAACACTTATGAAAAAATTCAACTCATACCAAATCAACAAGAAACTAATCTATTAGACAAACTTTTCCCCAATAATAATAATAATAATAGTAATCAAAAAGATACTAAAACACCTTGTGGTACAATAAAAAATGAAATTGATGATTCATCAAAATGTTATGAATCGGTTAAAATTGCTTTTAGTAATGACCTCGAAATAAATAATGTTATTTCTGAGTCTATTACAGATGGCACAATGGATTCGAAAAAACCCATTATTGAAGAGACTATAACAGATAATAAAAAAACAAAAAATGCCACTTTATCAAGCTTACATAAGGTCTTTAATCGCTTTGTCGATTCTAATAAATCTAAAAAAGACACTAATGATGATGATAAATTTGAGCCCATAAATGGCTATGACGATCTATATTCAACTATTAAAAAATCAAATAAAAAAAGATCAATTTCATCATTTAAATCAATTGAGAATAAATTGAATCGTAAGGCATCAGCTTCATACAGTTCTATTTATAATAGTTTACCATCTAGAAATTTCAAGTCAATACTTGATTTATTCCGACATCACCCTCCACAACAACAACAACAGAATAAAGTACAAAAAAATTATAGTCTCGACAATTTAAATCGAAAAGTAAAAAATGACGAGAATAAAGATGAGATTAAATTTACAACTAATGAAAATCATTCAGAAAATATTGTTAGCTTATTCAAAAATTTAAATTTAATTGAAAATGAAGATAAAGGTGTCGTTGATGAACCCGCCGAAGAGGATTTAAGTGAAATGATGACAAGTACTACTGAAATATCAGTTCCAATATTAACTACATTTAAACAAGTAGCACAGAAAAAGAGTCTACTAAAAGATCCGAATTGTGGTAAGTCGAGTTTAAAAGTAAGATGGAAGGATTCGATTGAGATATCGAATATTTTAATTGAGAAAGTAAGTGATGAAGATGATGAGAAAGTCGAAGGTGAAGAGGATATAAATGATATTTATGATGATGATTATGAAATGGAAGATAGTGATGAAAGTATAGAGAGCTCAGATTTAGAATTAAATACATCGGCTTCTAAATTAGTCATTGATAAAAAAGCTAGTCGTGAAATCGAGACTGCTTATAGTAATATTGAAGAATTTAATTTGAAACCATTGCATAAAATAGGAAAAGAATTCGAGAATGAAATGATGGAAAGAATTTTTAAATTGGAAAAAATAGCTGAGAATAAATTTAACAATGAGGAAAATTCTAAAAGTAGTGATCAATATTTTAATGAGATATTTAGTGATTTAGACATTGTTCTAGTTGAATTACATTCGACTATAGAACATGTTCGATTGAGTTCAATGATTACTAATCTTGAGCAATTAAATGAAGATACAATTGAGAATGACATATTCAAGAGAAATTTAGAAGATAATCTAAATGAGATAGCGCTTATTTGTCGTGAATTTGTACACTATTCAAAAACGATGATAAGTTCAGCTTTAATAGATGATCAAGCCGTCTTGCCAAATGTTCGCACAGCAATGAATTCATTGAGTTTATTGGTTAAGACGTGCTTTCAAGTTTGCTTTAAATACATGTACAAAAATGAAAAGTTGGATGAAATTCGACAATTGTTAATTCAAATTTTAAATTTATTAAATACTTTTCGCAATACTTTAAACATTAGTTTTCTAGCATCGACCAAACAGCTCAATGACACTCAAATGGATTTACTTATGAAACAAGCACAATGTTTAGCTAATGAAATAAGCCTTTTGATCAAATATTTCAAACTTATTTATTAAAGAATTCAAAATTTTTGTTTTTCTAAAGTCATTTTTTGAAATTTTTTTTTGTTATTGTTGAAATGTCAGATAGAGAGAGATATTCCTAAAGGATAAAAAACTAAAAACAAGAAATTTTTATATTTTTATATATAAAAGCATTCATACAAGAGAATTTTTCCAGTTTAAACAAAGATTTTATATTTAATACTATTCAGGGGTACTTAGTTACTTTTTTTTTTGTTATTCAATTGTTATTAACATTATTTATAAATTTTTTTTTTTTTAATTTTTATTAATGTCTCAAAAAAGATTTAATTTTTTAAATAAAATTTTTGATTTAATTGTTGAAATTTTTAGGTTAAATCTAGGCATAATTTCATCATAAAGATAGTAAAATAAAATTTATTCTCAAAATACCACGATGATCACGAGCTTCAATTTGTTTCAAAGTAAAATCCTATAATGCTGCATTTTAACATGAAAAAAGACATTTCAGTGCACGTATCAAGACAATTTTAACATGGGTCGATGGTGGCTTATGCATTCACAAAAACATAGAATATAAATAAAAGCACTCACAGTATCTTACAAGGGTTTACGGTTCATGTGACTATAATTGAGCAAATAAACCTCTATTTGTTGTTTAATATTACACGTAAAAAAACCTAAAATCTACCTTATATTACCGTATAACCTTGCGCCGAGTCGCATGCACTTAAACCAAAGTTTTCGGGATGTACCCAGCGATTTGATTGGTTAATTTTTTTTTCAACCAATCAAATTGCTGGGTACATCCCGAAAACTTTGGTTTAAGTGCATGCAATACCGCGCAAGGGTATACGGTACATGTATTTATTATTGTTGCTAAAAGAATTTTTTCTCGGAAGGCAATTAAACTTTAAAAATCAATTATTAAAATATAAAATCTAATTTCAATAATAATAAATTAAAGACCGTTGGAATAATATGCTTAACCTTATTTTTGTACTTTTGATCTTTTAAACATATTTGGCTAATTCGGAGCCACTTTTCGTTATTTTTCTTATTTCATTAGAGAACAAATTTTTGTAAAGTGAATTTTTTTAAAATTCTAAATATTAATAGTAAAAAAACTTTATTTTGAGTCCTACATGAAAAATTAATAACAACAAATAATGCCAGTGATATCAACTTTTTATTCAGTGCAGTGTTTTGATCAGATATAAATTCATGGAGGGCTGTTTCACATAAATAAGATACGTAAAATTGATATTCTACGATAATTATTAATGTCCATTTCATAACCTTTACCTTTAAACAACGGTTTAACGATCGAAAATTTCCATTCATCTGGGACTTGTTTATTTATAATGCATCTATTAAATAAGTTATATAGTAATGGTAAAAATAAATTTAAAGAATTTTTAATTATTTTAATAGGAATTTTGCTAATACCAGGTGAACTCGACGAGTCTATCTCGTGAATGCATTGAATAATTTCTTTTTTTGTTATTCAATGCATTCGCGAGATAGACTTTTAAATTTAAAATTATTCTCATTATTGGAGCGTTTTAAAATATCTAATTAATTAAATTAGTGAAAAATTTATTAAATTCATCTGCGATATTTTTTTGGTTGTTTATTCTCTTGTTATTAACAATAATGGTATTTGATAGTTGTAAATGACTATTATCAGACTTCATTTTTATAGTACTTTTATAGTAGCTCCAAAACAATTTAGAATTTTTTTTAAATTTTAAATTTGGTGACTCTTTTTTTTAGACTTGGAGTCACATATTATGTGACGCCAGATTAGGTGACTCCATGGAGTCACCAAACCGGAATCGTTATGGAGTCACGAAATTAGGAGACTTCGAAGTCACAATCGACAGGACCCGCGATTTTTTACCTGAAGGCATTTTTTTAGTAATCAAACAATACAAACAATAAAAATATTTTTTCGATCAAAAACATTTTATTAAATCCAAAAAAATAATAGAAAAAAAAATAAAAATTTAAAAACTATCAAAAATTATTCTCAACATGGCATCTTTAAATAAAAATTTTAAAAACTACTCAAAAACAAATAAACTAAAATAATTGCTGTTTGTTTTTGCTATTTCTTTTATTAAAGCTTTCAATTTATAAAATTTTATTTTTTATTAGGCTTTTGTCATTATCAAAATTGGACGGTTCATTCAACTTGTGTTTGTATAGAATTTATTTAAGGCATTCTTTTTTTGTTTATATTTTGATTTGAAAAAAAAAATAATAACGATTTTTAAAGTAAACATTTTAATCGAAAAAATTTTTTTTTAATTTTTTTTTATTTTATAATTACCATGGCAACCAAAATTTACAACTAATTTATTTTGCTCGGCGATGGATTTCTTCTCTCTGAACTACTCGACGAGTATCTTAGATTAGATGATGACGTTAGTGAACTACTTAATTGATAGTGTGTTGAAATATCTTTTATTGGTGATCTTGATCGAATTGGTGATAGAGATCGATAACCACTAGCTGCTGCTGCTACATTTGACGCTGCAACTGCCGCCGCTGCAGCTGCCATTGCTGTACTTGCTGATTGTTGAGGTGTTGGTAACGGAAGTGGTAATGGCAATGGATGAGGTAATCCGTATTCAAAAGATGAACTAACTAGTGTTGTAGGCGGTGGCGGTGGTGGTGGTAGACTAACTGGGACTCTTATTGGTGACATACTACTCATAAATCGACTTGATGAATTCAAATCCGCCGAATCACTTAATTTTCTTAATTCTTGTGCAGCTCTCTCTCTTTCAAATCTTTCATTAGTCAATTGTCTTTTTAGCCTTTCATTATCAGTCTCATATTCAACTATTTTACTTCTCAAACAAGTAATCTCTTTATTTTGACTTTGAATCTTTTGCTCACTAAGTGATATTCTATCTTTGAGTAATTTAATCTCCGAGTCTCTCTCTTGTGTTGATAATTGCATGTGAAAATCTTTCTCGCGATTATTAGCTATTAATTCTTCTAAATTTTTGACCATTGTACGTTCGCTATTAACTTGAGATTTAAGCAAATCATTCTCGGCTCTCTTGTCGGCTAATTGATTTTGTAATTGTTCATAGTCAAGTTCTTTACTAGTCAATTGTCGTGTCAAATCCTCACGAGTCTGTTCCAAATGAGAGTTTAATTCACGCGAATGCATGACATCTTGCATCAAGTCCTTATTTTCAAGTTGACTTTTTTTAACTTGTTCTTCCAATCGTTGCAAATTACGATTGGCACTTGAAAGCTTAACTTCATATTCTTGACATGCGCTCAATTGTTGTTGAAAATCCCTTTCCAATATGTCTAATCTCTCTCTCAAACGCTTATTATCCGAATGCTTCATTTGAATTTCCATTTTTAAATTTGATGTCTCATTTTCAAATGAATTCAAATTCATTTTCATTGAGTTTATTTCATTAGTCATTTCTCTATATTGTTCTAATAGACTCGATCTGTCTTGTTCTTTTTGCTTGAGTAAATCCTCGAATTTAGCCACTTCATTAATATAGTCTTGTAATTGATCCTTCAAACATTCTTTATCCGAATTCGACTTTTCTAATTCGCAATGCAAAACTTGATTCTCTCGTGTCACTGTAATTAAATCGTCTTGAAAACGCTTGTTTTCTCTACACGCCGATTCAAAGCGTCTATTCAAATCCGAATTTTCCTCATTTGTTCTATCGACTTGTATTCTCAAATTGTTTATTTCTTTTTTACATGATTTAAGCTCGTCATTAGCACGGTCCAAAGCAGCGTCCAATTGGGTCAATTGTGAATTCAATTCGTCAATACGTCTATGTTTATTCGCCAATTCTTGTTTGAATGTAACATTTTCAACAGTTTTCTCATCAATACTAGTCAATAATTTATCTTTATCTTTGTCCAAAATTGATATAGTTTGTCTTAGACTATTTATTTCGTCTTTTAAAGTACGATTTAATTCTTGTAAATCGACTATTTTTTGTTCTAAACGATATTTTATTTGTTCATATTGGTGTAATTCATCAGTTTTAATTGCCAATTGACGTCGTTGTTCTTCCAAAGCACGTTCGCCCTCCTCAGCTAAATATCTTATTTGTGTACTAGCTGATTTTTGTTCGTTTAGATCTTGTTCTGTTTGAGCCAAATGATAAGTCTGTGTTTGTATTCTATTTTCTAATTGATTCAATTGATTTTGTAAGAGATCAATTTGTTTACACAATTCGACTTTTTCACAATCTGATTTTCTTAAGCGATCATGTAGATCGTTAAGTTGATGCTCGAAAAATTTTTTATCTCTTGTTAATTGTTCATTTGTTGCTAAATGTCTTTCTTTAAGGGCATCGCGTTCAGCTATGGTATTTCTTAAATCGAATAATGCCGAGTCACGTTCGGACTCAACACGTTTTAGCATCGATTGAGCGGCTAATGATAAATTAGCTTGCTTATTATTGGCTTCATTTAGAGCGCCTTTTTGATTATTTAAAGCGATTAGTTCTTTACGTGAACGAGCTAATTCATTTTTGGTCTCTTCGTACAATTGATTATATTTGTCTCTTTCGTTTGTTAAAACTTTAATATTTGATTGAATTTCCGACATGTGTTGTTCAAATTTGTCTAATAAATTTTGAAGTTCATCTCTTTCTCGTTTCAATTGTTTAACCTCATTGGACGATTGTCTTGTTGGACTGTTTGATGTGTTTAATTTTTGAGAGCATACAGAACACTTAGTGCTTGTAACTTGAAGACCATTGGTTCGTTTTGATGGTGATTTTGATCTCGATCGCGTCGCATTTGTGTCTTGTTGAGAAGTTTTGAGTAATTTTTGTAAAGTGCTAACTTCTTGTTTGTAAAAATCTCGTTCGCTTTCGACATTTTTAATATGGCTATCGAGTTTAGTATTGAGATTTTTGGACGAATTTGATCGTTGTAGATTAGATGTCGAACGTCGTGTTGTCAATTTTAAACTATCTAATTCTTGTACAAGATCTCTTTCATTTTCAAGTAATTTCGATATCTTTTTAGTCAATTTTGCCTTGTCTTCTTGGATTTTTTCAATTAATTCATGGAGATTTTTTATCTCTAAATTCTTTTCGCTTAATTCATTTTTAAAGCTAAATATTTCATTTGCCATACATCGTTTCTCCTTTAATAAAAAATTGAATTTAAAAATTATTTTTCGAGTATAAATTTTAAGACAAAAGCATTTTAAGGATCTAATTTTTTAAGGAATTTAGGAAGCTCCTATTACCAAAAAAAATTAAAAATTATTTTTTTTGCATTTTGTCCTTTTTCTCTTTCTCCTCTTTTTCGTTTCCTCTGTAGAAAACAATTAATAAAAATGTTTATAATTAAAACAATTCAATTCAATATAAAAGTGAATGAATTGCACGTGATAAAATTTCGTTATGAAGTTTTTACAATTAAAAATTTATTTTTTGGCAAAGTAATTTTCCTAAAAAAAAAGACCTTTTTTTATCAATTTAACAATTTCGAGTCAACGAGTCCCGAAAGTTAATAGTTTTATTATTTTTAAATGACTAATTAGCAAGAGGCAGAAAATGAATTTTTTTTAATATTTTTTCTCAAAATATTACAACTTGCTCCGAAACGGTTTGAGCATTTGCGAAACTTTGCTCTTGAACAGTTCAGGAACAGTTTAAGCATGAAGCATGCCAACTAATTTAAAAAAATATATAAAAAAAACATACATTCTCAAGTTGATGAATGGCATTATCCAAAGAGCTAAGTTCTTCTCTAGATTTTTGAATTTCAATCTTTAAAAAAAATTTAATTTAAAAAAATTAAAATTTAATATAAAAAAATATGATAGTGAACCTTAGCATAGTCCAATTCACGACCACCACGCCTTGAATCATTTTGAACAAAATCTTGTAATTGTCGTTCAAGTTCATGATTTTTTTCTTGCAAAAATTCAATCTATTTTTTAATTAATTTATTAAGAAAAATTTTTAAAAAATTCAGTTTTTTTCATTTTATTTACTTGCATGTTTTGATGTGCTATGAGTTTATCATTATTTCTCAAATTAGCTTCTAATGAGACTGAATCAAACGAACGGCCTCCATCTAATAAACGATTTAAACGTTCTATTTCACGCTCACGATTTTCAATCTTAAATTTTTAAAAATTTTAAGTAAAATTTTTTTATAAATATTTTCATTAAATATAAGTCATTCAGGCTCTAAATCTTACAAGTTGATTTGAATTTGAAACATTTTTATTTATTCCTAATTTAGTTGTTTTTTTCGGAATGGTCTTATTCGATGTAGTCAATGTGCTTTTTGTTTTACGTACAGGGCTAACGGATTTATTAAAATTCGGATTACTAGTATCTAATGGGGCTAGGGAACGATGGGTCCTTAGCGAATATGTTTTTAAACGAAATGAATTCGTGCTATTTGACATTATATCATGGGATTTATTATTAGAAAAAAAAAAGAGAGCTAATTTCTTCTTTTTTTTTTATTAATTCTAAAATTATGTATTTAAGGTAAATTTTTTATTTTTACAAAAATTTTAGTAATAAAAAATTGTATTTTTTCTGGCATAAGGCGTTAAATCGATTGGTCGTTTATGTTCCCTTAGCAACCATAATCAAAAAAAAAAAAATTTTTTTTTCTTTATATTATTAAAGTTAATTAAATTTTTTGTATGAATGAGCTTATAAAAGATATTTAAAGTAAATTTAAAAATATTTAATTTTTAATTGTTGACTCGTTTTTATTTTTTTTTTGCGGTATTTAAATTAGTGATTTTTGGCCGTAGAAAGAAACAAAGAATCCAAACAATATGATTCAGGCTAAACAACAACAACAAAAAATAGAGAGACCTAAATATTTTTTTTGTTTTTGATTATTAGTTTAAGTTTTCTACCGGGGCTTTAGAAATGTGGGTTAGCTGAAAGAAATAATGAATAAAATCTAAGAAAAAAAAAACTATAATTTTTCCGCGTTTTTCCTCAATTTTAATTCTCTTAAGAAAAATTAAAAATAGTTTTTTAGCTGATGAGTATGATTATAAGCAATAAAGGTGTATATTTATAAGATTTTGATTTTTAAAGTTCTTTCTTTCTACTCCACTCTTATTAAAGTTTATTAATGAATGGAATAGAGCATACTACACAAATAAAGATCGTATTTTTTCAAACCCATAAAAATGCCTTAGAGTTTTTTTTTTATTTATTTTTGACATAAAACTTAAGTATTTTTAATTCGTCAATAACTACTACTATTACTCCCTCTATTACTCTTGAAATTATTACTTAATAAAAAATAAATAAATGAAATTTTCTTCTTCTTATAACCATAAAAGAACACTTAGTATTTTTATTACAAATAAAATAAATGGATTTGTTAAATGATCTTAAAAATGAAAATTTTTAAAATCCCTAATGATTTTTTTAAAAATTTTAATTTATAATAATTAATTAAATCAGGTGAAGTGAATTGAAATTCAAGTATTTAAATGCGTGTTTCAGAGGAGCTAAAGATCAGAGCGTTTTATTCTGATTTTTTCTTGTTAAATTTGTATTTAACGTACAATTTTGTTTGAATTTTAGTAAATATAAAAATTTAACTTTTTGAAATTATTTTTTGTAAATCAATTTGATCTTAACTAAAATTCATTACAAATAAACTTAATTTTTTATTAGTTCTTTCGAATAAAATCTTTAAAAATTCATTGAATAAATTTTTCTGAAAATAATAAATCATGCAAAAAAGGCAAGAAAATTACTCGGATAATTTTTAAAAAGAAAAATAATCATATCAGAAATCCGAACAAAAGGTGTAACTTACAATCAAGCTAACTACCAGCATGTCTTTAAAAAATAAAATTGTTTATTTATTTTTGCAATGTAAATTCACAGATTGTTTCCACGAAAACCCTTTTATCGACAGAATTTACACGCAAAAAAAAACAAATCTAATAATTTAAATGCACTCTGTAAAATTTGTGAATACCCATTTTATTTGACGAAGAAATGTTATTACACTCAGCACAATAAATTATGGAAATACTGGAAAGAAATAAGTATAGTGACGAATGAAGATACTAATGAAGGAATGACTTATTTTTGACATTACACCAGATTTGTACCGTGCAGAGCTAAAATAAGTTAATGAAAGCATGAACAGATACAAAACATTTTGATTTTGGGAATTGGGAAGTTTTTTTTTTATTTGGGTGAAACTTTTTTGTGACAGAACTTGAAACCGGGGGAAAGAAATTTTTTTTTGTTTAAATTTAAATAGAATATTTTACAATATTTTGATGAAATAAATGAACAATAATTTTCTTAATCACTAAATTTCACAAGAAATCTACGCATCCCGGTAAATTTTCGACAATTTTTTTAAAAATTCTTTCAATATCAGATTCATCAATTTTACGTCGAATTCTACAAGTTAGTTTTATTTTGTGTTGTATTTTCTATGGATTTTTTTTCTATGAAAAGTAGTGATCTCAAGCCGGACCCCTGAATCAACTAGGTTCGCTATGTAATTCAAAATTAAATTTTTCTAAATAATTTTATTTTTGAGAATAAATAGATATCATTATCACAAATTTATATTTAAGCCAATCGATTTGAACCCGAACACTAATTCTATTACCTGGCGAATAAATTTTTCAAATTTTTATATTTCTTTTTTATAAATTGCCTTAGAGTGGTCCTTATGAAAATGTAACGTCAACTATCCACCGTAACTGTAACCTTAGCTTAAAAACCTAAAAATTTACAATTATGTAGAATTAAGAAGAGTTGAGTTTGCAATCAAAAAAGATAAAGTAGAAGTTACATTTTCATTATAAAAAGTGTATATCGATTAATAACAAAAAAATTAATGAAAATTTGCAATACCTGATTCTTAAAATTTGAAACTTTGTTTTCTAAAATTTCATTATTTTGTTTATAATTGTCCAAATCCATTTGTAATTGTGTAATACGTTCATCGGCTAATTTAATCATGTCAATTACGTATGGATCATTGGCACACGAGGCACCAATACCACTTGATGCCGATGAGCCATTTGATGCCAAAGAAGTTGTCGATGAAGAATTACTAACACTTTTACAATTAGATGGTAGCATACAATCAATATCCAAACGTTGACGACGAAAACATGTAGCTTGTTTGCTTAATGAACCAGTACTTGTTTGTATAACCGCTTGGAAATTTTTTTCTTGTAATTCAAGTATTTTTTTGCTCTTGTCCTTCGATTCTTTTTCAATAGATCTCATCTTATGTAAATATTGTGTGTTTAAAAATCTCAAATCGGAATTTTCATGTTCACTTTTGTTCAATTTAGTCTTGAGCTCTTTTAATTGTGCGTCAAAATCATCTTTTATTTTTATCAATTGTAAATGTAGCTCATTATTTTCTTTAATTAATTTCGCATTATCTGCTTTGTATGCTTGAATACTAGGTGTAATTGAATCAATATTTGCCGATGATGTTATTGATGTCATCGAGCTATTTCTCAAGCTTGAATTCATTAAGTCAGCATTTTTGCTCTTTTCTAATTTGGCTTTTTTTAAACTCTCTGTCGTATGTACTAAATCATTGAATAATTTCTCAATTAAAGGTAAGGATTCGATGCCCAATGTTTGCCTATAACCTAATTGATCTAATCTCTTACGTAAATTAATATATTTTTGCTCCGAAATAGATGAAGCCACTGATGTTTGCAATGTGCTATCCATTTTTATTCTATTTTTATTTTTTTTTTGGAAATCAATTGCATTTAATTTTGTTATTTACTTGTCTTTAAAAACAAAACGGGAATTATTAATTTACTGGTGACTATGAAATGTGAATTTTCTTGTAAATTAGAACAAGGTTTTTTTTTTGAAAATTTTTTTCAAAATTGTTAATCTTGTCGGATAGCAACCGAGTATTAATTTTCGAAAAATATCGCTTACATTGTTAAAAAGATAAGAATGTCCTGCAAGGGGCGTAAATTTTGTCTTAGAACTGTCAGTTAATTTTCGTATTTTAATTTAAAAAAATTACTGGAAAATTAAAGAACAAAAATTTTACTCAATTGTACCCGTATTTTACTAAATTCTAAATTAAAAAAAAAAATTTCAATAATGACGGAAACTTTTTGTCTCTGGCTTGGTCTCTAAAAGTACTGTGACATTTCTTTTTTATTTTAAAAATAAATTAAAGGATATCTGAAAAATGCCCATACCGCCATATGAAATAAAAAAGGACAAAGACGTGTAATTCGGTCATTTAGTGAGCAACTAAAATTTGAAATTAAGGGCTTTATTTTGAACGATCAGACAGTTTCAAAAGATTTTATTTAACTTAAAATTTTCATAAAAAAAAACATGTCATGCACATACCAACTTAGTTCTATGAATTTTGCTTAAAAAATACAGGAACAATTTGAATTATAAAAAGAAAGATCTAATACTACTTTAAACGAATTTAAATGAATTAGACGAAGATGTATAAGAAATGGTAATAGAAACGAACAATATCATTGACGAAATCGAAAATAGTCACATCAAAAGGCTAGAAAAATTTTCTAAGGATTGAATTATTTCTTTTTATTCATTTTATCATTATTTTTTTTAAAAAAAGTGGACAGGGTCGTTAATTTAACACGACTCTGATTAAGTGGTCGGAAATCGGCTTTAACTTTAGGATAAATAGGAAATTTTATAAATAGGAAACTCTAAAAGCTCTATCTAAAAAATAAGGCTCTGAAAATTCTCAAAATGATATCCTAAATTGTATTACGGTAAACTCGCGTATTTAACCCTAGGGGTAGAAAGCGAAATTTCGCTTTTTTCCCATGCATCTATCCTTTTCTAAAAACTTTTAATGCGTTGAATTTTCGAAACTGAATTTTCAGTTTAAATACCGCATTTAAAAAGCACAAAACAATATTCTAAATAAAAAAATTAAATTCCAAATTTTTATCAAAAAAATTAATTTCTATTTTTAATGCATAGTTTTTAAAAGTGAAAATTTATTTTTAAGTCAAATAATGTTTGGATCATTTAGGAAAATAAAATAATTCAATACTTTGAAAATTATTCTAAAATTTAAATTAATAAAAAAAGCCAATTCGAGCTGAAAATGACTTGTGAGTTCAGTAATTTTAAGAAACACCAAACTGAAATTCAGTTTTAACACCACATTAAAAGTATTTAGAAAAAAAATCTAAACACAGAATAGATGCTTGGGAAAATCGAAATTTCGCTTTATACCTCTGGGGTTAAATACGCGAGTGTACCGTAATAGTCTAATTCTACTTTTTGATAATTCAAAATTAAGTTGAAGAGCGCACCTCTTCTTTTTTTTCACCTCATCTTAAAAAAATTTTTTTCTCTTTCCGCAGTTTTCGATTTCTTTTTTTTATAGTCTAATAAAAGGTAAATTTTAAAAGTTGTTTTTATAGCTAACTCGAAGAAACGAAAATTAATAAATCATTTAACGTAATTTCACGAGCTTACATTAGCTAATATCAAGAATGGTAAGTAAGAAAGAAGGGTGTCGGATCTTAATAGAATATCAACTTCTTATGACGCCATGATTCCAGAACTTATATTTTTACTTAGAGAATTATCTCACCTGGAAAATTAAACGATAATAATATTTTGATCTTGGGATTATCGCGTGAGGCATTCCTTTAATTCCTTTATCTGGATATTTTTAATGAAAAATTTAATTGTTTACAAAATAAAAAAATCTTATTATATTTTTCTAACTTAGATGGGTTTGAAATTTTCGAAAATACAAGAAAACGAATATCTAAAAAATATTTTAACTTTTAAATACACTTTCTAATACAAATTCGTAAAAACGTTTGAATTATGGACCAAAATTTGACGACCAATAAGAAACACGTTTTTTTACAAAAAAAAGTCAATATCTAAAATTTGTTTATTCAAAAACCAAAAAATAAGGAAAAAAAACTAATTTTTTGTTTTAGAGAACAGAGGATAAAAAAGAAATTATCAAAAATTTGAATTTAAATTTAAGAAATTTCACATGAGTTTGAATAAAAACTTACTCAAAATCCTTTAAAAAATTTTGGATAAATAAGTACAATATTTGTTTCAATTTTTTTGAAATTTCTCAAATTAAAGTTCTAACTTTTTTATAATTTAGTTTTATTTGCTTTTTATCCCTTTTTTTAGCTCAAAAATTTGATCTCTTGCTAACGTTGAAGAACCAGAAGAATCTTTGTAAACTCAGATTTTATTTTTATAAAGAGTAGAAAGGCTTAAAATTAACATACGATCTTCTATACCCTAAACACTCGATATATGAAATCATGGTACAAATCTGAAATTTTAGATTTTTACCTACTATTTTATTATTTAAATAAAGTTTTTGGTCTTATAGCTTCAAAAACGAGGTGGTCAATTTTCAAAATGTACTGGTTGAGTGTTTTCAGTATCATAATTTGGGCTTTAAAACAAAACATTAAAATATTTTAGAGATATTAGACATAACTCGCAGACAATCTGAAATTTTTTCAAAATTTAGCAGGAGGTTGTCAAAAAAATTTTTTTTCCGAAATATCCCTTGTCAGAATCTCATGGTAGATCTCATTTAGATTCTCGGTTACCAAATTCGCATGAGATCTCAACTATTAGTCTATGTTAGCGATACGAGATCTTCTGAGATCTCATGAGAAATTGGTAACCGAGAATCTCATGTGAGATGTTGACAAGGGATGTTATCGACTTTAAAGAAATGTCATCAACGCTTAATGTTTTTAAAGATTAACTAAATTCGTTAAATCTATATTCGATATTAAAGATATGTCACTTTAAAATACATGCTTTCACTAAGGTCTTTATTTTTTTAGATGTTTTTTCCATCTTAAATTCAAGTCTTTAAAGATTTCATTTTTTACTGAAGAATTGTTAAACCAATTTCGTCCAAGTTCTAAAAAAAATTTATACAAAAAGAGCTAGATTGCGTAGGCACTTTAAGGGATTCGAACCCATTTTAAAATTTGTGCAGAAATTTCTTTTACCGAAGTAAGCGCTTTACATAGCTAGCTCTAATAAAGTTACATTTTTATTTTAAATTTAAATTCTACCAATTTTTTTCTTAGTCGTTGTGAAATTAAAAAATTATGAATATAAAATTTTAATATTTATTATAAATTTTAATTTTTTTACTAAAGTCTTCGGTTTTATTACTGATCTCGAACTGGTAATGATAATTTAAGGGAGTTTATCAAATTTTTGTTGGGATGGTTTTGCATTATTTGACATCAATACAATCTTGTCTGCAAGAAATTTTAATTGAAATTTGGCGCTTAAATTAATTAGCCACAGCATTTCTAACGAATTACCGTACCCGAGCCGTACCTAAAAATTTTTTTTTTTATTTTTGAAAACTTTTTTTAAGTAAAAAATTTTTTTTTGTAAGGTTCGGGTACGGTACGCCGTTAATTCGGTAGAAGTGCTGTAAAAATATTTTTAAAACTTTTTGTATATAATTTATTTAGAAAAAGTTTAACAAAATATTTTAACACTCATTGACAACCCCTGTATATAAGGATAACAGTGTTTTTCTCATTGACTTCAATCCCACTATAATTATCACGTTATTTTTAACTAATGATTGTATTATACTTAAGAATTTTAACTTGACATTTCTTGAATAAAAACCTTATTATAAAATCAGAATCCTAACAAAAAAAATAATTAATAGTTGAATAAAATACTTAAATAAATCAAATTTCTTGAATTGAATATTAAATTTTATAAAAGCTTTTCTTTTTTCAAATGAAAAATTAAATAAAAATTGAATTTAGTATTCGTAACTATTAAAACAATTTATTGACTTTAGATTAGAAAGGGAATAATCGTTTCTATTTGCTGGGTGTATTGTATAATTCCTCGTATTTTCCACAAGTAAAAAAATTCTTTCACAATTACGCCCCAGTCTCAGTCCTCAGTGTATTGAGCATGTGTGTTACATGTTCTTACTGAAAAATATTCACAAAAATTATTTTTGCTTATTTAACAAATGAAGCAAAAACATTATTGAGATAGATCTACAGATTATAGTAATTTATAGTAAAAAACTGTGTTAAATCCAATTCGGTCATTAACTCTTAAGAAAACGGCAATTTTACTTAAAAACTTGAATAGAGAAGAAAGTCTGAAAATTTTTATTCTATTAAAATCTCTCAACATTTTTCTTGCTGTCAAATTTCACATTAAATTCTAAAGACATTTTTTCGACATCATAAGCTAAAAAGTCTTTCTATACTTTAAATATTCATACATAAATACATTTAAAAATCAACTGTAAAAAAATCAAAACAAAATTATCATTTTTATTATTTTTGAAAAATTATCTTGTTAAAAGCTTTTTTTGCTATTTTATTATTAATCACTTAATTTTTATTTTGATGTTAATTATTAATTGTTGTTAATGTCTCTATAAACCACTAGTTATTAGAAAAGAAGTTTATTAAAAATGTCAAGTAAAGTGTCATTAGAAGAAGCTGTAAACACAGTAGAATCTTTAGACGAAATAGCGCTACCAGATTATCAACCATGCATAGAATCAATGAGTGGCTCTTGTATTTACAAAGTTAATTTAGACACAAATTTCGAGGATAAAAATGCCTATGTTACTGGTATGTCTAAATATATGGAAGAAGCTGCCATGCATGCTCAACTAAATCAGTTATTAGACCAAGGCAATGAACATGCCATCATGTTATATTCATGGCGATGTTGTTCAAGAGCTATACCACAAGTTAAATCAAACGATCAAGCTGATCGTATTGAAATTTATGAAAAAAGTGTACAAGTTCTAACACCACACGTTAATAAACTAATGCAATTAATGAAATTTCAAAATGATGCTATCAATGCATTTTGTACTGAGATGCGACGTTTATGTCATCCTAAAAAAGAAAAAGAATTCATAAGCGAAGCCTATTTGTTGACATTAGGAAAATTTATAAATATGTTTGCTGTTTTAGACGAGTTAAAAAATATGAAATCAAGTGTTAAAAATGATCATTCGGCATTTCGACGTGCTGCACAATTTAGAAAATCTGATTCATATGTGGGATTAGAATCACAAAATTTGTCCATGTTTTTAGCTACCAATGATATTATACGTACTAATCTTAAGAAAGCATTAGACGATCCAGTTAAAGGTGTGCCTGGTTATGATGACATTTTATGTGATGTTATAAATACATCCGTACAAATGTTTGAGAATAAAACTTATTTATTACCACAGGAAAAGCATATACTTGTTAAAGTCATCGGGTTTTCTTTGAATTTGTTGGATGGTGATAATTTTAATATTAATAAATTGGATTCGAAAAAGAAGATTAATCTTAGTCAAATAGACAAAATTTTCAAAGTAAATTTATTTTTTATTTCGTATTTTATAATAATACAAAAGAAAATATATTCTTAAGGAAAAGTCAAATATTTAAGTCTTAAAATTATTTTGAGGTTAAGTCAAAATCTTAAAGGTTACGCATTTTATGTTTAAGCGTAAAATTACAAATGGTTGGATTTATTCGGCTAAGTTTTTAGTATCTTTATACTAAGAATATATTAATTAAGAAATTAAGTATGAGGCATAATCATGTTAAACTTTTGTTTATCTTATTTACTTTACTTTTTTTCGACCACTGTTTAGATGTACCGTTAAATAAGGTACTTGTTGTTAATTCGTATAAAAATTTAAAGAAACAATAAAACCAGAAAATAAAAATATATATACATAAATGCACACAGTTCCATCTAAAAAATTACAGAAAAGAATAAAAATTCATTAAGAAAAAGACGAGCATTTGATTGATTTGTGGCGCCTGTTACTTATTGCTGTTTGGTTGTTTAAATTTTATTATTTCGAATAGGTCTCTCTTGAGGCATACGTCGCTATTGGTGCCAAAGACTTTTCAGATATTTTTTACTGTTTTTTTCTATCTTTTTTCGGAATCTATCTCAGTATTGTTAAACCATTAGTACTGGTCGAAAGAAGGTTTTATAGAGGCGAACCTTTAGGTATGGACATGTGTGGTCAGCGAAAAAAACAAGTGTTTTTAAAGTACCGCAGGCTGACAGAGCTAGTTTTCTTCTTTTGGTTATGTTTTTTGTTTAGCGCGGTTTCAACTTTTTTATCGTCATTCCATCTAGTTTAATGTGTCCTTGTCAGATATCAGGGATTCTATCTCTAGCAAAGTGGTTAATTTTTAATTAAAGACAGTAAGAGTTAGGGTTGTTAAATGAAGTTTGAAACTTTGAAAAATTTCATTCTTTTTTCGTTTAAAGAAGAAAACTAATAGTTTGAAAAACAAAAATTTCATTTCTTTTTTATTTCGTTTCATTTTAAAAATTTTTAAAGTAAAATATTTTGAAAAAATTTCAAATCATTTTAAAATTAATAGAAGATATTTCATTTTAAAAACTTTGAACCTAAAAAATTTGAAATTTTTTTCCTAATTTTAAACTAGAAATAAAAATTTTGAAACATCTAGAATTATTTTTAATGGATATGCCAGCTCTATAATGCCTGCCTCATATATTGACCAAGGAATTGTTTAACTGAGTATTTTAAGTTATAAATTTTATTATTCCGTTGGAAAAATAGCCAAATAAACAATTTTCATAGCTCAAAAAATGTAATAATAATGAAGAAAATTTTTAAAAAAAGCTAAAATTTATATAAACTATTTATTTCTCTCTAATTTATATGATTAATTCTAAAGGATATATATTTTGAGCTCAAAAATCGGTAAAAAATTTCAAAGTTTTCGTTGAGTTTTTAAATTTCGTAAATTTGCTTCAATTTTTTTAGTTTGAAGGAAAAAAATTTGAAGTGAAACCATGATGAAACGAAATAATGTGAAAAAACTTCATTAGGATCGTAAAACTTTAAACCTTTTATTTTTTTTCTTCAGAATTTTTTCAATGAAATCAAAAAAGACTATTTTAAACTTAAAAATTGAAACTTTAAAGAAGACATTTTTCCTTTTTTAACAACCCTAGTAAGAGTGGTCTTGTTTGGGTTGTATTTTATTTCTCTTTATATTCTGTATGACTTGGCTATTTCAATTTCTTTTTGTGCGTCTTTTTTCGTCTCACTTAAAGTCATGATATCGTCGGCGTAGTCGAGGTCTCGATCTGACCATTTTTGTTTTTTACACCTACGCCTAGCTTTTCCAGGTCTCCTAAGTGTTGTTCAAATTAACGTAAAATTTAGTTAATTATCGCCAATTTATTTTATGCTTCATCGAAAAAAAATAAAAATATTTTCCCTTTTTAAGACATTCAACAACGCAAAATTCCAACATATGTTTCCTAAAAAGATTAAGAAAGTTAAAACTAAGGATCCAAATTTTATGACAAAAAAATCCTTTACCGAAAAAAAAATATAAGTCTATACCGTATAGACTTTAAAATTTTTAAATAGATAAAATAATTAATTTTTTTGAAATTTTTTTTTAGCAATGTAAAGTAGTTCCATTATATGGTGACATGCAAATATCACCTTTTAATTATGTAATGAGATCGAAAAATTACGACTCGTCAAAATGGCCATCATGTAATTCATCATCAGAAAGTATACAAGGAAAAATATTAGATCAAGTAGATCGCATTCGTTTAGAGCACAATTGTTACATAAGCGAGTTAGCCAAGTATAGTAATGAAATAGCCATAAGTAAAGAGACCAAGCGTACTGATGAAGAGTACAAAAGTCTTTATAATTTGGCTCTAAATGGCTTACAATTACTTTCAAAATGGACTAATACTGTATTAGAGCTTTACAATTGGAAATTACTTCATTTAACTGATCATAAATCAAATCCACTTTGTCCCAAAGATGCTGAAGATTATGAAAAAGCAACAAAATATAATTATTCAGCACAGGAAAAAGTGGCTTTAATTGAAGTAATTTCAATGATTAAAGGTCTACAAACTTTAATGTATAGATTAGAAAATGCTTTTACAGAAGCCATTAACTATACTACTTATATTGAATTACAAAATTTTGTTCAAATGGACCTGAGAGAAATGATTAGAAAATTCGCTAAAAGTCGCAAATGTGACGTGCCTAGGACAATACTTCTTTCAGTTAGAGACACTTGTGTTGATTGGTATAAGGGCAAAGAGCCCGATGACGATCCGGCAATGAGAGGTAAAAAAGATCCTGAACAAGGTTTCAAAATAGACCGACCGCCTCGATTTATCGGACCATCATCAACTCAATTATACATGGTTCGAACCATGTTGGAATCTTTAATATGCGACAAAACAAAAGGTAAAAAAACACTAAGAAAAGACATTGATACAAAATATTTAGAATTAATTGAAGAATTTCATTCGAAATCATTTTTCTGGCCATATTTACTCAACTTTACTGATTCTTTACAAAAATGCTGTGACTTGTCACAAATGTGGTATAGGGAATTTTATTTAGAAATGACTATGGGCAAAAAAATTCAATTTCCTATTGAAATGTCAATGCCATGGATTTTGACTAGTCATATCTTGGAAACTAAAGATCAATCCTTAATGGAATTTGTTTTCTATCCGCTTGATTTGTACAATGACGCTGCCATGAATGCTCTCACTGTCTTCAAAAAAAGACACTTGTACGATGAAGTTGAAGCCGAGGTTAATTTGTGTTTTGATCAATTTGTTTATATTCTAAGCGAGCAAATATTTCACTCATATAAACAAACAGCTGCTTGTGTTCTCTTGGATAAACAATTTAGAGATGAATTTAATAAAATACAAACACAACAAGGTAATTTAAGTTCATCACAACAAGATAATAATAATTCTACAGAAAATAATCAACAGTCTTCAAGTCAAATAAATTGGTCACATCATACTATAAATGTGCCAAATACGAGTCGTTATGAGACTTTAATGAAACAAAAACATATACAATTATTAGGGAGATCTATTAATTTATCACGTTTAATATCACAGCGTATAACATTAATGTTACAAAAAAGTCTTAAAATTTCTATTCAAAAATTTCTCTCGGGTGATTTGACAAGTATAGTCGAATTGGACTATTTAATTCGACTAAATAAAATGACTCATAAATTGTTAAGTAAGCATTTAATTTTGGAAGATTTTGATTTGTTATTTAAAGAAGCTGATCAATCCGTGACTAGTTCATATGGTAAAATAACTATACATATACTTAATGAAATCAAAACTGATTTGCTTACTAATTATTGTTATAATCAATCGACAATGAGATTTGTACCGACTAAACTTAAACTTGTCAAGAAACAACAATTTAAGCGCGATGAATCGCCTCAATTTCTAGTTGCTGATCAATATGGTTCCAAAGCTGTTCAAATTGCTTTTCAAACAATTAATTCATTGTATTCACAATTTATTGGTAATCAACATATTAAACTTATGACTAAATATCTTGGATATCAAGGTATTGCATTAGTTATAAGTGAATTTTTTGAGTTAATACAAAATTCTGTAAGTTAATTTCTTTTAAATTTTTAGTAAAAAAGATACCTGAAAATTATGGAGTTAAAGTAAAAATTCAAGGCAAATAAGAGATCTAATTAGTAATTTTTCTTCTTAATTAGGATTTTTGAGAAGTGTCTCAAAAAAATCTTTTCACATTCTAATCAATGACCTAATGTTTTTTAAAAATTTATTGGGAATTTCCATCTTTTTCACTATAAATTTAATTGAACTCAATTTTCTATAATACAACAAAAACGGCTTCATTTATTTATTGAATAAAAAAATTGTATAAATCGAGTTCGAAGGAGCAATGAACGTTAGAAAGACTAAAATCGGGTCAAAAATAATCCTATATTTGTTATGATTCTATAAAAGGATTCCAAATTTGTTTTTGAGTCATTTTTGACCTGTTTGTGTTTGAAAAAAGACTCTGGATGAAGGACAAGAGATAAGTCAATTTGGTTCGTGTATTTGAAATTTATTAAGTTGATTTTTTCTTATAAAAAAAGGTAAATTCTTCATCATAAAATTTTTATTAAAGCCATGTTTAAAAATAGATAAATAACCTATTTTTGAATTAATATGATTTGACTGGAAAAGATTTGTAACAGCCCGTCATGAGACCCCATTTGACGTAAGGTGATGTACATGACGGATTGATACAAAATCTTTGAAAGCAATTTATTTAGAATGTCAAGTACTATAATCCCTCGATTGTAGAACCGATACATACTTGATTTTTTTAAATTGTATCATTCTTTTTTGAAACCAAAAGCTATCGAAGAGTCAAAGCACGGTAGTTAACCTAAATATTTACATCAGATAAAATGATCTATTAAAATTGAAAAATATTATTTAAATTTAATTTCTGGAATGATAAGTTGAGCCCTGTCAAAAATCGTAAATTTTTGGGGATAAAAATTATTTTCACCATATTTTTGTCGCCAAAGATTTTTTCACCGGAAAAATTTTTTAGAATTTTTTTTTACTAAATTTTACGTAAATTTTCGGTAAATTACCATAAATACCGATATTTTAGAAAAAACTACGATTTTTAGTAATTCCAATGAATTTTAAATAGATACAGCACTTGCCTCGAAAAAGTGGCATTACCATTACCATTACCGTTACCATTACAATTTTCGAAAAAAATACCTTTTATAAATTTTTTTTTCGAAATATTTTTTTTTAAATTTTTTACCGATTTTTTATCAAAAAAAATTTTAAAAATTATCTCAAAAAAAAAATTTAAAAAAGGTATTTTTTTCGAAAATTGTAATGGTAACGGTAACGGTAATGGTAATGGTAATGCCACTTTTTCGTGGCAACTGCTGTATCTGCGTTGGTTTCAACTAGTTTCTAGAAAGATCGAACCAAATGATAATAATTTAAGAAAAAGAACAAAAAATTAAGTGTTAATAATTTTTAATTTTATAGAGAAAATATTATCAAGATTCTTTTCTAAAATATTCTAAAATTACTCAGAAATTTAGCAATAACATATTTATAACGATTAAAAAATTTAATGTCAAGTTGGTGATCATTTGGTCACATTTTTGACAAGTCCCGAAAAGTCTTATAAGCTAAGCAATACCTATCTAAGTATTTTTGAATAGTTTTTTTAATGCTGTTTTATTACAGGAATTTTCTCAAAATTTTTCGTAAAATCTGAATTTTTTAAAATTTAGAGTATTGAATATTAGAATTTTTTTCATTATCAGGTGTCTAATCAAATTATTAAAAAAAAATTTCTTATTAAATTTTATTTTTTAAAAAAATCTAAAAATCAAAAAAAAATCAAAAAAAGTTTAAAACAAAATTGAATGAGTATGTACGTACAATGTATAAAAAGCTAAAGAAAAATATAAACGTACCACGTTATGAATACGGCTCAGCAGCCATAATGACTTTTTACTATGAAAGCTTAACTAATTTAATATCATACGGTGAATTGAGAACAAATGTATTCCATGAATTCACCCAAATTGGAAATGCCATTGTTTTCTCACTATTATTGGAGCAATCATTGGTAAGCATTTTTTTTCTTTAAATTTTAATTTGATATCGAATACGATTTATTAAATCGTTTTCTAACAATTAAATTCTGTGTTGATTGTTTCGTTTCTTTACGAAAATTTCCCAATAAAGCTTTAAGAAATTCTTTATTTCGAAATGCATAGACTATCGGGTCAATACATGCATTACAACACGCTATAAACATAAGTATATATATTGTTAAATTGTCGTATTTTTTCGATGCAAATGTTAAAAAATAGCCTATTAAAGGCAACCAACATATGTAAAAACCTAATAGTAATATTAACAATGTTTTCATAGCTTTCATATTTACATTTAAATTATGTGAATTGGGTTTTATTTGTGAATTTTTTTCCTCTTTTTTCGATTCGACACATTTTATCTCAATTGATTTGTTATTTGATAACAAAATAGCCGGCGATGAATATCTACGACAATTTTTATTTCTATCTAAACCGATTAAGTCGACATGAGATATTGATCTACTCATTTTTCTCTCGTTAATTTCTGATCTTTTTTCTTTGACTATTAATTCATACAAATCGAAATTATCATTTAAAGATTTTTTAACTTGCTCATTAGGATTTACATTTACATTTGAGAGTATCACCAGCGATTGTATTTTGGCTATTTGTTTAGAATGTTTTCTAGCTATGAAATAAATTCTCAAATAAATAGCCAACATTGTAAAAGCACAAAAACAACAAATACTCGTAAATAATAAAATGTAATTGAGTGTAAATATTTTTTCGAACATACATGGTACAAAATTCGACTTATTCGTTATCTCATTCCATCCCATAAGTGGCAATAAACTAACCAAAATTGATATAGACCAGCTTAGAATTAGACATACATAACAATATATTCTATGCTGGTTTATTAATCTCTCATAAAAATAAGGATGTAAAATAGCTATGTATTTCTCAATGGCTAATAGACTTAGCGTAAACATTGAGCTTAACATTGAAGTTATCATTGGTGAATAACCAGCTAGACACAAATAATAATATTGTCGAATCATACCAGCTAATTTATAAAGCGATGAATTATACGTCTCTAAAGCGTAAATAGTTAATAAATTTAGAATACAAGGATACATGAACGAGACTCCGGATAAAAAATCCGATATACTTAAATTAGCAATGAGAATATTTTGAATAGATTGTAACCTACGAGATTTTAAAATAGTTATTAAAGTAAGTAAATTTAGAGTAAGAATAGTTAGACATAAAATGGCACCAAAAATGAATAGTATCATTTTATGAGATTCCTTATGCGAATATTTATGACATTCACTTGAGTTTAAATGTGATAATAAATGTGGTGAATCGCTGAGAAACAACTTATCAGAGTCATTCATCGAATAATTCAAGTTAATTAATTGCTCTATTGAGCATTCATTTTTTAATATTAAATTACATAATCGTAGACAAACGATTAAATATTGTTCACTCGATTGGTATTTTAAATCGTTTGGATCCAATTTAAAACATTTTGTATCCATTTTGTATCCATTAAATTTTTTTTAATAAATATCGTCTTTTTTTTGTTGCTTATTTTTTCTTTTTATCAAGACCTAAATATTTCAAGTTGGAAAGGCCAAAACAAAACAAAAAATTATAATTTTTTTTTTTTTAGTTTAGTTAAAATTTAAAAAAGCTAAAAATCTAAATGCAAATATTTAAAAGTAAAAAAAAAAGAAAAAGAAAAGAAACAATCAAGTCTCTATGAGTTAAGATTAATTGTCCATTATATCTATTTACCTTAAATCTCTATCTAGATATCTTTATCTCTATATCCCTTCCAAGTTTATGTTTTTTTTTTTGTTCAAAAAAAAAATACCATTTGTGAAAAATTTCGATCTAGTTTTTAATTTAATTATATGTTTATTTTTCAAAGACTGTTGATGAAGTAGACGATTTGGTTCATGCGTCTATTTATCTCAATTGGTTGCCTAAACCGTTTTGTAAAGAAAATGAAAATGTCGATGTTAAAATGAAAAAACTAGAGCAAAAATTTGCCTCATTGCAAATTGTTAAAATAATAGAGAAATTGGGCAATGAAAAACAAGTTCATTTAACGCGTGAAAGTGAGTTGTTGACTAGAGAAAGACTTTGTTGTGGTTTATCTATATTTGAATTTGTCCTAACTAAAATAAAATCATTTCTCAGTCAAGATTCATTATGGTATGATTTTAATCAACAACCGCCAGCCAATGGTGTCATGAATGTTGATGAAAATGTCGAATTTCATCGTGTATGGAGTGCTATGCAATTTATATATTGTTTGCCAAGACAAGGTAGTTCCTATTTAGTTGAAGAATTATTTGGTGATGGACTTATTTGGGCTGGTTGTTCAATAATAAGTCTTCTCGGACAACAACAACGATTCGAAGCATTTGATCATGCATATCACTTGTTTAAGGTTAATCAAGTCGATGGTCAAACAGATAAAGTAAATCAAATATCTTTACAGAATTTTATGAATCGTATTCGCAAACATCAAGTTTTAAATCAAGAAATTTTTGCTATTTTGGGAAAGTATATAAAATCATCATCATCTATTAGTCAACAACAGAATTTAAATGAAAATCAACAAATAACAATTGATTCATCTCTTCTAAATGGTATTCAAAATATTAAATGTTTTCAGCCACCATTTGATAATAATACTTTAGTTAATTAAATTAATCTAGATCTTAATATTAAGATGATCGTAAATGTCTGATACATTTAATTATTTTACATTCTCTTTTTCTAATCTAAAATTTTTAAATTTTATAAAATTTTTTTATATGATTTTTTGTTTTCTATTCAATAAAATTTGTGTGCGAGTTTTTCTTAATTTTGATTTATTCAAGTTTAATTCAATATTTTTTTTAAAACCATTTAATCACCTTTTGTTCGGTGAATTAGACACTTGGATTAATAAAATATCTTACGGAATTATTTAATTTTTAAAAATTTGAATTCAAATTTTTTAGAAAGAAGGAACAAAAATATTTCGATCTAATGATTCTTAGAAAAAGTCTAATTCACAAGTAATAATTTTACTTTAATTAAGAAATCATCTTAAATATTCAATCTGTTTCCGACATTGAACTTTATCTCGGAATTTGAATTACTAATTAAATTTTGAATTATTAAGAACCATCATCAAATATATTCTACCGTATTTACTCGAAATTATGATTTATTCTTCTAATCGAGTGATTTTTCATTCAAGAAATGACTTAAATAAAAGAATGAAATTTTATTTTTTAATTCATAATCAATAGAAAAATGATTCGACTTACAGCGGTTCTAATATAAATGTAACGTTGATCGTCAGCCGTAACTTTTGACCGAAACCGTAACCCATGTTAATTACCCTAAATTTTCAATTTTAAAATGTTTGAGCTATGGTTACGGTTACGGTCAAAAGCTACGGTTGACGTTACATGTATATTAAACCACTTTAAGGAAAAAAAAGTAGTTGTATTTCTTCAATTAGAATAATTAAAAAAAATAATTTGAATTATTCTTAATTTCAAGTAAATACGGAGGTAATATTTTCAATTCTAATCATTCAAGAAAAAAATTTTTTTTCAAGAATTTCCTTAAAATCTTTAGTTGAATCAGAAATTTTTAGGTTTTTCCTTGACTTACAGTTTAACTTTTCCCATTTAATCCGTTCTAAAAGTCAAAGTCAGAAGTAAAAATAAATCTTTCTATCCAAGATTTTTTTTTCGACTCACGTGAATATGTATTTTCACCTTATAAATCAAACTTTGACCTAGGGCTAAAATCAAATTTCAATCAAGTTTAATAAATCAATTAATTTGACGACAAGTGATGCAAGTCAAAACGTAAATAAATTTATAATCTATACAACGTTATCGAGATTTACTACAGTCAACCCTCTTTAATCCGGCAGTGTGAATTTTTGTTTCAAAAATGCAAAACGCTATAACTTTTTTGGGGAATGGAATAAATTTATTCTGTAAATTGTACAAGAATGTTTGTTTATTGTTTATATGGTCTCTATTTACACTGCCTTTAATCCGAATTTCGGTATTCCGGGATTTTCGATTATCCGAAAAATTTTCACTTTTCCATGCAAAAAATACTTGGTAATTCGAATTTAATTCATTCAAACATAATTTTGGTCAAATTTTGTTGTTCGGATTAAAGAGGACTGACTGTAGTAAAAATTTAATAATTAATACAGGCAAATTTTTAAGAAAATTTTTTTAAAATCATATAATTGTAGACTTTTAGGTCTATGCATGCTAGTTACGGTTGAATGAAATACTCGAACGTTCCGGCTATACTTCGTGACCGTATAATAAGACACCGAATTGATTAAAGTGATTCCGCAACATTCGAAAAAATATCTTTTTGATAAAGTTTTGATTGTTTTTTATATTTATGTTTGAGCTATTTAATTGATTTCTATCCTTAGACACTTATCTCAATTTAAAATTATTTTAAAAAATTTAATTTGTTTTTTAAAGCAAATTGAATAGAATCAAATTAGAAAATTTCAATAGATATTTAAGTGATGAGAAGAAATTAGATATTAGTAAATATACATTTGATAAAATAAGAAATTTTAGTATAATTGCTCATGTTGATCATGGTAAATCAACATTAGCCGATAGACTTCTTGAAATAACGGGTAAAAATTCAAAATTTTTTTTTCAAAGAGGATCAAAAAAAAGAAAAAATTTTTTAATTCAGGCACAATTGATAAGAATGAAAAGAGTAAAAATAAGCAAGTATTAGATAGACTTGAAGTAGAAAGAAAGCGTGGCATTACTGTTAAAGCACAAACGGCATCAATGTTTTATAAAAATGATTATCTTTTAAATTTAATTGATACACCAGGTCATATTGATTTTACTTATGAAGTTTCAAGATCTTTGAAAGCATGTCAAGGTTGTTTATTAGTAGTCGACGCTGCACAAGGCGTCCAAGCTCAAACAATAGCCAATTTTTTTCTTGCATTCGAAGCAGGTATTAAAGTTATTCCTGTAATTAATAAAATTGATCTCAAAACAGCAAATGTCGAGGCTACCATTGAACAATTGACACAAACTTTAGACTTAAAAAAAGAAGAAATGCTTTTTATAAGTGCTAAAAATGGCATAAATTGTGAGCAAGTTTTAGACGAAATAGTAAATAGAATTCCATCGTAAGGAAGCTTTTTTTTCAAAATTTTTAAGAAATTTAATTTTTTAAAATTTAAAGCCCGATTGTAAATTATGATAAGCCATTTAAATCATTAGTTTTTGATTCAGTCTATGACTTAAGACGAGGCGCTATTATTTATATTGCATGTGTTGACGGCGAAATTAAAAAAGGCGACAAAGTAAAATCCTTTTTTACAAAAAAAGTTTATGAAGTTCAAGAAGTTGGTTTGGCAAGGCCTGATTTTAGACCATCGAATAAAATTCAAGCTGGTCAAGTTGGCTATATGATTTGTAATATTCGCAACATAAAAGAAGCTCTTGTTGGTGATACTTTTCATTTGGACAAGGCTAAAATAGAACCATTTCCCGGTTTTAAATCACCTAAACCAATGGTAAAAAAATCTCGTTAAAAAAAATGAAGTTAAAATTGTTTTTTTTTAAATTTTTAAAGAAATAGGTTTTTTCAGGTTTTTTTCCAGAGGACTCACAAAATTTTTCCTTATTGCGTAAATCAATTGAAAAATTGTGCATTAATGACTCAAGTGTATCAATAGCTGAAGATAGTTCGCCAGCATTGGGTCAAGGCTATAGACTCGGATTTTTAGGTCTATTACACATGGAGGTTTTTAAAGAACGCTTAGAAAAAGAGTTTAGTCAATCAGTTATAATAACAGCACCTAATGTTCCTTACAAAGTTAAATTTAGCAATCAAAAATTAGTTAAATTTCACGGTACAAATGAACTGGTTATAGTAAATCCAACTTTAGTAAGCTGAAAAAATTTTCACAAAATTTCAACAAAAAAAAAACGTTTTTTAATTTTAGTGGCCTGAAGTACATAATTTTGATGAAACATTAGAACCAGTCGTTTCGGGCACCATAGTTTGTCCTAATGATAATTTTAGAGAAGTGAATCAATTGTGTTTGAGTCGTCGTGGTGTGTTTGAGTCACGACAAGAGATAAGTGGTGATCGAGTTATTTTAAAATACAAATTGCCATTGAATGAGATTATATTGGATTTTTTTGATAAGCTCAAAAAAGAGACAAGTGGTTATGCAAGCTTCGATTATGAAGATATATTTTATGAATTATCAGATTTAGTCAAATTGGTTATTTGTCTAAATGATATTGAAATAGAAGAATTGACACAAATTGTTCATAGACAACGGGCTGGTGCCATTAGTAGAGTTTTAGTTGAAAAACTACGCGATGAAATTCCACAAAAACAATTTAAAATAGCCATTCAGGCTAAAATTGGAGGAAAAATTTTGGCACGTGAAAATATAAAGGCGATGAGAAAAGATGTAACAGCTAAGTGTTATGGTGGTGATCAAACAAGAAAATTGAAACTTCTTAGAGAACAAGCTGAAGGAAAAAAACGGATCAGAGAAACAGCTAAAATTGAAATTAGCAAAGATGTTTTGATTAACATTCTGCGAAAAGAGAAATAAAACTTATTTTACACAATTTTGGAATTTTTCTTTTAATACAATTTAAGTTTCAACTGTCGAAACTTTAAAAAATTAATATTTCTAATTAATCTTTTTTTTATTATTATTTTCTTTTTAAAAAAAGCCGACTCACATCACTATTTGGAAGTAGCGTGAGTCGGAGTTTTAAAAAGAAAAAGAGTTTAATTTTTGTTTTTGTTGAGAAAATCTTAACATGCAATTGCAACGGTCCATCTTTGTCTTAAAAAAAAATAATTTTTTTATTCCAGAAACCATATAAAAAAGGAAAAAATTGACTTTTTGGACCTTTCGATGTGTGTACGATTTCTTGGAAAACTGCGTAAAATGTATTAAAAAAATTCAAATAAAAAACTTTGATCTAGAATTTTTTAGCCAAAGAAAATAAAATGAATTAAGTTAGACCTAATTAAATTTTTTTCGAAAATATTCAAATATGTTTTTTGATGAATTTCGTTTTTAATAGTTTTAGGTTTCGTAAAAAATTTCCAAAAAAAATTGAAAAATTTTTTTTGATTTTTAGTTCAAAAATACGGCTAAAAAGATAATTTACCATTATTGAGTAAAATAAAATTAATAAAAGATTTCTGCAAATTCAAAAGAATTCACTATTCAGAATAAACTTTATCTTTCAACAAAAAATTAAATAAGTTGGAGTAACATATTGCGCCCTTTTTTATTTCAAATCCATAAATACTATCCTGGCCATTCATTTGTTCCAAAAATGAAAATTTCTGTTCAAATTACTTCATAAATATTCATTAACGTTCGAAAATATTCAAAAGAATTCATGTGAATACAAACGAATACTTGTGAATATTCATAAACATTCACTTTCGGAAAATATGAATGACCAGGGGAATAATTGTAATAAAATTCATTCAATTTTAAAATAATTCTTTTTAGAGAGAATTTGTAACCTCTAAAATTTTTTCTAATTTTTCAACTTTCATTTTCTCTCAAATAATTTAAAGCGCAATTACTTGGGACACCTACAAAAGACACACTCAGGTGTATTTTTGAACAAAGCACACTAGAACTCAGAACTCAAATTTCGGAAATAATTCAATTGAAACAGCTAAAATTTTGGCGTCAGATTTTTCAATAAAAAAAATTTCCATATAAATTTTAAGTCGTTTTCAATGAAAATAAAAACACTGTAGTAAGTTACCGTATTCCCTTGCTAGATATTGCAGCAGCATAACTTAAGATTCGCCTCTGGCGCATGCGCTAATCACCATCTCGCCCATGCTAAAGGTTTGCTGACTGGTGGCGCATGCTCTAAACCTAAAATCAGGTCTTTAAT
>NTPY01000689.1:436414-478937 GCA_002922825.1 Brachionus calyciflorus | reverse complement strand
ACAAGTTAGAATTCCTAGGACTTAGTTTTTACATAATTTTAAAAACAAATAAATAATTTAAAGTCACCTACAGTCAAACTTATTTTGAAAGCTAACTGATTTGAAGATTAAAAAAAAAAGCTGTTTAGAAAGAGAAAAAAAATATGTATTAATCACGCTCAAGAAAACTAGGTTAGTCACAAAATTCGGAAAATTTTCAATTTTTAAATTGTCAAAAAATTGACGTTTATTCTTAAGTTAAACAAAAAAAGAGGCCTCGCAAAGTATAAAAAAAAAACTGTGATTGATAAGGATTCTTAAGCTTAGCTCAAGGGGAAACAAATAAAATTAACAAATCGTAAATTTACGTTTATAAACGAAACAAATTTTTGTCTCTTTTTCCTTGAAAAAAAAATAATACAAACTTGGGTAAATAGTAAATTTGTGTATTATGGTTATTTTCGTTTAAGTGTAAAATCTAATTTAGGATTAAATCGGCAAAGTTATGCAATAGAAAAAAATACTTTTGGTAAATAGACAATATGAAAAAATAAAATATATATTTATTTTATTATTATTATTATTATTGTTGTTATACGTTTTGTAAGAACCTTAACGAGTCAAGTTAGATGAGAAGAGGATTTAGTTGATTTAAACTAATAAAAAATAACCTTCTAAGCTTAAACTATTTGATAAGCTTTTAATCAATCATTTTTATCATTTTAGAATTTTTTGCTTTTAAGTTTCTAGTTAATAATATTATGAATGCCTGGAATATTTGAAAATAAAAGTGAAAATATGCAAATCAGTTATTTGTCAACGAATGTTCCGCCACCACCTCCGCCACCTATTCCAAATTTTCAATTTGATTCTATGAAAAAAAATGATATAAATCATTTAGTATCTGCAGAGAGTCCAAAACTAATGGAAAGTAGTTTAAAACTACCACAACAAATAGTTCCAAAGTCGAGTTTTAAGTTAAAACAATTCACATGGTCAAAAATACCGTCGAATTGTATTATTGGAAAAGATAATATATGGACTAAAAAACAACAAAATGAATCAATATTTGATTCTAGTTTTTATGCAGACTTGGAACAATTGTTTTATATTGAGCCAACGAATAAAAATGAAATTCATGATCGAAGAGACTCGACTTTGATTAGAGAATCCAGAACTATACATTCAGCTGATAAAATTAATTTATTAGATAGCAAAAAAAGTCTTAATATTAACATATTTTTAAAGCAATTTAGATGGTAATTTTAATTAAAAATTTTTATGTTATGCTTAATTGCCAAATACATTAACTAAAATTTTTGTAAGAGTCTAAAGAAAAATATTTTATTCCGTAATTTTTTTTATTTTTAAAAAAAAATTTTAATTTTAATTCAAAACACTTGGTAATAATAATTATTCTATTATCCGAACAAAATCGGATTATTAAAATTTATAAATGTTAAGTTTTGTCATTTTTATGAGCAGCTTTAGTCGAATCGGCGAAAAATTCACATACTCTAATTATTTTAACTATGATGGGCATTCGTGTACTTGTTTTAATTAACTTCACTTTCGATCCTACAAGTGTTTTTTTAATCATTTTTTGCTAAAGACGAATTATATTAAATTATTTTGACATGTGTCCTCGGTTTTATATGATATGATGCATTTCGGATACATAATGTATCCGGAAATATACACCTCAGGCTACATGTGGCTATCAGGATACGTGTGGCGATAAATCTGAGAATATGGCAAGTTTTCTAAAAAAGGGAACATCTTTGGGGGATGAAAAAATTAAAACCACAATTTGAAATATGTTTAAAAAGCTAAAAATAGCGTTTAAAAATTTTTTTTAATATTTTTTTCATCCCCTAAAAATGTTTCCTTTTTTAGAAAACTTGCCATATATTAAGGTATATAATTAAAATTGATAATTAAAGTAGACAATTGACTGGGTAACTTTATAATAAATAAAATTTGCAATAACATTGTTTTTTTCTTTCTATAAAAGATTCAAATTAAAGCTTTTTGTTCTTTTATTTGAGTAATTTTTTATAACCAAAAAAAATTCAAATAAAAGGTCTTCAAAAGATAGTGACTCGATCTTGTATTTGAGGAAATACGGTACATTGCAGAGATTTTGCAGTCTCGCTTATAAGGTGTAACAAGTCCCACAAAGTTGCATAATTTTTACTTTAAAGATTCAAATTTTGCAAATTTTTTAAGAGTTTAAATTTTTCGTAAATGTAAAAAAATTCATAATAGTAATATCCCTAAAAAAAATACATAATAATGTATTCTTTAGTAAGGGAAAACTAGTGAGCTGAAAATACTTAGGATATAATGTATCCGAAAATGCCTATCATATGCTATAAGGCTTTTCTAAGAAAAGTAGTGGTTACCGAAATAACTATGCCCGGTTTAAAATTTATCTTGAAAACAAGAGTATTTTTTTAAAATTGATTCAACCAATCAATTTTCACCCTACCTCATATTGTTTAAAATTATAAAAAAATTCAAATTAATGTAGGTTATGGTTACTTCTGATTTTCTACTGCTTGTTTGAGCATTTAAAATTAAGTTAAATTTATTTTTCCAAGTGATTCTGACGAGATATGCAACAATTTAATTACCAACAATCGAAGTAATATATTTGGCATAGAGAACTTCGAGGCTTTGCTCAAAATACTCCCAGATTCTAATGAAGTATGTTTAATTAATCTGTTTACTAATTATATAATTTTTAATTTAATTCCTTTAATTTAGATAGAAATATTGAAAAACTTTAATGGTGACATGGAAAAGTTAGGACAAGCTGAAAAATTTCTTCTAAAATTAATTCGAATTCCAAAGTATTTTATAAGATTTATTCCCAAACCATTATTCCTAAACCCTTTCACTATTCTTTTTTTTTGTATTAAAAGTTATAAATTAAGAATTGAATGTTTACATGTAAAAGAAGAATTTTATAATCAAATTTACAACTTTAACAAATCATTCGATTCGATAATAAATGCATGTAAAATAATTCATGAAAGTCAAAATTTAACCCAAATGATGTTGTGTATTTGTAAGATTGGAAATTTCTTAAACAATGTAATTTAATTTCAATATTAATTGAAGATTAAAAATAATTAGTAATTTATTTAAGGGATCATATTGTGGAAATGCGGCTGGTTTTAAACTTGCATCACTTAATAAACTCTGTGATATTAAATCAAATAAAAACAATATGAGTCTTTTAAATTTAATAATTGAGGTAAAATTATTAGATAAGACCAAAAAAGAAACAAAATTTAGTTCTGAATAGTTTTTTCTCTTTGGTCTTTTTTTTTGTTCAAATTCTTCTCTAAAATCATTCGAAATATATTTAGAAATTGGACAAGCAAAAAAGTAAATTATTACAATTGCCAGATGAAATTTTACCATGCTTAAAAGATGTGCTAAGTATTCAAATTGATAATTTAAAAAACGATATATTTGAATTCTGCAATAAAGTAAATAGTTTATATGATCAACTGAATGACTTACAAATACCTAAAATGGATGATCTGTATGAATTTTTTAAGGTATTTTAAAATTAAAATTTTTTTTAGAACAGAATTTAATTCTTTATAAAAAAACTATTACAAATTTTAGATTTTAAAGCTTTAAAATTATATTTTAATAATATTGATAAAATCTTTGAGAAAATTTCTTCAAGTCAAACATCCAATATATTTTTTTAGGCCGGTGATGGCCCAATGGTTCGAGTCGTTGGATGGGGGACCTGGGATTTTGAATTAATTAGCGACCCTAGTTGATTCAAGGACCCGGGTTCAAGTCCCCACTCCTGCCACAAAAAAGTTTCACCCAAATAAGAAAAAAAATATTTCTTTAAAATAATTACCGTATTCCCTAGCTAGATAATTCAGCATAATTACTTAAGATGCTCCTTTGGCGCATGCGCTAATTCCCGTCTCGTCCATTTTAAATTACGTTTAAATTAAAGACGCTCTTATTGGGTATAACTAAAATTTTCGGCATTTACGATAGAAAGCCTTCTTTAATTTAAACGTAATTTAACATGGGCGAGATGGGAATTAGCGCATTAAATTAAAGAAGTTTTTCGGTGAATTTAAAAATCTCTTTTTCGTTCTTTTACTATCAATAAAATTAATAAAAATTAAGATTTTCGAGAAAATCTTTTTTTGTGGAATTTGTTTCTAAAAAATTTTCAATTTGATATAAAATTTAATTTAAAATTTCCAGTTCATCCAAGTAACAAAAAATTAGACGTCTTGATGGGTTTTTTAGACCCGATACGTCCTACAGATGGTCTATAACTAATTTATTTTCTTAAAATTTCTTTTTTTCTTATTATGGATAAACAAGATTCAATTTCTAATCGGAAAAGTTTGAATTTATTCCCTAAAATTCAATTTTATTTGTATCAGAATTTATTCGGACTGAAGTTTTATTTAAAAATAATCAAAAAAAAATTTTTTTTTTGACTAGATGGCAATACTAACATTGAATGACTTAAAAACTAAAGAAATAAAATATGACGAATGGAATTTAAAGTTATCAAGTTATTTCTGTGAAGATGTGGTTGATTTCCGACTTGATGAATGTTTTAACATTTTATTTAATTTTGCTGAAAAAGTTAAATTTATAATTCAAGTAAATTTTTTAGAAAAAAAAGCCTCTTTTATCCTAAAAATAAATTGTTTAATTTGACAGGAATCAAAAACTCGTAAGTCTAGTTTTAAATCCGAATTTATAACAGCTGGTCAAAATGAAAGCTTAAAAAATCGAAATTATAGCTCATCTACTTTGGAAAAAAAAAATTTCTCAAATGACTTTTCTGATTCGTCTAATTATATTGATGACTTGGATGGACTCATTAATAATTGTGTAAGCATGCGCCAAAATATTTCAAGGACAAGTCGTCGTTCCAAAAACACAAATCGCTTGTCACAACCAATAGAATCTGACAATTTAATCAAATTTCTGAATGAAGATTTAAGTCAAATTGATAGAGAATACACGAACGAATCGCACAATGAGTATCCTACAATTAAATTAAGACGTAGTCTTTCAAGTAATGAAATGGAAGCGCCAAAAATAGACCATAAACAACGTGGCAAATCAATGACATTATTAGAAGAAAATTCAGAAGAAACTGAGAATAATTCTAATTTTGAAAATAGAAAATTGTCAAATAGATGGACGGGCTTAAGAAAAAATGAAGAATTACAAAAACTTGCTACAATGTATAAAAATTTCCAAGATGATGATATGATTCCAAATAGACGTAAATCTCAAATAATTAGTGTCGATTCAATAAGAAATAATCTCGAAGAAAAATTAGCGTTTTTCGAGAATAAAATATCAACTGATAACAAGCAACCCACTGAGCTTATCAGAGAAAGTAAACATAGACATTCAAGTTTTGTTTATACAAATGTAAAATCAGATCCGAATAATATTGTTTCGAATTGTATACAAAAATTTGAACAACATAAAGATTGTTTAAACAATTCTGAGCTTTTATTTCTTGCTAAAGATGAAGGATTTGAAACCCAATCGAATTCGTCTTCATCACATGGTAATGAAATTGATACAAATCAGAATAAAATACTCATTAAACAAAAAAGTCCTTTAAAAGATACGACTCAAAAGAGACGATCAGTTTGTCCAATAATTACTAGAAATAAAAGTGCCAGTCGTATTTTATCCGACTCGCCATCTACAAAGAATAATTTTGACTTGAAAACAAGTGGAATAAATCAAATAGTTCATATTGATTTATCTCCAAAAATTAAGTCGACTAACTCGACATCAAATATGTATATGAGTGAAACAGTTTCAACAAAGGCTAAGAAAACAAATATTAAACAAAGTCAAAAAATGGAATTAACGTGTCAAAGTAAATCAAAAATTGTCAAAACGAGAATGAATATTAATGATTCTAATACTAATAATAGTACTAGTTTGAAAAATATCTCAACTCAAAGTAATAATACGATAACAGATGATTTAAATACTAAAAGTAGAACAATTTCATCATCATCAAGTACATCGACTTTGGGCTCTCAAAAACTTATGCGTAAAAATAAAATTCAAAGTGTCCTAGTACAAGCGAAATCATCATTTAAAAATGATTTTTCAATTAAATTTTAAACTTTTTTTTCAGTTCTTTTTCTTTTTTTTTCTTTTTAAAAAAATTAATAAATAAAATTTGCCATTTAAAAATGGTTTTGTTTCCACGAATTTCTTAGTCTCAAAATAATCCTGCAAAGCATTCAAAATTACTTGGTTTCAAAATAAGCATAAAAAAATTTCTTGTTCAATGATTGCCTTAAAGCTATTCTCTGATTTTGCGTACAAGACCTCTCTTAGCTAATTTTTTCAAATAATTCACAACTCTTGATTAAAATGGTATTGATAACAGTCTCATCCTTTATTTTACTAAATATTTTTTTATATGATTAAATCACCTCTGATTCTTCTGACGTCCAGCCCAACTAAATCGTTCCAAGCTTTTTTAGACTCTCTTTATACGAAATTTCGAACTGATTTTACCATTTTTCTCGCAAGTCTCTGTACTATATCAATTATTTCAATGTCTCTTCGATGTTGGACACTTTACACTAACATCATACTCTAAATGAGGTGTAACTAAACCATCATATAAAAGCAAGTGATGTTGGTTAACAAAACGTTTGGTCGACCAAGTCTGCCAATTTCGGTTATAAAAATTTGGCTAACCAAAATTTTGGTTATCTAAAAAATTTTTTTTTGTTAAATCTATAGAACCATATCCATTTTTTAATTGTTTATATCTATAAAAACATTGGTTAACCAATTTTGTTCGACCAAATTTTTGGCTAACCGCCTAACCAGCACTAACCAACATCACTAGTAAAAGCTATGCAATATTTTGCTCTAAACTGCTGTATAAATTGACAAAAATTTGAGGAAAATAATTTTTTTAAGAATAAGAATATAACTAGAATAAAATAAGAACAAAGAAATAAGAAAATAAAATATAATTTTATTCTGTATCTTAAAGATCGATTCTAATAATTAATTTATCAAATTATATTTCAACATAAACAATTCGCTTTGGCAAACCATTTACCGTAAAATCTTTCTTATAGTCCCAGGTGTTATAACCAAAAAATGTGGGGTAACTGGGGTAAAGGTTTTGAAAGTCTAATTAAAAATTTACGGTAACCCAGTGATTAGTTATAAAATGAATTTTAAAATGAATGGGTTTGTAAAATAATTGATCGATTTAGCTTAAAAAAATCATGGGGTTCTATGAAAATCTACTGAAAAAAAATAAACTGGTTATGCTAAAAATTTTAGAAAAAAATTATAAGAACAATTTTAATTTTTATTTTTACGCGGAGTTAAGTTGAATTTTAATTGAAAAAAGTATGAGGCTTTATCCGAGTTTGATCATGAAAAAATAGTAGGGCTTCGGAGCCTATAAACAAGGTTTTATGGTAAACTGTTTAAAAGTTTATTTATAAGCGTTGTTAAAAGTCGAAAATTTCTAGGTACAAATAGAGAGCGTTTAAACTGCCCCAAATTATAAACCGTAGTTACTTAGCTATCATTTTTTATTATTTTTGAATTTTAACCTGAGAAAATGAACATTTAAAAAAAAATGGTTCCCTAAAGTTGTAGAGAAGCTCCTTAGCTTTAATTTAAAAATAAAATTCATTGAGAAAGGTGAACTCAAAGGGACGTAATTAGACTAGAATTATAAAAGGAGGCCTACAGTTTATGATTTGGGGCACTATACATTTTGTAAATTAAAAATATCAGTGGTCCAAAAACATTGTTTAAAAGCCGATTAGGTTACAGAAAAAAATACTTAGTTTATTTCCCATTCTAGATTATATGCGATAGTTTTTTTTTGTTAAAATATTGGCTATTACTTCGTAAATCATTATTTGAAAATGGCAAAATAATTCGAAAATTCTTATTCACCATTAGATTTTTTTTTAGTCTGAAAATTAACAATTATGGCCTAGTAAAAGGTTATTTTAGAGAAAAAGACTTTTGAAAAGAAGCTGAAAAAATTCTTAGGTTAAGAGAATCAAGAGGACGATCAGTAGAAAATTAAATAGGATAATAGAAAAACTAGAAAAGTTTATAATTAAGAGGTAATTTAAAAAATTTATTTATTTTTGGACTTGATCTTATATTGAAAAAAAAAATTTATTTGAAATCTAGTTATGTAAAATTAGAGTTTAAAATGAAAAAAAAAAATCTTAGTGTAATTGTATAAGAAAAAAAAAACTTTTAAGAGCTCAACAATTTCTAACAAAATAAAAAATTTAAATACAATAGATTTTCATTAGGAAAAAAAGCCCTTCAACTACAAAATAAAAAAATATCGAATTCTATTTTTTATAAAAACTTACTGATAGAAGTCCAGTTTTTGACAATCAAACAAAATTTTTAAAAAAGAAACTAAATACGAACCACAACAAAAAAAAAAGAAAGAAAACTCTCTTGGAAATATTATTTTTTAAATGGTCACTTAATAAATTCTCTTGTTAGAACAAAAAAAAAAACACTAATTTATTTGTAAGGTATTTTTTTTTGTTGTAAAAAAACTGAATCAACAAATTCAAGATTTTTAAAAAAAAATTTAATTTTGTATTTTTATGTAAACACTTATTTCACAATAAAAAAATTGAAGTACTTGGAATTCTCTTTTCAGAATAGTGCTTTAAAAAATCTTAAACCACGTTTTTTTTTGTATTTGTAGGGGATTTTATTTTTTACTTTTTTTTGCCAGAATTGTATAATTATTCGTTCTCGAATTTGGTATAAACAAAATACTCTCCAAAATCATATATTCCATTAATACTTTAATAAAATAAATTTTCATATTAGAAAAAAAAAATTATAAAATTGGATCACAATTTTTTATTCGAGAACTTAAATAAAGGTTATTAACTCTAACAAAGTTAAAAAAAATTAATGGAAAATTTAAGGGAGCTAAATTAGATCAAGTAAAATTTAAAGTACTTTTGTGAATTTAAGAAAAGACTCTTACAGAGTTTTTCAAGACCTAACCTTATGAAGATCAAGATCTGGTTAGTTAGTGGTCATTTAAAAACAACTTTTGAATAACTGAGAATTGTCTTGCTCAATAATTTCAATGCTCGATGTTCAACAATTCGTTTTTACTTTCTTTTTTTTTCTTGTTTAACTCTTCTGATATTCAATACTCTGATAATTTTAATAGTTAGCTTGACTTTAACAAAAATATAAAAGCCATCATAGCTTTTTTGGTTATTAAATACTAATTTACACGACTTGTTATATATTTTTGCAAGCTCTTCCAGATTTCTGTAATTGGTCTGAAGCTAAGCAATATTAGAAAATTTGTACTTTAAAAAATAGCTTAAAGCTCCAGGGCTCTACTTTTAGTACTATGATTCCTCACCCTCTTTTAAATTCGGGTATACTTTTTTCAATTAAAATTCAAATTAATCCGGTAGTATAAATAAAAAAGAATTAAAATTTGTGCAAATTTATTTTTATTAACCGACTGTATTTTCTTCAAGTTTTCATAGAACCCGTTAGACATAAAAAAATATTATATACTTGCCCTTGGAATTATATAAGATTTACTTATATTTTAAAATAGGATCACACTATTTTCAATCGAAATTTAAATACATTTTGGCTTGATAAATTTTTAATTTTTTTTGTTTCTAAATTTATTTTATAAGTAATACCTGAATTATTATTTATTTTTAATACAGTTTTTATAACTTTTACACTAGCTATTTCGGATAAAGCTTATACATAGACAAGGGAGTATGGGCAAGGCTTTACAATTAAATGTTGTACAACTTAAAAAATCAATTTTAACTCAGTTACAAAACAAAAACTTAAGCGGTTTTTATTTTTGTTTTTAATATTTTGTACGAAAGATTCACATCGCCGGTTTAAAAATCGAAAATAAATATTTAGTTTAGTTTTAACTTGCTGTCAAACTAGAGCATAGTGAATTTGAGTACAAACTAAAGGGAAAAAAGCGAAAAAAAAAATTTCAAAAATCACTAAAATTTTCTTGTATAATTTTAAAAAACATCTAAAACTAAAAAAATTATTAAATTTCTGACATTGTTCATTTAGATTTCAAGGTATAGCTTTTTTCTTAAACTGACAAACATTTTTAAAAAAGTTTAAGATTATAAATGACTAAAAGTTTTTCCTAAAAAAAAGTTATATCCAAGTACTATATGATGAAAAATAAATATTTTTTTAATAGCCTCATTATAACACTTGTATCAATAACATTGACTAACTGTCAATCTCTAAATCCATGTGTTAATTCACATTGTAAAAACTTTGCTAAATGTATACCTATAAACGAGTATAATTACACATGTCAATGTAACTCAATATATTGGAGAGGCAAATATTGTGATGAACCAACAGATAAAAATTTATGCTTTTCATCACCGTGTCGCATGGGCTCAACTTGTCTATACGATGATATTTACAATTCATATAAATGTTTATGCCAAACAGGCTATACAGGTTTGAATTGTGATGAAATAATTGATACATGCCAATCTTATCCATGTAAAAACAGAGGCCTATGCTCAAATATTAGTCCGATTGGTATAAGAGAACCAAATTATTATCGATGTTCATGTCAACCAGGATACACTGGTAAAAATTGTGAAATAATTATTGATCAATGTGCATCGAATCCATGCTTAAACTTTGGTATTTGTATAAGTAGAATCGATAGATATGAATGTATTTGTTTACCGTCATACAATGGTACACGATGTGAAAACGATTTTTCATTAAATAGTTATACATGCTCTTGTCGAGATGGCTTTTTTGGTAATAAATGCGAAATTGAATTGAATCAATGTGCACAAGTGGTTAATCCGTGTAATAACAACGGTATTTGTCAATCGACGCCTAGCTTTGGTTTACCATATACATGTTATTGTCTACCTGGATTCACTGGGAGTAAATGTGAGATTAAAGTAGATCTATGCGCTGAAAATCCGTGTAAATTTGGTGGCATATGCTCAATGCCAACATCATTCACATATAAATGTGATTGTCCAAAAGGAACTATTGGTATAAATTGTGAAGTAAATTATGATGAATGTCAATCACAACCATGCAAGAACAACGGTACTTGTATAGAAACATCTCTTAATTCATATTCATGTTTATGTCCAGATAGATACACAGGTGTAAATTGTGAAATTTTTTCTCAAGAATGTCTACCAGATACATGTAAGAATGGTGGTTTATGTTTGAATACTCTAAATGGACCATTATGTCTTTGTTTCGATGGTTTTACTGGGCCTTTTTGTGAGACAAGTTTAAGTGCATGTAATTCAGCACCATGTCAAAATAACGGAACTTGTGTACGAACGTTTAATAATACATACAAATGTGCTTGTCGTGTACCATTTACTGGACTTAATTGCGAGACTAAATACAATTTATGCTCAATATATAATCCGTGTTTAAATTCTGGAGTTTGTGAATCGAATGGCACAGTGACTAAATGTACATGTCCAACTGGTTTTACTGGAAAATATTGTGAAATTCGTTTGAGTATTTGTGAGACAAATCCGTGTAATTCAAATGGAAAATGTTATGAAGAAAATAATGGTACATTCAAATGTTTCTGTAATCGGGGTTATACTGGAAAAAATTGTTCTTCTATAATCAACACATGTTTGTCTAATCCATGTAAAAATGGCGCACAATGTGAATCATTAGTCAATGATTTTAAATGTGTTTGTCCAATTGGTTATACATCAAAACGATGTGAAGTTGAATTAAATCCATGTGATAGCAATCCATGTTTTAATGATGGCATTTGTTATAACAGTTTTAATTATTACAATTGTTCATGCTCACCGGATTTTTCAGGTAAAAATTGTGAAATATCTCTTGATCCTTGTATATTCATGAACAATTGTTCGAATAATGGTCGATGTGAAAATCGTTTTGGAATTGGCTTGTGTAAATGTAATCAACCATTTTATGGTGAATATTGTCAATTTTCAATTGATTATTGTTTAAGTCGACCATGTCAAAATGCTGGAAGATGTCAATCGGTACATTTTTTTAATTTAAAAAGAAAAAAATTTTTGTAATTATTTTTGTCTTTTTTGAAGAATTCCACTTCTTATTCATGTACTTGTACAGTTGGATTTACAGGAGAAAATTGTGAAAATGTCATTGATCCATGTGAAAATTATTGTCAAAATAATGGAACTTGTTTTATGGATGCAAAATTGATGATTGGTTGTCAATGTCCATGTGATTATCAAGGTTTAAGATGTGAAAATAAAATTAATTTTTGTAATACTTCGTCTTTATGCAAAAATGGTAAATGTATTGAAAATGGTTGTGGATATAAATGTAGTTGTGACTGTGGTTTTACTGGAAAATATTGTGATATACCTATAAATCAATGTGAACCAGATAGAAATGGAACACCCAAATGTTTAAATAATGGTATATGTATTTCAAATGGTTGTAATTATACATGTAATTGTACACAAGGTTTTACTGGAAATATGTGCCAAATTAAGAAACCCATGTGCACTCTGAATACATGTCAAAATGGAGGTATATGCTCAGATAATATTAATGATTATACTTGTACATGTCCATGTAAATATTATACTGGAAAAAATTGTGAAGTAATTTATTTCTAATTAATTTTTTTTGTTGGCTAATTAAAACAAAAACCTTTAAGAAAATTAAAATTTTCAAAAATTATTAAGAGTTCTGTTTAGTCAAGTAGCTAGAAGCAATTTTTAAATGAAAATTAAAAAATTTTTTTTTAAGATTTATCAAGATATTTGTTCTGAACGAGGTTCTGAGTGTTTAAATGGTGGTGCTTGTGTATCTAAAGGATGCGATTTTCAATGTGTTTGTAATGGATCTTTTACTGGTGATAGGTGTGAAATTAAACAAGATCCGTGTTTAAAGAATCCATGCTTTAACAAGTGAGTTTTTTATACACCACTAAATAGCCTATACTACTTTTTGCCAAATTGTTTTTGAAATTAATTTCAAAATCAAAAATTCTAACTATTTTGTATCAGATTTGATTGCATCAGGCTAAGTTTTATGAAAAAAATAATTTTCTTAACTGTACCATATGCTTCAGAAAACCTAGATTTTTTAAAAAACTTTTTTTTACGAACTCTTTTTTTTTTAAAGTGGTACATGTGTTTCCGATCCTAATACAAATAATTTTAGATGTATATGCAATGGACATTATACTGGATTTGATTGTTCAAAATTAATAGATTCAAAAAATTCAGTATGTTCATCATCACCATGTGGCAGTTTTAAACTTTGTTTTGAAAAGAATTCGACTTATTATACATGTGAATGTCCACCATTGTACACAGGTGATAGATGTGATGTTCGAATAAGAGCTTGTTTAAATTCACCATGTAACGGTGGTCAATGCATTGAAGATTTAACCAATGGTTTCAAATGTATTTGTCCTATCGGATTTACTGGTAAACAATGTGAAATACTTATAAATACTTGTTCGAGTCAACCATGTTTAAATAATGCTACTTGTACACAATCAAGACCAAATACATTTAAATGCGTGTGCCCGCCTGGTTTAACTGGAACACTTTGTCAGTCTAAAATAAATCCATGTCTTTCATTTCCATGCTTAAACAACGGTATTTGTTCATCACATGCGAATGATCCTGCAAAATGGTCATGTAATTGTACTAGTAGTTGTCATACTGGATCAAGATGTGAATTAGAAATAAATCCATGTTTAAATAATACATGTAATAACAGAGGTTCTTGTATTAATTTAGGATCATGTAAATCAAAATGTATATGCGAGTCTGGTTGGACTGGAGTTAATTGTGAAGTACAATTAGATATTTGTCAAAGTCAGCCATGTGTCAACAATGGAACTTGTGTTAATAATGGAAATTCATGGTCATGTAAATGTCCACTTGGTTTAACTGGTGCTAGATGTACTAATTATGCTTTGTCATGTACAAGTTCACCATGTGAAAATGGTGGACTTTGTATAGAATCCTTAAATTCTTATTCATACACGTGTAAATGCCCAAGTGGATGGACAGGAAACTCGTGTGAAATTGATTTAAATGAAGTAAAGAAAAGAAAAAAAAAATTTTTTTTTTAATAATTTTATTTTTTGACTTAATTATTTAAGTGTGAAAAAAATCCATGCTTAAATGGTGGAACTTGTATTGAGGACAAAATTGATTCATTTAAATGTATTTGCCATAAGGCTTATTCAGGTTCATTATGTGAAGATCAAATTGATTTGTGTCTAAGTCAACCATGTTTAAATTCAGCCACTTGTGTTTCGAATTCAAATGGTACTTTTACCTGTCAATGTGAAAGTGGTTTTTATGGATCACGCTGTGAATATGAAGCTAATGAATGCTCATCGAATCCTTGTCTAAATAATGGTATTTGTATGGATAAAATAAATGGATATGAAGTAACCATTTTTTTAAATTATAGAACGAATTTATTTATAATTTAATTAATTTTTTTATTCTGTTGTTTGGTATTTGTATACATATAAAAAATTAAATATTTTTACTTATAAGTGCCGATGCCCAAATGAATTTACTGGTGCTAATTGTAATGTATCAACATGTGTTAATTATTGTCTAAATGGTGGTGGATGTGTAGCAGATCCATTAAATGGAAATAGCTGCATATGTCGAAATGGTTTTAAAGGCTCTAGATGTGAACTTATAGATGATCCATGTGAATCAAATCCATGCCTATCAGAAAGAAGCGAGTGCATTAGTCGATATTATAATCATTTTGAATGTCGTTGTGATTTCGGTTACACTGGACAATTTTGTGAAATTAAAATTGATTCATGTTTAAAAAATCCATGTGTTAGAGGAAATTGTGTGACTAATTCATTTGGTTTGACAAAATGTATATGTCCTATAGGATTTACTGGTCGTTATTGTGAAGTAAATTTAGGAGTTTGTGAGCCAATGAATCCATGCTTAAATGGAGGAAAATGTCAATTTTCAATATCATATAATGTCTCAGTTTGTCCAGAAGGAGTAACAGGTCAAAATTGTGATATCCTTTTAGATGTTTGCGCATCTAATCCATGCAAATCAGAATTTTCAACATGTATTCAAAATGGATTAAATTCATTTGAATGTATTTGCCCCCAATTTGAAACTGGTAAATTTTGTGAGACATCGATCAATCTCTGTGATCCAAATCCATGTCCACTAAATATAAAATGTCAACAAATATCTTATACAGAAACAAAATGTGTTTGTCCACCAGGATTTACTGGAGCAAAATGTACTGAACGATTTGATGTTTGTCAAAGTAATCCTTGTTTAAATGGTAATTGTGTATCACCATTGCCAGGTGTATTTAGATGTAATTGCAATAAAGGCTACAAAGGGTTATTTTGTCAAGAATCAATAATATTATGTGATTATGTAACATGCTTAAATGGTGGATATTGTTTGAGTAACTCATCATCAAATGGTTTCAAATGTATTTGTCCAAAAGGGTTTACTGGTCTCTATTGTGATACACCAATCGATCCATGTCAATCGATTTTCTCTGACCCATGTGGTAATAACGGAAAATGTATGTATGTATCACCAGGTGAGTACATTTGTAAATGTAAAGGTTGTTTTTATGGTAAATCATGTCAAAATTCGTTTGATCCTTGTTCGGCATCAAGTTCTGTGTGTAAAAATTCTGGTGTATGTAAACTCAATTCAACTAATTGCTCATATAAATGTGAATGTCCACCTGGATTTGAAGGACAAAATTGTGAATATAATACCAATCCATGTCTATCTAATCCAAGACCATGTTTAAATGGAGGAACTTGTGTTGTAAACGGAACAGAGGGGTATTTTTTCTAAAATTTAATTTAAATGTTGATCATTACGCTTCTCAATTATTAAATTTTTAATTCTTAATTGTTTTTGGAAAATCGAAAAAAAGGTTAAATTTGATTTATTTTCCAAAAAAAATTCAAAAAATTTTAAATTAATGGTTCTTTTATAGGGTTGATAATTGAAGCTTTTAAACTTTAAAGTTTTTCAATTTTTTTTCAGCATCAAAGTAGAATCTAAAAATGATGATCCTAATGACTGCTGACACTGTATTAATTTAAGGTAAATTAAAGAATTTTAGCGTAAAATCGAATTATTAAGAAGTTTAAAAATGAGAAAAATTAATACAACTTTGAAATATTTATGTATCTTCAAAGAAAAAAAATTACAAGTAAAATTATTTGATTAGAAGAAACCTTGAAAATACCAAAATTAAATTTGAAGTTTCTTGAGAAACTTCAAGATTTAAAGGTCTATTTCAATTAACAACCCTATTCTTTTAGTTATCTTCAAATACTAAATTGCTTAATGTTTCGTCAAAAAAAATATTTGCATTTTTTTAGCGGGGATATGACGGACTGCTCGGAAGACTTTAAAAAGCGAATCTCAAAAAATAGCTCCTTTAAACATAATATTTTTTATTTAATTTTAATTCTATTTAATATTAAATAGCTATAGATGTCAATGTGACGTAAACTATTCCGGAAATTTTTGTGAAAATTATTTAAATCCATGCAACAAAGTTAACTGTTCAAATGGTGGTGTATGCATAATAGACCAGCATTTTAATCAAGCCACATGTTTGTGTCAATATGGCTACACTGGATTAAATTGTGAAAATAAAATCAATTTTTGCTTGAGTGCTCCTTGCTTTAATAAAGGTAAATGCGTAAACGAGAATACATCATTTGTATGTGAATGTGAAAATGGTTTCGGTGGACAATATTGCCAAGAGCAAATAGATTATTGCTCATTACTTAATCCATGTGTAAATGGAAATTGTTTCAGAGGCTCTCCAGGAAATTATTCATGTTTTTGTTTTGATGGTTGGACTGGTAAAAATTGTGATCTTAAAATATCATATTGCGATTCTAACCCATGCGTGAATGGAATGTGCATCGATCACATTGGAGGCTATACATGCAAGTGTTCAACAGGCTATACTGGTTTTGATTGTTCCACTATTTTGGACTCATGTCTATCAAATCCTTGTCTTAATGGTATTTGTCTAAATGTTTTTAATCCAATTTCAGCCAATGCTGAATACGCATGCTTTTGTGATCCAGGTTTCTCAGGAGTTAATTGTGATACTCAAATAGATCTTTGTTTAAATAATGCTAACTGTATAAATAATGGTACTTGTAAGCAATTATCAAATAGTTTTGCTTATTGTGATTGTCCAAGTGGATTTGAAGGTCAAAATTGTGAAATAAAATCTAATCCATGTGGTCAAGTGACGTGTTTTAACGGTGGTACATGTGAATCTCTAAGTCCAAGTACATTTAAATGCTCTTGTTTGCCTGGTTTTTCTGGGACTTTTTGTCAAAATCAAAAAGATCTATGTCAACCTAATCCATGCTTAAATAGTGGCAATTGTACGTCAGCTAGTGGATTTTATAATTGTCGATGCCCAAGTAACTATGGTGGTGTAAATTGTCAATTTTCACAAAAATGTGATCAAAATCCATGTCAAAATTCGGCTCTATGTACTAAGCTATTTGATGGAAGTGCCAAATGTACTTGCCAACCAGGATTCACTGGACTTTATTGCGATAGAATAATAAATGCTTGTGATTCGAATCCATGTCTAAATGGAGCTAGTTGCTATCGATATGTAATTTTTTTTTCTTTAGCTTTTGTTTAAAAAAAAATTTAATTTAATTTAATTTAGAACTATACAGGATTTTTTTGCTCATGTAGTTCTGGATATAGAGGAGCAACATGTAATCAAGATGTAGATGAATGCCAATTGAATGTGTGTAAAAATAGTGGTATTTGTTCAAATACATTTGGATCATTTAGATGTCAATGTCAAGCTGGTTTTACAGGAGCTGATTGTTCTAATATTATTTTAGATTCTTGTATGGACAATAAATGCGCTTTAAATGGAACATCTCGTTGTGTTCAAACAGGCTTTGGATCTTACGCTTGTGTTTGTAAAGATGGCTATATTGGAAAATATTGTGATGTTAAATTGATACCATGTCAATCATCACCATGTTTTAACAATGGTAATTGTATTGATTCACCAGGTAATTTTTTCAAATAATTATAAAACCCCATTTAGACTTTCTTTAGAAACTTTTTTATTTAAAAAAAAAAGATTCGTTAGGATTTATTTGTAATTGTCCAAAAGGATATTTTGGAAATAGATGTGAATTTAATTCGGATTATTGTTCTGTTTATAGACCATGTGGACCATATGGCTCATGTAGGAATTTAAATGGAAGTAATTATGAATGCTTATGTCAACCTGGCATAACTGGAAAAAAGTAATAGAATTTGTTATTTAAATAATTGATTAAGCAAGAATTGAAAAAAAAAAACAAAAAAATATTGTTAATATTATTTTTGTTTTTTTTTCTTGGAGATGTTGTTATCAAGATTACAACATGACTAAGTGACACTTACTGACATGATCTTTACTTACTCAGCGAGTTATTGCATGCTCTTGAAAAAATTTTCGATCAATTTTTTTAGATTATTTTAGGTGATTTTAGATTTTTAAAATTTATTTATTATCTACAATGAACTTTGTTCGAATTTCTTTTTAGTTGTTAGTAAATAAGTGGACTAGTCTGTTAATTAACCTTGAAATAGAAATTGAAAGATAGTTTTAAATGAACTTTTCTTAATCTGCGAATCCTAATGATTAAATGCAAAAAAAAATTAGTTTTAAACTTTTGATATTTAAAGTTGTGAAGTACTGATCAATGTTTGTCAATCAAATCCATGCCTTAATTTAGGAACATGTATTTCTTCTATCAATTTCTACACATGTCTTTGTATGCCAACACATTATGGGCAAAATTGCGAAATACCTGTAGATAGATGTAGTGAATATCCATGTTATAATGGTGGCACATGTATTGCTACATTTAATTCAACAATATGTAAATGTGAAATCGGTTTTACTGGACCACAATGTCAATTTGTACAAAACTGTGTGGTTCAATGTAAAAATGGTGGATTATGTGATCCATCTGGAACTAAGTGTATATGTTTACCAAATTATAATGGAACAGATTGTTCGAATGTTATAAGCAGTTGTTTTTTTAATCCATGTAAAAACGGGGCTGCATGCATTGACACTAACGGAACATATACATGTCAATGTCCACTAGGTTTCAATGGACGCAATTGCGAAACACAAGTATCTGCATGTGATTCAAATCCATGTAGTCAAAACGGTCTTTGTACATCAACAAATTCAACATCTTACAAATGCACATGTTTCTATCCATATTCTGGTATAAATTGCGAAAATCGCTTAACACTATGTGATTATGTAAATTGTGGACAAGGAATTTGTATACCAAGTTCAAATGATAGCTTTAGCGCAACATGTAAATGTAATCAAGGTTTTACCGGACAATATTGTAATTTAAGAATTCTTGGTTGTTTATCTTCGCCTTGTCAAAATGGCGGACAATGTGTTGATGTACAAAATGGAACTTATGCTTGTTTATGTGCACCCGAATACACTGGAGCTAATTGTGAAACAAGTAATTTTTACCAAAAAATTTTATAAATTTTAGTTTAATTAATAAAAAAAATTATTTAGAAAAACAATGTATTGAGACTTATGATTATTGTTCAAGTTTACCATGTCTAAATGGAGGTACCTGCATTCGTGGAACTAATTGTACATTTAATTGTAATTGTACAAATGATTATTCTGGTCCATATTGTCAATTTTCTAGAAAACAAAGCATTTTTTCATCACAACAATCAATTGCTATAATACAATTAAACGAAATGGCTTTAGATTTCAAAATGGAACTTCAACCATGTTTATTACAAGCATGGAAAGAATCGAATCCTCAATTTTCATGTCCTAGTGGTTATGAAATGATACCGAATATTAAAGATAGATGTTTCTTAGTAAAAAAAGTATCTAATGGATTGGACAAAGCTAAAGCTGAATATGAATGTGAAGTAACAGGAGCATCTTTAATAACATTTGAAACTATTGAGAAATTACAATCAATTATAAAATGGTTGGATTCAAAATCACTGACAAATCTGAAATATTGGACGTCGTCAGCTGTATTCAGAAATGGATCAACAAACGAAAGTAATTGGTCTTGGATATGGTCAAGTAAATTGACAAATAAAATTCAACCAATTAGTTATGACAATTGGGGCGCATTTCAACAAACAAATTACAATGGCGATTCTTTATTTTTAAATTCATCTGATTATAGATTTTATGTCGAATTAAGTCGTAATAACTTGACTGGTTTTATATGTGAATCAAATGTAAATGGTTTAAGTGATTCAAGTATTAGTATTATTGAGTTAAATCAAACGTCTGTTTTTACAAGTTTGGGACAGCTTGCTATAAAAATAGATTATTTAGTCAATGTAACAACTAATGAAACGACTAGTGTTAAAAATGAAATTACTAATCCAAATACAACATTTTTAAAAGAGACAATCAAAAATACTTGTTTTAAACAAGTATTTTTTGATTCTATAGATGGAAGAGTTTATTCATTGGATAGCTTGTTTAGTATTGATATTTGTGGTGATTTATTAGAGACACATAGTGAATTTATTCGTAAAGCTATTCTTGAATCATGGTTAACAGCCAGACCAGGTATCAACAAACTTTTTTTTTATTTTTAAACTTTTTTTATATTTAGGTTTTTTTTTTTAAATAGAATTTGTTTGGTGTTCAACACAACGAAATTGCATGCAGGTTAATATTTTAAAGAAACAAGTCATCTATGTTGATTATTGGTAATTTAATATATTTTTTTAGATTTAAAAGTTTAACTCCGTTATAATTTTTCATTTTGCCAATGTCCCCGATAATTTTAAATTTTCACCTAAGTTAGTCAAGATGAGTATAATAATTAGGAAGAAATAATTCAAATTTTGTGAATCCTGGAAGAGGAAAGTTTAAAGATAACTTTAGCATTTTTAGGGTCTAATTCTTTATGCCTAGGAAAAAGCAAAAGAAGAAAAAAACAATAAAACTATCCAAGTGTAAGTTGATCTACACATTATGAGATTCTTGTTTTATTTAGAAGTTTTATTAAAACTTCATCTTGAAAAGGTTCACCTTTAATTAATTTCATATTCTCTTTTCTATGTATTTTCTTCTAAATTAATCTATTTTTCGAGAATAGAGCATCATTAGCAGAATATTCTAACTGTGGGCAAGAATGGGGTCTTGGCTATTATGTGACTAGGGCGGTCACATAATATGGGACCAAATAATTAAAAAATTAATAAAAATTTTTAAAAAATTGGTCACCAAAATTTTTTTTTTGTCACACCAATAAAATTTTGGCCACATAAATTGAAAAAATTTAAATTAACAACGATGACTGTTAAAATTATTTTTAAAAATTAAAAATAAATAAGACTTTAGACCAAATTATGCGGGGCACTTTAGTGCCCTGCTTAACATGTTTTGCGAATTTCCAGTGCAAAATTAAAATTAAATTGGTAAAAATCATTCTCAAAATTTATTTGTCAGATTTCACCCTGCACCAAAAATTAAAGCTCTCACCTTCACCAATCAAGAGACAAAATCAGTTTTCCGAAAAAAAATTTTTTTACCGAAAATTGGCTCTAAATTACGAATTTTCGATTATATTAAGATTTGTAAAATATCATTGACTGTGTTATTATACTTTGACAATCAGTCACCAAAAAAAAAACCTAATTTAGTCGAGAATAAAATTTCAACTTTAGCTTTTATTGGAAAAATATTTCTGTCCGTTAGAATTAGCAATAATCACATAAAAATCGGTAAATATAGATCAAATCGCAAAATATCATTGACTGTGTTATTATACTTTGACAATCAGTCACCAAAAAAAAAACCTAATTAAGTCGAGAAAATATTATGTAAATTTGGTTTCGAGAAAAAAACCGGAAAACTTTTTGCTATTTTCGAAGATAATGAGTAAAAATTGGGAAAATTTTACTCAGTGATAGGAAAAATCACTAATAGAAAAATTTTTTTAAGCTTTTATCCCTAAAAAGCATCTTTAAATTATCATGCTACTTGTTTTAGAATTCATTTTTCTGTATTTCTTTCTAAACTTATAAGGAAGGACAATTAAGTTTTAAAGTTTTAAAAAGATCTTTTTTAAACTTTTTTTTATGTTGAAAAAATAATTTTTTTATTATTCTTTTATTAAAAAGATACTCAAAACAATAAAAAATTTTTTAAAAGGCAACGAAATTGATCTCTAATACAAGTTTACCAAAAAAAAATAAGCATTGATATTGATTAAAAGTCTTAATAATTTACTAAATTTCTTTCATGAACATCCGAGAAAACTTGTGAACTTTCACAAATAAAACATAAGAACGACCAGAGTTGTACATTATATGAAAAGAAAAAAAATATATAAAAGTGTCTAATAAATTAGACAAAGGTTAATATGTTTCGGGAACAAAAGTAAAAAAACTAGCTGAGTAAAACATATTATCCGACATTATTTTTTAAATAAACCACTTAATCTTAGTCTTTTTTTTACATTTCGATACATTTTAGGTATTAATTAAGTCTAAAAGAATTCTTAATTTTTATCCAAATTTAAAGGTCAACTATTATTTACCCCTCAATTACTAGCTCATTAACTGATTTAATTGAACATTTTTTAAATTTGAAATTAACTCTTCTATATAATTCCAAATTTTTTCTATTTAAATTTAATTATTTTTTTTTTTCTTTAACAGGATACAAATTTATTTAAATTTTTTTTATTCCAAAAAAATTCGTCAAAGAGCATCTTCACGCTTTTAAGATGACTTTTAATAACGTATTGGGCATTAGACAGTTTTAGTAATTCATTCTCAAAATAATCACTGAGTTTCTTGTGACATTTATGTCTCTATTTCAGTTTTTAATTAGGCTAAATCATTGTATATATACATTTAAAATTATATTTTTTTTCAAAAACTTTTAATTTTTTTCTTATAAAATAATCTTTAATAATAACTACTAATATTCGAGTAATTTAAAATAATGATGTTAATTCGATTGATTCATCTTTTTTAGAATTAGTCGGATAATATGTTTTACTCAGCTAGTTTTTTTATTTTTTTACTTTTGTTCCCGAAACATATTAACCTTTGTCTAATTTATTAGACACTTTTATATATTATTAATTTGAAAAAGAAATATACAAGAAAGCTGAAAATTTAAGCTAAGACCATCATCAAAAATGGATTTATCTTAAGATGAAAAATAAGCTTTAACATAATAAGCTTTTATCGTAAGGCTAAATACATTCAACCCTAGTTTATCCAACATCACTCGGTTTCTAGCTTTTAGACAGATAAAAGAGAGTTTCACAAAAGGGGGTATAATCTGTATTGAAATCCTCTTTAACTAGAGGATGACCTGATTTTTTATTCGATTCTTCCATTGAGCTATTATGGTCAACTAATAGAACATTTTTTTTAAATTAGATTTTAATTTTAAAATGTTATCGAGAGTCTTATTAGATCTAAGTGATTTTAGATATCAGCGTAAATCAGTTTAGCTAGATTTTATATTTGATTTTAATTTTTTTTTAATTTAATAAATGGAGCACATTAGCTGTTTTAATTTAAGAGGCACATTATAGCTAAAAAATTTTGTATTAATTTTTTAGACACCAGATTCATCTCGTTATTAGCTTGACTTCTTTTATTCGTTTAATTAAATATACGTATTATTAAAAACAAAGCGGTTTTCCCTAAAAAGTAATTTTTTCCTAAGTAATAATTTCCCAGTAATTAACTAATAATCTAAAAAATTTCGAATAATTAAGGAATGAATTGTTGTGAAACAAATAATTGTTCAAATTAAAAGTATCCAAGCGCAATATTTTATAATTTTTTTGGTCACATGTATTTTTTTTTGGTAACGAAAATTAAAATAAAAATCGATTTTTTTTAATATGAAAAAAGGTTGGCCAGATATTATGTGACCAGTAAAAAAAATCCCTAGTCACTTAATCGACATAAGTTACTTGATCACATATAATGTGACCCTCCTGGTCACATACCTAGCAAGACCCCAAGAATGTCTAGATATTCGAAAATTACATCATTTAAAAAATAATCCAAAATACCTATTTTTATATTTTATAAGAATAAGGAAGGGCCAATATTTTTTGTTGAATTAAGTAACATGGTAAAATATAAATTTTTTTTTCTAAATAGGAATAAATTGACTCGCGTATTTTATTCAGTCATGGTAAATGATATGCTAATAGATCCAAGTCAATCAAGTAATACACCCACAAGTGATATAATGAGAAAAAATATAGAAAAAATAAAAAAGAATTTTTATTCGAATTATTTGTTATGTGGTATCTTAATCGATTCAAAGACAAATGAATCATTTATTCAAAGTAAAGAAATTCAATCACAAAATTTTCCTTTGGCTGTCAATAATTTCGAAATATCTTCATCTATATTCACTCGTTCAATAATCGAAAATGCAATTAAAAATGCATTTTACTCATCTTCACATATTGATCGTACTCAATTGAGTATAAGTGTCACATTAGTCGATGACTATCAAGAAGTTTTAGTTTTATCTCAATTTTATCGATCAATTCCAATGGAAAGATTTAATATAAATCCATCTCAAATAACTTATCCGGCTAGTTTATTATCATTTAGAATTTCAATTGGTAGCTTAAATTTATCACCAGTTACACAGGGTGTAGTTGACGAAAATCAATTTTATTTTCTAATTCAACAAGAATTATTTTCTAATGCTCAATTAAGAATATTATCGTTGTCTTCATTTTTATTAAATGACTTCCAGCCTTTTTTTAAACCCGATAGCCACTTCTTAAAAATAGCTTTGACAACTAATTTAATTGATCTCGATTCTAGGAAAATTGAGAGCATAATTGAAAATTTTATTACCAAGTCTAAAGTTGAATTTAAACATTGTACGAATTGTTGGAATGATACTTACAACATGTTCTCTGTTAGACACATTTATACAAATGTTCTAATTGACAAAAGAGCGTAAGTTTAATTTTAAAAAAAAATTGTTTTTTCAAGTAAAAGGCATAATAATATTTTTGAATTTTTTTGGAAGCTTAGGACATTTATCAATAATTTTAAAAGTCTTATCTCTATTTAAAACTATTTTATTTATATTTTATATAGAAATAACTACTATGAGCTGTGGTTTGTTGTTGTGGTAAAAAATCAATATGAAAATAATTATTTAACAATTGTAGAATTGTCTCAAGAAGACGATTTTAACACAAAATATGAACAAAATAAACAAGCTATTTACGATGAAATAAATACCATTAAAATGTCATTTAACTTTGGTCACAAATCTTACAGTGTAGTTCGAAATTTAGCCAATACACGAAGGTAATTTTAATTTTTAATACCGAAAAAATTTCATGTCACAATTTTTTTTTCTCAAAAAGTTTGTTAAGAGCAGTCAAAATTAATTTAAATCAATCGATACTTCATGAAGATGTATCCTCAATTGTTGAAATGTTAAAGCGCTCTATTAATCTAATACCCAATACGATAACACAAAATCAAAATTTTGAAATAGACTATTGGGGTCAAAGAGAATATATAAAAAAAATTTCAACTAGTGAATACGATACCTATTGGCAAGCATACTTTTTTATACGATCTTCGAACCATTCAAATTTAGTATTCGATTCGAAATTCGATTTCTTAGTAAACACTATTAACATTAATTATTTTTTCACCTGGTATACATCAGCTAGATCAAATATATTTTTAAATAATATTGTGTACGATCACGCTACAGATTATCGTACAAATAATGACTTATTTTATTTGTCATGTTTCGGTTCGGTTTCACCCGATTCGTACAATTCTATTTTGAGTAAACTTAAAGATTTATGGTTAAGTATTTATAATCATGAAGAAGAGCAATGTGTATATCAAACACTTCAATTAGAATTTTTAAGTACATCAAGTATATCGTATGTTAACTTAAAAGGATCTTATTCAGTTATTCCATATATAGTACGAGCCTTTACTGATGGTCGTTTATTGACTAGTGATCTTTATAAACAACCGGATTTAAGCTTACTTAAATCAGCATTGGTAAATTTATGCGATGTTCAAGATGATGTATCTAAATTATATAGAGAAGATAGCTTAAATTATATTGAAGCTATTGGAACGGTAACTATTGACCAAGCTAAACAATATTTACCATCCATAACATATGCATACATGTCTTATTTTGCTTCAATGGATCAATTATATGAACCAAATGTTTTAATAAATAGACCAAGTGAAATTCTATCTGTCGAAACATACATTATAAATATGATGATTGTCACTAAGATTTACTATAAAATAAATGCCAATACAACATTTGAATTAAATGCTTACAATTATGATATTAAAAATACCATGTTTAAAATAACATCGGCTGATTTTAATTCTTTGTTGCCAATTTTATCGAGGAGAATAACTAAGAATTTTGCTCGTATTGATTTATTGAATAGAGCTAAAATACAAAATATTAATTTGATATTGGCATGGTTGCCCAAATTTACTATTGAGCTAGAATTTGGAAAAGAGTTGAGTCTTGATCAAAAATTAAATATTGAGAGAACTTTGGTTAATTATTGGAATCAAAGTAAGTTTATTTATTTGACAATATAATTTGACGGATCAAAATTTTTAAAAAAATTAGGTTAATAAAATGAAGCCTCAATAAGACTTAAAAACTCAGCCCATTCAATTGTTAATGGGTTTAGAGTCCTTTTTATTTTTTTGACACTAAAGCCAAGCTTTCGGACTTTTACAAACATTTACGGTAGTCAACTAATTTGGATTTTCGGCGTGTGAATCCGATTTAATTTAAAAACTTTACTTCTAAATTCCGTATTCTTTAAAAAAAGCATCTTACTTATTCTTATTCTTAATACGACAGAGTAATTCCCAAAAAAAATGAAAATTGGACTAATTAAGTTCCCTTAAAGTTAGAAAGTAAGAGAAAATAATGAAGATGGAAAATAGGGTAGACTTAGTAAAAATTAACTTAGCTTTGAATAAACAACTTAGAAAGTATATCATTTATCAGACTGTTCAACAAACGGCTATTTATCAATAAATGAAATTTTAACGGTTTATTCCCAAAAAAAAGTCACTAGTCCGTCAAATTATTTAATACTTTGTAAAAATAATAACTAAAATTTTAAACTTTTATTTTAAAGCTTTGAATAATCTGAATAATCCAGCACGAACAATCGAAGTAGAATTGGCATATTCAAAAGGATATTACAATATAAAAGATAGTACTTATTCAACATTGATCTATTACATAATCGCAATTGATGGCCTAGTCAAGTATGAAACTGAACTACCACGTCAAATGTCTAATCAGACATTAGAATTAAGCAAAGAATTAATAAAAATAGGATTTAAACCGAACCAATTAAGTTCCTATGTACAAATTCGATCAATTTATGTAGATACTAATCAACGACCAGTTGAATTTAATATCGATTTAGTTCAAAATATTCTTAAAGAAAGCTGGAAAACTTATTTAAATGATGCTCATTTTAGTTTAACATCAATTGAGTCGTTTAGTATTATAGTCAAAGTTATTCAACAAAGTTTATATTATTCAAAAGAGTAAATTTTTGTTTTTATTTCATCTCACAAAAAATAATTTTTTTGAATTTCTTTTTATTTTTCAGAAAGCAGCTTGTTGGAATCAAATATTCAATAAGTATAAACGATTTAGATCCAGCTGATTACATGCTATCAGATTTACCTAAATATTACATTGAGAATAAATTTAGTCCATTTAGTATTATTGCTAATAATTCCTTATTAGCTAGACGAATGTATGTCTATAGCAGTCGTTTAAATGACGAAAAATTAATTGTCAATAATGGATTGATGAAAGATGAAATATCAAATTTATGGCGAAATAAAAATATCCTAACAAATAGTTTACAACAATCTCAAGGTATAGCTTTAAAAAAAATTATGAAATTCTTTGCTCTTTAGGAGTAATTATTAATAGCTCTTTGAGTAGGCGAGTGTTTCTTGTGAAACTACTTAAGAAGATTTAAGCATTAAAGGCACCTTACATTTTGCTTAGGTTTTAATTTAAGTATTAATGAAAATTCAAATAAAAAAAAACAACATGGGAGAGTAGAAGAGGGGACCATGACATTACTTTTACGTGTTGAATTTAAGAATACGATTTAGCATTTCTGGTATCTTGTTTCTTTGTCTACAATGTAGCGCTTTTTTGATTTTATCATATTCTTCGCAAATTTATCTGCCTCAAATAACATCTTGATTATTTATTTTATTGCTTCTAATTGGTTAATTAAATCCGGTTGGTATGTCACCAGGTCGTCATCAAACTTTTCAACTATATGACAAAATTTTTTTTCTATTTTACATTTTTATTGCGTAATTTAATTTTTTTACGGTTCGTTTTCATGTTAAATTTTGAAATATTATCACGCAATTTTTTAGAAAAAATTAAAATATAAAAAAAATCTTGCCATATCTAGAATCTCTGAATTCAAATCTTTATTTAAGGTAAATGAGCTTCATTATCCAAAATTTGCTTTGTAAATGGATTTTTCATTTAGATGTTTCCATCAATACGTTTAATTAAATTTAACTTAGTTTTATGGAGGTACACATTTTTCATTAAATAAGATAAGTCGAATATAAAATTTAAAAAGCTAGCCTTTCATGAAAGAGATATTCTTCATTTTTATCTTCACTGTCTATTTCAAACCCGAAATATCTCATTTTTTCGACTCTATTAATAGTTTGGTTGCATAGTTTTAATTCATTCTGTCAGGTATCAAAAAATAATCCTAAATGTGAATTTTTTTGATCATTTTTTTTTCAATAATAATAGCATCGTATAAAGTAGGTGATTTTCCATTTAAGAAAAATTAAAAAGTAGACATTTTTATTAAAAACTTACTTTTAAAAGAAGTCTACTTGAATAATTATGCGAGACACTTAAGCGATTTTAAGTCATCAATTTGTAAAAAATCAAGACTAATCTAATAAGACATTTCTTAACTTATATATTAGACTAAACTTAACTCGCTGAACACGAATTGACAAAAAAAATTACCAAATATTTTTAATGTCGACTTAGATACGATGTATCTTAACTTAGAGGACTTAAAACTCTCTAACTAATCAAAAAGGGTTCCAAATTTTTTTTGCAATAATTCAAACCCATAATAATTCAAATTGTTAAATTTTTGATTTTCCAACTGATTTCGGATCAGAATTTAATTTTTTTTAATTTCTAAAGTTGCCTATCAAACTGAATATTATAAAGCCGAGAGTCGTAATTTCTACAGTAATTTCTTTGATGTATCATTTTATCGAATCACGTATACACAATCGATAAATGGAATCGAACCAACATCATTATTTTATCAATCGCCAAAAGAAAATGATTTTGACCGAGCTTTCTTGAGTGATCTTGGTCAAAATCTCATGGGTTTTTGCTTTAATGATTGTTTCAATTACAAACAAAGTGGTATACTTATAAAAAAAGAATACGCTTCAAATTCAAGTCTTCTTGAACAAATCAAAAATACATGGATACGAATAAATCAAGTCGAGTCCAAATTAGCCAATAAAATAGACATTGAAATATCTTATATTACAAATAAAAGATCATTTAAAACAATAGATACAAATACAGGACTTTCTGTTGTTCTATTCAATGTCAAACTTAATTCTAAATACACATTTAATCAATTAGATTCATTAGATTTAAAAGAACCTACTAAAGAAGATTACTTAGAAGAATTTTCCAAATTATTTGAGGATATTTCTCCTAAAGATTTAAATCCAATTTTGGACATATCTGTCATTAAAGAGACTAAACCATTTGATTGGGTCATTTCTTCGACAAATAAAACAACAACTCAATCTAATCAAATAAAAGATACCGTAAAGACCTTTTATAATGACTACAAATTAGACTGGTGGATATGGATCATTATTGTTCTAGTTGGTTTAATTCTAATAATTTGTGTTTCATTTATGACTTTTTATATTATTCGAAAATTCACAAATAAACCAACAAATTCTCAAACTAAGCGACAATTACTTAAAAATGATAATGAATCAGAAACTTCTTCACAAAATGGCAGAGATTCTGATAAATTTAGTGCTGTTACTAATCCTCAAAATTATTACACTGATGATTTAGATGAGAATGAACAAGTTGATAATATTCGTTCTAATTTAAATTTGAATCAACACGAGCCCATATTTACTCAAACAAGTAGTGTTTTAAATCGCGGTAAAGATTTTGAAAAAAATATTTATCCCGGTATGACTCTACAAGACATAGTGCCTAATCCAATTTATACAACACAGAGAATCGATTGCAATGAGGAAGATTTAATCACAAGTGTTTATGTTACAGGAAACATTAAAACCAATCAGAATAAATTAGAAGAATGAATTAAATCCAAAAAAAGTTTAATTTGATTTTTTTTATTTTTGATGCTTAGAAAAAAATTGTTTAAAACCTTTTTTTTTTAATAATTTTAATTTTTTTTAAATAAACAAATTTTAAATTTAAAGTTGTTAATTTTTATTAATATCTCAAAAGCTAAAACTTTTAAAAAAATTCAATTGCTTAATTCTTAATTGAAACCTTTTAAAAGTAAGCTTAAAAAAAAATTTTTCTCAATCTTTTTTTTTTGTTTGAAAAATTTCTTATAATCTAAATATAAACTTAAACACTTGAAATAAGAAGAGAACAACTAAAAAAAATGGCCGAAATTGGGTATACTAATGTTGCATTGCAATTTTGGTATGTGTTTGTAGCATTGGCTTTTGGTCTTTTATCTATAATTTTATTCAATGCAATTACATTTTTTTATTTTGTTAAACGACAACCGATTGATCCAGTAAGGCTTTTTACTGATTTTGAAAATCAAGTTGATGAAGAAGAACTAGTTGAAAAAGAGGAGAAATATGTTGAGACAAATTTTGGTGGAAGTCCAACTTATGATCGTGAAGAAACTGAAGAGAGTTTAAATGAAAATAACTTTGATTTGAGTCAATTTAGAATGGATGCGTTAGAGGCTCATAATGACTATAGAGCCAAACATAATTCACCACCACTCCAATATTCAGAGGATTTGTCTCAATATGCACAATATTGGGCTGAGAATTTAGCCAAAGTAAATAAATTAGTTCATTCACCATCCGAATGGAGAGTTAAATTCAATGGCGAACCATTGGGTGAAAATGTAGTTTTGACAAATGGTTTTAAACTTGAAGGTAAGGGTATGAGTGATATGTGGTATGCTGAATCCTACAAGGTAATTTATAAGGTTTTAAATTAAAAACATAAATTTTAAAAAATATACGTATTTTTTAAGCATAATTATCAAGAATTGCAGAAGGATACTAAATCATTTTCTCAAATGATTTGGGCAAATACAAGAAAAGTTGGTTTTGGTCGAGCCAAATCGGATGATGGTAGATGGTATGGTTGTGCTCATTATTATCCAGAAGGAAATATTATTGGATTATTTAGAAATAATGTTTTTCCTCTGCAACAACTTTAACATTTCTTTTTAGGCAACTAAAACAAAAATAACTATTCTCAATATTTAATATTTTAATAATTATTTCAAATCACAAAATAAATTATTTCTTATCATTTATATAAATTTTTAACTTATCATTTCCTGGATGAAAAAAAAATCCAAAAAAAAGTTTGGGCGAAGGCCGAGTGGTCATTTACCCCACCCCATACACAACTCTTTATAAAAAATATTGCAATTCATTAGATTCTATTTGAAATATCTGATTCCTTGAAAATTTCTTGAGTTAAAAGTCCCTTAAGCTTTTCCCGGCAAACATTATAACAGATGTATGGTAAAATTATAAAATATAATGATTAAAAAATGACAATATCTTTTTGTAGATAAAAAAGGATTCTTTTCAATAAATAATTTATTTTATAAAAAAAAATTTATTTTCCCATATGATCTAGTGGAGTAGGAGCATCTACGCATTATTTATACTCGCCTCGAGTAGTGAATGGCGTGTTAAGAAATAAAAGCTCTATTTCAATCTTTTCAGTTGTTTATGCTCGAAATCTAGACTTTTAATAGAAAAGATTACGAACAAAACAACCACTAGACCACGCCATCACTCAATTTTTTAATGATTTAATTTCAATTTCTTTTTGAGATTTAAAATATTTTTAGAAACATATTCTAATTGTTTGAATAGTTCTATAGGATTGCTTTTTTGTCATTAATTAAAAAACTAAATTTAAAAAAAATACTTCCCACACCGGGAATCGAACCCGGGCCGCCTGCGTGAAAGGCAAGAATCCTAACCACTAGACCATATGGGATTCTTATTATTCAAATCTATTGAAGTTCCATTCAAATATAATACTTTATTTTTTTTATTTTTGAGAAACTGAGTTCTCAAGCCTGCTTTTTTCTTAGAATCTACTTAACATCTGATTATAGTTGTATTTTCGTTTATTCAAGTTAAGTTTTTTTTTCCTGTCACCAGAACCATTATCTGTTAACAATATTTCGGAACCATTATTTCCGGTCACCAGTGTCAGTCACGGCTCCTGCTTCCGTTCACTCTTTTTGAAAAACTATTATCCGTTAATAATAACTACGCAAAATAATATTTAAAGACAGTCTAGGCAAAATAATATCGCTTTTTAACTTGGGTCAAAAATGCTCGACAGAAAAATGCTAAAAAATAATTCAAATCCCCGAAGAAATCTTTGAAAATCGTTGAAACGGATTTTTAAAAATTAATCGACCCGTCTCGAAAAAGCACCATGACCCTAAGAGACATTATTTTTCTGAGGAAACCTCAAAAAGGAAATGAAAAGTCAAAAACAATAAAAAATTGATGAAGTAAAGAGAAACAATTGTAAAAGTTAATTTTGTTTTTGATTTTCTAATTCATCATTTGGTTAATAAACATGATTGAATGAGACTTAATTTAGTAAAAAAAATTTATTAAAATAAGTGTCTTTTTAAAATGACTTTTTAAGGTTTTAAATTTTTTAAATAAAAAACTTTTAGTTTACGCTTATTTTTTTTAATTTTAAAATAAAAATTGGAAACGTCATTTAAAACAACTCCAATGAATAGAAATGCAATAATGATTATAGCTATTACACTTGATGTTGTTTTCACAGATTTAATAGCCTTCAAATCATTTGATTCATCTTGACATTTTTCACCAGAATACATACTAAAACATTTACAAATAGGTTTATTATTATGAATACAAATTCCATTTTTTGAACATGTCTCATTTTCACATACATCTATCTTATACTCACAATTTTGACCCTTGTACAATTTGGTATGATTATTTTCTAATGCACATTCACAAAAATAAGTATTTTCATATAAATTACTAATACAATTTCCATTATTCAAACATGGATTAGATGAACATGGATCAGTATTTATTTGACATCTTGATCCTTTAAAACTTCCTTTGCATTCACATAAATATTTAAAATTATCATTCATTTTACATAGACCATGATCAGAACAATTGGATAGACAATCATTTAAATCGAAATTCAATTCTAAAAGAAACAAAACTTGTTTTATATTTTTATAAGAAAAGATTATATCTTGATCATTTTCAAAGCTTTTCGTTATAAAATGAGATACTGTTTTTATATATGACATTTGAGTTGTTTCTATCTCATTATTATTTTCAGTTGAAAATTTAAATGTTTCAGAACGGGAAAGTTCAGAAGAATTTGTTGACTCTTCCTGATAAAAATCATTTAAAATACTATTAAATGGTGAAATCGATATTTGTTCTTTTGGGACTGAAGTTTGTAATCTTTCTTCATGATTAGAATTTGTATTTTGTTTTAAATTTACCGAAATGATAGCTGTTGAAGAAAACGTGTACTTTTCGGCAAATATTTCCTCTTTTTCTGAATGTATTGTTGTTTTGATTATTTGTGATGAAATGTCAGTTTGATAAATAATTTCTGAAACTGAATTGGAAATTTGATGAGTATTTTTTGTATCTTAAAATGAATAAAGTTGTTTAAAATAATAAAATTTTATTTTACCAGACTTGCAAACTAAGAGAGTTTTTGAAAATCTCTTTTTTTAATTTTGAAAATAATAAAAGATTCTTTTCTGATTCAGCTCGACTAGAAGCAGACTCTAGTTGACTTCTATTTTCTTAACCTCCCCCACCCTTATGTTTGGTCTTTTTGTCACGTTTGCAATGTTTTCCTATGTATTTTAGCATCAGTTTGAGGATCAGTTTTACTGTTATTTGTTTGTTGAAGTTTTAAAAAAATTTTAAAAATCAGGGAAGTTAAAAAACGGGGTCAACGTCGGTTTAACATCCCACGCTTACTCGATCAAAACATTCAAAAATGATAAAAATTTTTTTTAGAAATTTTCAAATAAAAAAAAGGAAAAACGTCAGGGCTCTGTTACCTGCCAATTTTATCCGACTAAAGTCTTCGAAGTCGGTTCAACTTCCCACGCTATACAGAGGTGGGAATATCAGAAAAGTCAAGCAGACCTCAAACGGAGGCTAGAGCACATGGAAAATCATTGCAAACGTGACAAAAAGACCAAAAATAAAAGGGGGAGGGGGAATATCTTAAAAAGCATCAAGAAGAGCGTCTTTTTTGTCATAAATCTTTTAAAAAAAGTTTTCAAACAGAGTTCTGCTGGAATTTTTCGCTCTGGTCGGCTATAGATGAAATATTCGATATTAATCATTTTTTCCGTTATAGAATCAGCTATTTTTTTTCAACGTGTTTAGAGTTATATATTTTAAGAATTTGAGGAAAAATTTAGAGTGATTAAAAACTGTAGTTCAAATAAATTCAAATTCCTATTAGATTAAATCTTAAAATAAATGTTTTTTTTATTTTTACTGAAAAATTTACCAAAGAAACTGATTTTTAGGCAAAACTGGATTTGTATAGTATGCTCAACCTGCAAGTCTGGTTATTCATTGAGTCTTAATATTTACCCGAGTGCGGATCATAAGATTTAGAAGTTACTTCATCTATTTCGTTTGTGCTTGTAATATAAGTCTGTTGAGTTATTTCTTTTGTATTAAAATTCAAATCTTTTCCTTGAGTGAAAGACGTTGTTTGAACAATCGGTAAATTTTTATTGGTGAAAACACCGATTTGAGATTTTGAAGTACTATCTTTTGTGAATGTCAAATTTATATTAATTATGCTTTTTATTGCATTTATTTTACAACAAGAAGAAATTTTTAAAGTTTTTTTGTAGACTAATAGAGTCTTATCCCACAATAAAATAGATCCATTATCATGTCCAGTTATTATTGTTTTATCATCAAGAAAATATACAGAATTTATCGAACTTATTCTGTCGCCATTAGCCTTCAAATACAAAAGTTTTTCAGATTTTTGCCAAATTACAAAGTACTGATCAGCAGTACCTAAAGCAACGCAGCTCGAGTTAATTATTTTGATTGAGTAAATTATTAAATTAAAACTTTTTTCTATCAAAGTTGATCTAAGGACATGATCGGCGTCCATGCTTAATAAACAAAATCCATTAGTATCGCATTGACTCACGATAAAACTTTTGTCTAAAATATCTACCGATAAGACCTGTGCATCCGTATAATATTTGCTTATAATTTGATTTTTTTCTAAGGAAAATACAAATATATGTTTAGATAAACTTCCTATTAGAACTAGATTTTCATCTTTAAATAACTTCATATCTTTCACAATTCCTAATGTAGTATTCTCAATTATTCTAATCTGTATCAAATTTGGAAATGACCAAAAAATTATTCGGCCTTCATACCCAGCTAAAAATGTTGTGCTATTCAAAATTAAAATTGAATTAACATCAAGATTATCATTACTCTTATTGATAAATATTTCATCGCTTAAAACATTCCAAACAATTGTTTTTCCTAAATTAGTTCCAGCTATGGCAACACTTCTATTATAGTCAATATCCATTGATATAATTTTAAAGCTTGAATTTAAGCTTTTATAAATTAAACTATTAGACCAAATGTTAATATTACAATCGTCAGAACCAGTGATAAATTGACAAGCCTCACTTTTCTTAAGGAGCTGAAGTATAAAACTTAAGAGAATGTTTTCCATAAACATTTTTGTTCAAGAGAAAAAAAAAATTTATAAAGTTAAATTTTACTTCTCTATAATATGTAAAAGTTTTTGCTAAATTAATATTTAATTTTGTTTATCTTATTAATATTATTATTATTAAACTAAAAATATCGTGAAAATATTTTCTTTAAAAAAATTTAAAATAAACATCTTTTTTTTAAGTGGGAAAGAAAAGCAGTTGATCTTGGTAGCTTTTTTTTTAAAGCTAACTCGTTTATTTTAGTATCAAATACGGCTCTTTTATTATATTTTACTGAATTTCGAAAAAAAGAAAAATTTTTATATGAATTTTCTTTAATATAAATAATTATATTTAGTTAATTAATTGGGTTCAAAATCAAAAATCGATATTTTAAAAAGAGTTGTTTTTACATGCAAGTTTTCTTGGCTCCGTTTTGCGAATGGACCCTTAAAAATCACTGGAACATTATTTATAAATTATAATGAATATATATGTTTCAATTTTTAATATTTTGATTTTTAATTGAAATCTTACAGTGGATCTTTTAAAAATGTAACGTCAACCTTCAACTTTGACCGTCAACCGAGAAAGTTTTCCAATTAACCATGATTTACTAAGTTCTGACATTAATTCCAGTAATATAACAGGAATTCTAGAAGAATTACCTAAAAACTAATAATCTGCAAATTAAAAATATTTTCAAAAAACATGCAAAGTTACTGAAATTACCGTATTTCCTTGCTAGATAGTGCAGCATCTTAAGTTAAGATGCGACTTTGACGTATGCACTTTTTACCATTTCACCCATGCTTTAAGCTTTACTACTGGCGGTACATGCCAGTAGTTATTCGTATAGCCAATTTTAGAGGAATTCTATTTTTGAATAATTTCAATAATTTTGCATGTAATATAATATTTTTAATTGCAGATAATATTTTTAATTTCAGATTTTTAGTTTTTAGGTAATTCTTCTAGAATTCCTGTTATATTACTGGAATTAATGTCAGAATTAGCTAAATAATTCATAAAAGGACTGTTACGAAAATTCTCTCGGTTCGTTACATTTATACAAGTTCCACTGTATTAAACCAATCACAATGCAGATTATTTTCAAATCATTCTAAAAAGGTTAAAAAAAAAATTAATATATCGTAAGCCCTTGCGAGTTGGTGCGTACAAAATTGGTTAAAAACTGAAATTTGAGTTTTACTGCACGCACCATCTCGCAAGGGTTTACGATAGCCTAATGTGCCATTATTACATTTACGATCAATACAGAATCTCTGGCCTTACGGAAAAATCGAACGATCAATAAAATAGACTGACCGGTAAATTTATAGTTTAGAAATTTTGTTATTTCAATTCTTTGTTAATTCCTTTTTAAAAAAAATGAAGAATTAGGCAGTCGAGCAATAGATAAAGACATTAGTTAGTTAAAAGTTTAAATTTAAATTGATAGCTTAAAAATTCTCAATTTACATAAATAAATTTTTCTCTATATGTTTGTTTAAATCTAACTGTTTTTTTCTTAACACAAAAAATCAAACTTAAAATATCAGTTAAAATAAAGGCTATAAGAAACAAAAAGATAATAATTAATGCAATTATAGACGTTATTCTAATTGTAAATTTAATAGCTTTAATTTCAAATGATTCTTCCTGACACTTATCACCATGATATTTGCTAAAACACTTACATTTGGCTTCATTTTTAATATCATAACGAATTCCATTATTTGAACATGTTTCATTTTGGCAAACATTTCTTTTATACTCACAATTTTTTCCATAATATAAACTGGTCCTATTAATATCAAATAAGCAGTTGCATGAATATTTTTTACCAAATGTATCATCAATACATGATCCATTATTTAAACATGGATTGGATGAACATGGTAAAGCTTTTAGCTCACAACTTGATCCAGCATAATTTTCGAAACATTTGCATTTAAATTTAAAATTATCTAAAACCTCACATATTCCATTGCCAGAACAATTTGATAAGCAATCATTTAAGTCTACATTTAAACTAAATAGATTAACAATTAAATCTAAATTTGTATTGCTAAAAATTATTTCATTCGATTTTGAACTATTTGGTAAAACACTTGGTAGGGAGCTAGTTAACCTATCGAAACTTGAAGCTTCACTTGTATAAGAATCCTTTGAAATCGTAGAACAATTAAATGCTTTAGTAACAATAAGAAAGTCTTTAAGTGTTTCTGATATTAAATTTGACATGGAAAAAGGGAAAAAACTAATAAATTCAATTTTATAATTTTTTTCTACAAATTTATCCCTAGTTTTGTTTATACTAAAATTAAAATTATTTTGTTCTATTTTCCATTCTGAAATCAATCCATCAACATGACTCGTTATTATTTTTCCTGTGCCTTTATCGAATACTTCAATCGAAAGTATGTTACTGCTTAAATTATAATAAAAACTTGAGTTAATCTCTGGGTTCCAAATTCCTAGTTTTTGATCACTCCTTCCAAAAACAATTAAATCTGTAAAAATAATTTTTAATGTTAAAATTTCACATTCATTTTGTAAGCGATTTAGCTCACATAAGGCAGAATCATTAGACAAGCTAAATTTACACAAATCAAATTTACCACATACACAAACTATTAAATTTTTATCAAAACTATCTAAAATTCGTCCACTTGCTGAATTTATTTTCAAGATTCTTTTGTCAAATACGGACATCACAACAATTTTGTTTTGAGTTGTTTCTATTAAGATCAAATTATCATCTTTCAATAACATTATTTTATTAATCAAACTAAAATTTGATTCACAAATTGTTACAATGCTTTCTGAACCTAGCAATGAAATAAATGTTATACAATTAGTGTAACCTATTAATAAGCTCGTTCTGCTTATAAAAATAATAGATTTCAAAGGAGTTATTTGATTATCACAGTAACCATAAGATATATTGTTCATTTTATCCCAAATAATGATGCTATTATAAGCAGTGCCAGTCCCAATTAAGCTATTTGTTGAATCAATATCAATTTTTGTTATGTATTCACTAGAATTAAAGTTTTTGAGTATTTTAGTATTATCCCATAGTGCAATGGTATAAAAAAATGGATTAGTTAAAACCAAATCTATGATTGATAATCTGATAAAAAATCCTATACGAAAATTCAAAAATTTCGCCATTTTTCTTTAAAATAAAGTTTTTAATATTAAAATAATTTTAAGTATTTTCTTTAAAATCTTATAGTATATAAAATGTTTTCAAAAGAAGAAAAATCAATTTTTAAGTAATTAAAATCAAGCTTTTATTTAATTAAAAGCATTAAATATTTTATATTTTTAAAATTTTTCAATTTTTTACCAAATAATTTTAAAAATATGTTATTTTTTTAAATTTTTCAATTTTATTTCGTTAAAATTTTTTATTTATTAATGTTATAAAAATATTTTTCAAGACAAAAAAAATAAAAATTGTAAGGAAAATTATATTTTCACAGATAAAAGAAAAATTTCAATTCATTTACAAAATACAATTAAAAATTTTAATCTGAGCCTTTTTCAACGAAAAATGTATCAATTAATATACTAAATTATTAATAGATAAATTTTTTTTATTAGACTTAACTTTTTATTTTCTCAATAGAAAATGGCATAAAAATTTGAAAATCTCCTAGTTTTCGTTTGCAGTTGATTCTCCTTTTTTATATGCTTTTCGACTTATATGTCTTAGAGAAAATAGAAATTTGTGGTACAATAGTATCCTCTAAAAAATATGTTCTTAATTTTTTTTAAAAAATTAATCCTAATGTTTTAAAACCCTCGGTTTCGTCATCTTTAAGACCTATCATTTTAGGCGATATAAAAAAGAGACAATTCAAAATTACTGGTCACTGTTTAAGAATGTCCCCAGAAAAACCTCAAAAAAATTTACGCTTTGTATCAATAAAACATTCGCGAAAGCAATAAAATTCCATACCATCGGTCCAATATATTGAACAAATATCGAAGTTTTTCACAATTATTAGTCCCTCATATGACTGTCTCATTTACTTTAAGAAGTAAATAATTACTAATTATTATGTATCATCAAATAGGCTGCCGTATTTACTTAACAAGTAAATGGTAAAAAAAAATTAATTTTCTTCTAAAGTAAATTAAGTAAAGTTTAAGTTTCTTTATACCGTAAAACCTGACAAACTAGTCCAGGGCTAAAGATGAGTATTATCGTATAAGCTAACCCTCTTGGAGACGATATAAGCCCATCCCATAAAATACATATATGCCCTGGGCTTTTAATAAAATACCTTATACTTAAATTAACATGAATCTCATGAATCAACAAATAAGCTCTGGGCTTATATTTATAATATTTATAAGGTTGATATTTTTTAGCCCACCAATTATTTAGTATAAGCCCATGAGCTAGTTTGTCAGGTGTTACGATACTTGTAAAAGGTAGACTAAAAATTTACTTTTCTTAAATTAAATAAGTAGCATAACTGCAAAAAAAGTAGAGACCTTATGACTTTTTGCCTTAAAAGTAATGTTTTTCAATAAAAAATAATTATTTATTTAAAAAAGTAAGTTATTAGTTTACTTTTCAATAGTATAAGTAAATTCACAGTCTACTTAATTTACTTAAAAAGAATATTAAGTACATTTTTATTTTACCATCTTCTAGTTAAGCAAAGTAAATAGTGCAACCCTATTCATTAAACATAATTATCTGCGTAACAGAGCATTCATCTATTATGAAAAATTGGTTAAAAAAGTTGTATCAGAGAGTTTCTGAACAAATTTTAAATTGATTAGTAAGTTTTAGAAAAACTGATAGTTATAATTTAAAATTTAGTCTCGGGTTTTATGAGTTTTTAATCTTATGATATAAATTATCGTAAACAACCGAGATTAGAAAATCGAATATATTAAAATTGACAACTCATAAGGTCAATCATTTTGCTTAATCCTTGAATTTTCTTTTTCTTAATCATTAAAATGTATTCACATTTTAAAAGAGTAGCGTTCTGAATAGATAGAATAAAAAAAATAAGTTTTTAATAGTGTGAGATCTGTTTTGAAGCATTTAGATTTTAGTCTAAAAAAATTTCAAAATTAAAAAAAAATTTATTTCTAAATTAAATTGGTTATGAAAAAATAAATGTTTTTTTTCCGAATAAATAGAAATTTTTAATTTACCAAAAATATTTACAATTTATTGGTTAAAATAATAATTTTTACAATCAATACGGATTGCTAGCTTCTGTTACATTTAAATGTGCATCATCTAGGCCAAAAGAAGTGTAATCTGGTAATTCATCTTCATCTGTCTTGAATCCATATCTCATGTTATAAAATTGATCAATGTAATAAGGATGTGTATCATCATCATCGAACATTTCGAAATAATTACCAAAATCTTTTAATAGTTCAAGTTGAATTTTCTTACTTACTGACTTGTACTGCCATAGTGTACAATGGTTATGTAATGAACTGTGAAGTTTACTGCTATTTATTTTTGAATTTGGATTCCATAATAGATACCAACCAGTGCATGTTGGGTGATGACGTCTACATATAAAAGGAAAAGATGCGAATATATTGTCCTTAGGCGGTTCTTTTCCAGTATAAATATAACAATCTGTTATATTATCAATACTATTCTTGTATTTTTCGCGCAACTCCAATAGTTTCTCTTGGTATTTCTCTAAGTCTATATCACTCATTGGAATGTCTCTAAAGTTAAATCTCCACAGACCTGCAGTTGATGACATTTTATTCAAAAAATAAAAATTTTAGACAAATTTTAATTTTCTAAAACAACCAAATAAAAAATTATTTTTTAAGGTCTTAAATATTTCCTATTTTTTTTATTGTTTGTTTTTTAAGATTTAGATTTATTTTAAGATTTAGGTGTAGTTATAAAAATTAATTTTGTTCGTACTTAATTGTAAGATACAATCATAAGAAAAAAACTTTGTGTGATCATGTGATTAAATTGAAAAAACTTCACATATTGCGTAATTGTTGCGCATTTTTTTTTAAATAAAAATTTACAATAAACTTGGTTTTATTTTATATTTAGTTTGATGACCTTCTCTTAAAATAAATTTTTAATAAAAAAATTAGGGTTGTTAAAACGAAAGAATATTTTTTTTCGTAAGTAAAATTTAGGTTCCGAGGTATTTTATTTTTTTTTAAATTATTACGAAAAAAAAATTTTTTCATCGAAACTTTATTTTTCTTTTTATTTAAATTCAAAAT
>NTPY01000689.1:365846-434523 GCA_002922825.1 Brachionus calyciflorus | reverse complement strand
AAGAGACAGGCTAAGAAAAAATGGTATTTGTTGACTCCTAAAAGTGCCGGGATTACTAAACATAACAATCAAAGAGTCGAACGAGTTTTTTAAAACAGCTTTAAAATTCATTTTTTGAAAATTGAAAAAAATTTATTCAAAACAAAAAATTGAAAATAAAGACTAAAAAAAGGAAAAATATTTTCAAAAATACTATTGAAAAAAAAAAAAATTTTTCTACCGCATGTAGATTTTTTCGCTTCTATCAAACCTAATAGGCGTTTTATCTTAGAGAATGTAGTCTTTTAAAGACTTGACGCACAAAACTTGAATGCTAATTTGATTAAATCAAACATAATATATAAGACTAAAAATCGCGTAAAAAACGCTAAATTATCGCTAATGTCGCATAAACTCTCTCTATATGTATCTTGTTTTCGTTCTTGTTGAGGCTTAACTACTTTGGTAAATGCTCGCTCTCTTGTTTCAGCTAAGACTCTTATATCTGGATCATTATCTAAACTTTTCTCAGTTTCTTGACTATTTTTTATTAATGATTTTTTCATTTGAAATAAATTTTTGATATTGTTCTTATTCTCCGATTTAAACATAGCTAAAGATCCAGTTTTGATTAAGTAATCTCTATGATCATTGGGGCAGTAATTATTATCCCATTCACTTGGATGAGTTGCTCGATGTAAACTTTTGTATCTATAAAAAATACCTTGTGCCAAACAATTGTTATTTTGATCGTTTATTTTTATTTTAAATGGTTTTTTAGATGTTAAGGTATTAATTCTATGCTCTTCGACTTGATCGATTGTAATTCGAATTAAATTCGAGTTATTGTAAACGAAAAAAGATTCGAAACGTAATAGATCGGCTCGGTGAATTCTTAAAGAGTATTGTTGACCATTTTCCAATAGGACATTATCTCGGATTTCTATTGTAAAATAGCGAACATTATCCCTCAAGTCAATAACTTCATCGGATATTTCACTAAGTTCTGAAAAAGGCGAATATAATTTTATCACTGAATTCATCCTTTAGTTAAGAATTATGTTTCGATAAGAAAAAGAAGAGCTCCAAAATAATAATATTTTAATTATTTTTTTGGTAATATTAAGAAATTTGAATTCAAAATAACTCTTACAATAATTCATTTTTTTACATACAAAAATATGAATATTTTGGAAGCAAAGAGTAATTAAAATAACTCAGAGACCTGTGTACACTTTTAATTTCTAATTTTAGAAAAGTCAATAGTTAAGTATTCAACACTGAATATAAAATAAAATATTATTTTGTTTTGGCAACAAAATTTCCAAAAGATAAAAATTCAATTGAACACCTTTTATTTTAATACAGTACAAATTAAAACTAGCTTGTACAACTCTTCGTTTCCTCTTCCTGGACTCTTCCTCTGAAGAAAACAATCAATAAAAACTAATATTTTATAACGTATTATTTTAAAACGAGTCGAGGAGGAGTTGAGAAAGAGGAAAGGAAAGCAATCGTACAAGTTAGTTAATTTGTAATGTATTAAATTGGCTGGCTAAATTTTAGTAAGCTAAAAATTATTGACCTCATTTAGAATATGCAATAAGCTCTTGGTACCCTTACTTTGAAAAAGACATGGCAGAACTTGAAAAAGTGCTTATCCTTAAGATCATGAACCTAGAATACTTTAGGACTTCGTGATTCTAGGTTCAACCTGTACTTAAAATTTTAAAAGACTTAATAAGGCATCTAAATAGTTTTAAATCGAAGCATGAAGTTAAATCGAACTTTGTGAGTTCACTAAAGGCTAAAAAAAACTCTCATCACTAATCATTACGTAAATTTACAGTGATTTATTACATACAAAGTATCACAATGGGAAGTCTTTTTAACGTTTTATTAAATTAAAAAATAAAAAAACTCTTAAATTTCCATTATACATTTCCTAAAAAAAAAAATTTTTAATCACTAAAATTAAAGGCTTTAAAGTACTAAATTTTGAAAATTAAAAAAAAAATAAAAGTTTCAAAAACATTTTAATTTAAGGATCAATTTCTATAGCTATTTTAATCTTTTAATTTTCTTAGTCTTTTGTCGCTTCTTTATTCCACCAGTTGGCCTAAAGTTTAAAATATCTGATGTAGGAATATTTGCAATTAAACTTTGATTGTTCAAATCTAAAAAACGGAAAATGGTTAATTTTTTCTCAATCTATTTAAAATTTTAGAATTAATTCAAACCTTTTGATGGTTCAGGTGTTTGAATATCCCGAGGATTCAGATCAAAGTCAATGTCTTTTTTAATAGAATATAGAATTTTTTAAAAAATTTTAAAAGTTAATAAAAATAATTTCATTATTACTCTCAAATTCTTGGATTAGATTTGAATCACCTGAAACCTTGGAGCCAAAATTTGACTGTGACGAGACCACAAAATCTTAACAATTAAAAAAATAATAAGATTTCTTTTTATTCTTCTTTTTCAACAGGTGTACCAAAATTACCTGTTGGAAATTGTTCTTCAAATTCAGTTTGTCCTGTGGTTTCAAGTGATAAATCAATTGTCTCGACTTCTTTCAGAATATCAAAATCTAAAGAATTATCACTCAAATCAGCTATTTTATTAGGCTCTAATGGTATTTGATTATTAGTCTCGAATTCTTGGATTATATATGAATCACCAGCAACCTCGGAGCCAAAATTTGATTGTGATGTGACCACAAAATCTACACAATTAAAAAAAAATTAAAAGTTTTCTTTAGAGTTTAACTCAATATGTCTTACTAGTTGGCGAATCGTAATAATTCAAATTTTGCAAACCATTTGGTTCAACAGATGCATCGAAATTACTTATTGGATATAATCCTACAAATTCATTTTGCGCAGTGATTCTAAATGAACTATCATTTTTTTCCATATCTCCCAGAAAATCAAAATTACTCAAACAAACAGCTTCATAAGATTCTAATGATATTTCATTATTTAATGTAGTAAAAGGTTTTTGTTTATTAATGTAAAGCTTATTGTAAAGCTCATGTCTTGCTCCCAAATCTTACAAAGTTAAAAAATAAAATTTATTTTTTCTTTTTATTAATTAATATAATTAAATAATAAGTTTAAGCTAATTTTTTAAAATTTGTACCTACCAAAATTAGATTCCATAAGAAAAAATAAAAATTTCAAATTGATTTTTTTTATTTCTTTAAAAAAAAATAAAATAAGAAAAGCGATTATTTATAAGTAAGATACCTTTTTAGGTATAGAAAATGTATTCTAACACTTATATTAAAATTGGCGTTTAAATTATTACTTTTCCAATAATAACTCAAACTTATTTTGTCTTTTTCAATACTTAAATTAGATAATTGTTCAAATTCAAATTTCAAAACTATCAGGACTTTGATATTTAGTTTACTCGGAGTACCATAAATTATTTTTGAAAAGAAAGCACAATTAGCATATTTTAATTACAAAAAAAAATAATTTCAAATTAAAAAAAAATTATTGTTGAGAATTTTATTTTTTTTCATATATGATTGCGAAGAAAAACTTAAATTAAAACCAAGAAATATTCAGGCCTTTGAAAAAGAGCAATTTAAATCTTTTCAAATTCATTCGGAACTGTAAATCAAAACTTTTAATAATGCTCTTATCTTAAACTCGGAAACAGCTTCATTTTTTGAAAAAAATCTTTTGGAATCCTATTAGCTTTGATAGAAAATATCCAAAAAAAGCACCAGTGTCATCTTTAAAGCTTTAATTAAAGTCTCGTAGAATTTTAAAATATTTAACTATACTGATTCTTAGGATACATATGATTAATTTATTTATTAATTTATTTACAAAAAATAACCGCTAGGTCAGCTTCTTGAAGGTTAAGCGCCCTTCTTTCAGGACATGATTAATGGTGTTAGAGACAGAATCTGAATCCCTATCGCCTGGATTTTTTAAGCTCAAAAACAAGTAAGGCTTGATTTGCTAGATTAGCTTGATGAATTGAGTTTTCTTCAAATTTCAATTGGCCAATTTTAGATTTTTATGCATTTATTAGTGAGTCTTATCTCATACAGGATTCATTATTAATAAGGAGAGTCTTTTTAACCTTTTATTAAATAAAAAAAAATAAATAAATTCTTATACATTCCTAAAAAATTTCTAAGAATTGAATTTTGAAAATTCAAAAATAAAACTACAAGTTAAGAAGTTAATTTGAATTAAAGTTTAATCACTTTAATTTTTTTCTTAGTAATTCGTCGCTTCTTTGTTCCATCTTAAGAAACTGCAAGTTTATAATTTAAAATCTCTAGGTCAGGAATATTTGGATTGAATTCTTGATTGTTCAAATCTTAAAACAAAAGCTTAAATTTTCCGCAATAGTTATAAAATTAAAAAAAAATTTTCAGACCTATTGTTGGTTCAGATGTTAGAATTACCGGAGAAATCGGATAAAGGACACCTTTTTTGAAAACTTTTTTAAAACTTTTTTGGGAATCAAAAACTTCATAAAAATACTTTGTGAATTAGTCCCGAATTCTTGGATTTGTTTTGAATTACCTGTAATCTCGAAGCCAAAATTTAATTGTGGTCCGACTAAATGATCTTTAATTTTATAAAAATAATTTAAAACTTTTTTGGGAATCAAAAACTTCATAAAAATACTTTGTGAATTAGTCCCGAATTCTTGGATTTGTTTTGAATTACCTGTAATCTCGTAGCCAAAATTTAATTGTGGTCCGACTAAATGATCTTAAAATTAAAAAATAATAAGTTTTTTTTTTGTTAAATTAAACTGAATTGTGTTTTACTATTCGGTGAATTACAAAAATCTAAAATTTCCAAACCATTTAATTCCAAATCTTCATCAAAATTATTTATTGACCTTTTTCGTACATAATCATTTTGCTCAATGGTGCTCACTAAACTATCAGTTTTTTTGATTTCCCCCTGAATATCAAAAACATTTGGAATACCACTCAAAGAAAATATTTCATTACATTCCAATTCTCCTTCATTATTTAATGTAAAATCCTTTTGTATAAAATTGTAAGGTTCCATTTTAAAAAATAGGAAATTGAAAATATAATTTTTAAATTTTTATTTCGTCCGATAAATAATTATTTTTATTAAAAGCACTTTCTTACTTTAATAAGATACCTTTTTATCTAATGAAAATGTATTCTATCACTTATATTAAAAAAACTATTACTAATAATATCACAAACTTGTTTTTTTCTTAAGATAATTGTTTAAAAATTTCAAAGCTGTCAGGGTTTTGAGATTTTTTTTAAGCTGAGTCCCATAAATAATATTGAAAAGCGATAATGAGTTGAAATTAGCATATTTTAATTTTCAAGTTTTTATTCTTGGGAATTAAATAATTCGCAAAAGCGAATATTACAATTTTTTATAATGCTCTTATACTAAATTTGCTTCGTAATTTTAAAATATCCTTCTGGAATCCCTTTAGTTTTGATATCAAATATCGAAAACAAAAGCACCAGTATCATTTTTAAAGCTTTAATTTAAGTTTCATCAAATTAAAAATTTTGATTTAATCAATTTTTCTGTTGGTATAGTTATTTCTGGTAGTTTTCTACGTTTCTTCCGAACAAACCGCGTATCCGTCCCCGTATTCCAATCATTTTTGCTAGAGTACGGATGTGGATAGGCCGTTATTTCGGTTGAAGCGCAATAGATGTGATTAATGGTGTGTCAGTTGAATTACCATAAGAACTATTTAATTTTTCTAACTTAGATTTTTATTCAATTTAGCTGTTGATCTGAGGCCTGAGAAAATATTTAATTTTTAAGCTGAAGTACAAGTAGTCCTGGATGCTGGATTTAATTGATTTTAAAATTATTAAACATGATAATTAATTGAAAATTTTTTTTGGTAAATAAATTTATTGAAAATTTCAAAATTGTAAAAAGTTTTTCAAAAAAAAGCTTGGTATAATATTTAAAAAAAGAAAAAAAATCGGAATTTCTAAATATTAATTAACAAAAAAAAAAAGTAAAGAGACTAACCTTTAAGAAATTAATCTTACTTTAAACAAATGTAAATAACTAGAATATAAATACAATTAAAATTTGTTATAATTGGTTAATTTCTTAGCTGAAAAAGCTCTAGTACATTCGGTTGATAAACTAAATGGTACCAATGTTGGCAAAACGGACGAGACCTTACGAGATTTTTTATCATTACAAAAATTTTTACAATAACATAAGACATCGTAAAATAACCAGGGAATTTGATAAAATAATTCTTCATGTTTTAAATCATTATACAAACTAACAACCCTTGATCTTAAGTAATACCCATCTAATGAATGTATTGACTCTAATAAATCATTGTCTTCAATTTCTTTATTCGAATATTTTAAATTAATTACATAATCACGAAATTTTTCAGTAAGCTTGGCCTTTAGTACGTCTTTTTTGGATCCAGAACTTTCTCGAACTTGTTTCTCATATTGTCCAGCAAACATTTTCAAATCCTTATTATTGTCATTTTTGTATTTGGCCTCCAATTTTTTAACTTCTTCAATATACTTACGATATTCACATTTAATATGAGCTAAATTAGTTAATCGAATAGGTTCACTTGAAATATTAAGGTTTATTTTTTTATGTTTAACTAATAATTTTAAATCTTCATGGGATAAAAATTCTCCTTGTAAAGTTTCTTTTTTTGACATTAATTCAATAAATTTTTTGGCGCCCATACTCGCTAGACAACATAAAACAGAATATTCAGAACTTGATTCAATTCGATTAAAATTAAAATTTCTAGATTTTAAAATCTCGGCTAATTTTTCAAATTTTTCTTCTTTTTTAGATAAATAATCTAGACAACTAAGTTCTTGATAAGCAAAATACCAATCTGGTTTTTTAATTTGTGGCGGTGATTTAGTCGTCGAGCTTACACCATCGATACATTTATTTATTTCAATTACAGCGTTTAAGTAAGGTTCTTGAGTCATTGCCGAACGGTCTAAATCATAGAAAGCAGTTAAGTAATAATGCCATAGACCAATTCGGTCATCATTAATTATTTCTTCAACATAATAATTAGCCAATTGTTCTCTAAGGTCTTTCATTTTAAGATATTCAAACTTATCCTCACTTTTGGGATACTTTATGAAATCGTTTGAATTTTCTATATTAGTCAAATGTTCGTCCCATGAAACAAAATAAAAATCTCCATCTAAATCACCCCCACTTAACATGTTAGTCAACGGTCGGTCTCCTTTTTTAGGAAATATGATACAATTTTCTAAATGACTCAACTCGGGTACAAAACGAGCCTTAACCCTTCTTATTTCGCTCAAACCGTAGCAAGGTGTTCGACCAACTATACAATATTGACCATTTAAATACTCCATTTTGCCAGAGTGGTCTCGAAACGACACAAATATTTCGCCCTCATTTAAACTATTAGTCTCATCAAGAACCCCAACTAAATACCTTGATTTTTCAATTTGAATACTTAATTTTCTTTTAGTTATTAAATTATAAATAGTTTGCTCAATTAATAACTCGCGAATAATTTTATATTGTTTAGGATCAAGTTCTTTACTAAGGTCATTTTGACATGCTAAAAGTATCATTTTGTATTTATGATTAAATTCAGTAATTTCATTCGAATTAAGTAATTTAGCAACTGCTTTTTTGGGATCTATTAAACTCTCTTCAAAGTCATCGAGATTTTTTTTAAATAGATCGAGTATATATTTCTTAAAATCGGGACCTGATAAGCCATCTAAGACCATTAAAAATTCTGAATTAAGACTAGCTGGTGCTGATTCATAACTTGACCATGACACAATATTTAATTCTAAGCTATTTGAATCGAATTTTTTTTGACTTTGTCTAAAAATAACTTTAATTGTGGGACTTACTGGCATGTCATTTTCATTTAAAATATTATCAAAAAGCTTATCGGGAAAACCGACTAACATACCTTTGAAACCAGCACATCTCACTTGAAAAATATAACTTGTGAATTTAAGATTTAATTTATGCGATATTTCCTCACAAGTCTTTAAACGGAGTAAACCAATTCCATCTGTGTAGCATAAATTTAAACTTGAATTTTCGTCATCAATTACACAAAATTCAAGTTTGTTTAGAGTTATAGATGGACGACTAGCTGAAAAAAATTGACTAAATCTTTTACTCAATTTTTCAATTGAACTAAATTGACTAAAATTAGCCATGCTTTTAATAAACTCGTCAAAATTAATACGCTCAAAAGAAGCTTTGTCTATGGCCCAGAAATTCTTTTCTCTCATGCCACTATTCGAATTTCCGATAAAGAAAAATTTCACTCTTTTGTTATTGATTTCAGTTTCTATCCCGTTTATTAATAAATCCTTCAAGTCCTCTTCATATATTTTTTTCTTTTGATCATAAAGCTCAATTTTAAAGCTCGCTACATACTCAATATTGTAGACATCTCTTAATTTTCTAATCGCATGGTTAGAAACAAATAATTTATCAGCTTCACTAATGTAAATATTATCTCTTATTTTTTTATAATTAAAATCGCTATTTTTCAAATCGCATTTAAGAGAAAAAGCAAAAAATTTGCACCCACTTTTAATTGGATAATCGACTTCGGATACAGATTCGATACTATCAAATAATTCCAAATATTCGCTTGAGTCTAAACTTAATTGACTGATAGCATCGAATTGGCGAGTTAAATTTGTATTACAAGCAAAATTATAATCTTCGTCTTGACTTGATGAATCATCGGATAATTCTGGGGTTAGTTCCCTCGTATTAAAATTAATATATTTTTTTGGTTGACTGTTTAAGAAACCATTTTGAAAGTGAAAATTATAATTGTGATTTGCTTTTGATGTCTGAGATGGAGTCGGTGTTGAGTGTTTAATTTGGGATGGCGTTGAACTAGTGGTCATAGAGTATCTTAAAGATCGTATCGAGTCAAGAGAAATATTCGAATATGATTTTTCCGGAGTAGGATAAATGTTGGACTGGTTCAAATAGGATTTTTGAAGTACTGAATGAATGCTCGAGTCTGGAGTTGGATAAGCACGAGTTTTTAATGGAGTAGAGGGTCTTCTATGTGCACTCGGATTAAAATTTGAATCGAAATTCCTTGGGTTCACACTCCGTTTACTTTGATCTGTTCGATATCGATAAAAACATCCTCTACCAATTATATTTCTATTGGTATCTAATAAATCAGCTTTCATTGGCGTGTGAGATGTTAGGGAAAGTATTCGAGATTCTTTTGAATCATTAATATCAATACATTTGGTTGAGTACCTAAACTCAAAAAAAGCTTTTACATGTAAATGAGAAATTATTTGTATAGTGTAAATTGCGCCCTTGTTTAGAACTATGTCGTCACAAATTTCAAAAGAAATTTTGTCCTCTCTAGCGTGGATAACCTCGTCGGCAATTCTACTCAATTCATTATCAAGTGAATAAATTCTAATTCGTTTATTAAAGCTCATTTCAATTTTCAAGGTGTCCTAAACTGAAATTTAAAAAAAAAAATTTAAATGTGAGTTTTTTATTTTGAAAATTATTTTTGTATTTTCATAATTTTCAAATTTTAAAAGCATGGTCTTTAAATTTTTTTAAGCATCTTAGTATTTAGCATATAATCAGAGTGCTTTTAAAAGCAAGTTGTGAATAAATTTTTTATTTATGAAATTTTTTTCAAACAATATTTGACAAGCTATATATATATATATATATATCTTTGATCATATGATCAAAGGTTTTATTTATTTAATTGTTTTTAAACTGATGTCATAAAGGGATTAATTTCAATAAAGTTTCTATGTGGAATCCACATTTATATACAGTCATTCTAATATCATAATGTCAACCGTAGCCTGTGTTAATTAGTCTTAATTTAGACAGGACAAAAGTGCACTTTGACTGTATATAGTTCAAATGGAATATTACTTTCATATTCTCATTTACTTTCAAATCTGGGCAAAGCATTCTTTAATTATTTTTAGTCGTATTTAATATTTTTCTTTGAAATTTATGGTTTACTCGTTAGGAATTCAAATGAAAGGGAACCCTCATGTAACGCTACACTCACTGTATCAATTGAAAACACTTTAGCAAAACTAATCTGCTACCTTATTAACTTATTTTTCCGGAAAAATTTTCAATCTTTATCAAATTTCACCAGACTTATTTGATAAACTCTAGAGTTATAGTACTTTTTTCCCTAGTAATATTTTCCCTAGGGAAAAAAGTACTTTTTTAAGCACTATTAGAAAGTTATAATTTTTTCCCTGAGGGAAAATAGTCCTTTTTATTCACTCATAAAAATGACTTGATGAATCGTCGGATAAATGTAATTAATTATGAACGAGTAATTATGAACATGTAATTATGAACGAGAGTTTACGGTATATAAAGTTATCATTTAAAACTATATATGAGCATTATGATATAAAAATGTTGTTTTATTTTTCGATTTAACGTTCTTTGGTCATTTTAATCCCTATATTTATACAGTACTGTTACGAATTACTGATTTTATTCCATTATATATTTAATTAATTAGAAAAAACTTAAAATTTAACAATTTTTTATAATATTTTTGTTTTTTTTTTCTCTAGGGAAAAAAATACTTTTTTTAGCACTCTCAGAATTTTGTGCTTTTTTCTCGGAGGGCAAAAATTATTTTTTTTTTGACAGGGAAATAAGTACTAGACCCCAAACTCTAATACAATACTGAAAATTTGATTAATTTAAAGTTAATATGACCTTAGAATTTTTAAACCTCAAAAGATTCTTATAAATTTTTAAATATCAAAATTTTAAAAAGCATCTTCAAAATTTATTTGAGAATTTTATAAACGCTTATGATGATTTTTTTCAAAAATTAGCTTCGAGGTATTTTTATAGAAAATATTTGAATTATTATGAGGTTTAAACATCATGTGATTTAAAATATTAACCCATTCCTTTATAAATAATTATTTATTCAGCTTTTCATGGAGAAAGATAAATGGGAAATAGTAATTCCTATTTTTCTAGGTTTAAAAGATACTTGTTAAAAGCAATTATACTTTTAACATAAATCTTAATTTAAACTAAAACAACCAGAAATCGTAAAAATAATAAAAGCTTTAAGGCAATTTGAATCAGATCAAACTCTTTAAACTTGAAATTATCTTTTTTATATAAAACGCCTGGAATATGAAATTAAAGAAACAAATCTTTCAAATATCATTAAGATGTTACATAAAATTGAGCATAAAAGGCCAACAAACAAAATTTTGTATCTAAAATGCTCCTTCTACCTTTCTTAAAAGAAAATAAAAACTAACTTCTAACCAATAACACAATAATTTCAAATTTTACAATAATAAAAAATTCAGTTTTTAAAAGGTTAAAGCTTGCAAATTTCTTTTATAAAATGCAAATAATAATAATTATAATATTCTTTCACATATTGCAAGCTTTTTTCTTCTAATTTGAAAGCAAGTAGAAGTTTTTTTTTTCTATTTGAATTTTTTTCTTGTTCAGTTCTTTTTTTTTCGCATTTAATTTTCTCTTATATAATGTGAAAACTATTCTCATTTCTAACTTTAGAAAAATAAAATCCCATTTATTTAAAAGTTGTATAAAATTTAAGAGATGACAAGGCTTTTGAATGTTGTGCAAAATGATGAAATTTGTGAGGATGAATTACAACGTCGACAAATTCCGTTCGACTTACCTGACCTGCCAAAAGTAATTTTTATACTAAAAAAAAATTCCATCATGTCTCTTAGCAACTCTTAATAATTGAATTATTTTTTTAATAGATGATTGTTACTTTTGATGATATAATTTCATGTTTGGCATGTGAATTAGAAGGTAAAGTCCGACATGGCAAAAATCTCACAAAGAATGTTGATTATGCAAAGTTTTTAGAAAGATTTAATCAGACTTACAATGAAACAAATTTAAAGTTGGAAATTAATTTAGATGAATTAATGCTTCAAGTATCTCAAACAGTCGGATGTATTTCATGCCGAACTAGTGTTGAGAAATTATTTAAGCAAATAGTTCCTAAAAACAAAAATTTTTACTCACTTGCATTGGATCCAATTCAGATAGACTCAAATGGTTTGATCACAATTAAATCCTCCTTGTTCAAACCCGAATCAATTTACACACTCTTGTACATAGATAGTTCAAACTTAGACTCACAGATAGATTTGAGTCGAAAGTCTAGTAATAACAGTAGTAATAAAAGATGCCAGTTGCATTTAATAGATAGTCAGAAACAAATTAAACAAAAGCGCATAGATGATTGGGTTAATGTATGGAAATCATTAGAGACTAATGATTGTAGAAAACAAATGACTATTATTGATTGTGCTGAATTGCTAGAAACTATAAATCAATATTTAAAAAGAAATAAATTTTGTTGTGATTGTAAATTTAAAGTTTTAGTTGCTTATAAAATATTAACTTGTGAGGCTGAGATTGTAGGCGATGATGGCACTTATAAACCTTCTATCTTTGACGGAATTTTCTATTGTACTGAAAGTGATAAAAAACCGCATTTACATGTAAAACCAGATAGAGATTTCATAGCGGCATTGATTTCTAAAGCTGAATCAGAAATTAAAGAATTGTAAGTTAAAATGAATTGTATTCAAACATTTTGTTCATATTTATTTTTTTAACGGCAAAATATTTTCTCCTTTAAAATCACATAAATAATCTTGAAGATTTAAGTCTGCGCTTTCAGAATATACAGTACATCTCTGATATAAGTTGACAAGTTTTTAAATAAATCTTAAGAGGGTCTTAAGCATCCCATGGACAATTTCTTAAGACGACTTAAACAGCTCCTAAGCACGTTTTAAGCAAAAACTCTTTAGCATTAATTGACGGAAAATTTTTGAAAATGTCTTAAGCAAAAAATTCGTCTTAAACAACTCTTAAATCTATTAAGACTCTCTTGAACAAAGTCTTAAACAGACTGACAACTTATTTCATAAATGTACTGTATGGTTGTTTTAAATGATGTATTCATAATAGTACAGATATTTGGCTTAACCTCCAAAACTTATACTTTTTAATCTTTTCACACTTAAAAAAACTGAAAATTTTGTATGTTTTTTTTGTTTTAAGACGACCGGAACGTCATGCAAAAACAATAGATATTGCCCAAGATGAAATTTTGATATGTATAGGTCTTCATTTATATGAGAGGTTCTTCCAAATTGGACAATCTTTACGTATAGTCGAACAATCTTGGAAAATTTTGTTTTATTCAAGTGTACAAGCCTTAAAAAAGCGATTAGATGTAAGTCAAGAATATTTAATTTTTTAACAATTACAAGTTGGATTAATTTCAAAATTTTTTAGTTTGAGATAAATCAGTTTGAAAATTTAGACTCTTTATGTGCTGAACTAGAAGCCATTGGAAATCCGTCAAAAACAAAGTCCAAAAAAATAAAACCAAAAAAACAAAAAGAAAAGATCGAACAAAAGCACACTTGTACATCGAGTAAAAAATCGACTAAATTAAATTTAAGCGATTCACAATCACCAGTCAATTCACCTGAATGCTCTGAGAAACCAAGTTGCACAAATAAAGCAAAGAAAAATTTGGAAATAAAAGAAGATTGTTATTGTGACGATCAAAATGAGTTTGTACATGCAGTCGATGAAAAAAACGATGTTAACTGTGAGATGAGTTGTTGTTTCGATATAATTCAATATTGGAATAAATTAGTTCAAGAAGACGAAGAAAAATCAAAATGGAATGTTATCGAAAATAAAAAGTCCAAGGGTAAAAAGAACGCCTGTAATGATTTAAGTGATTTAGACAAAGGACTATTAATAACCGATAAAGAAAAACAAGAATACTATAAGAATAAATCATTTTATTTAAATGAAAGAATGAACCGCAGAGAATTATTAGAGAACAAATTTAAAATGTTAAAATTAAGCTCTAGTTTCAAATTAGAATCGAGACAGAAGAGTGTTAATTCTATTTATTAAAGTTTATTTTGTTTATTAAAAAACTTAAATCAAATTTAAAGTATTTTTTTTTTGAATCGGAAATTTTATATATAATTATTTTAAAAAATACATTAATTAAAAATTTATTTATTTTATTTTATAATACCCTAAACAATTACCTAGGACTCTTAAAGTAATGACGAAATAATCTGCCTTTACTCTAATTGAAGTTTTCTCTTATTCTAAATGGAAAAGGAAAGGTGTTTTGAAAATTTAATAAAATTATAATCCTTTTCCAAAATAAAAGACCATGTTTATAAAATCTTTAACCAAAAGGTACTTTCATGAAGTCTTAAAAAAGCTTGTGTCATGATTTAGATAAAAATACTGGTTTTTCACAAGTTCCCCCTAAAATGAAAGTTCATCCCATTTTGAACGTTCGTGAATATAAGCCACTAATATACGTTATTGGACGTTTAGTAAACGTTCACTATGAGAACATTTATGTTTATCAATAACAAAAATTTAAGAACTTTTGGTTTTCCCTGTAATTAATTAAATTTATATTTTTTGTCTTTTTAGAGGAAAGACGACATTTTAAGTTGACCAGTAATTTTTATGTTTTTGGGCGCCCACGAACTTTCATTAATGTTAGAAACGTTATTCAAATCTATCATCTACGATTTTTTTTTTAGATTATTTTTACCGAAAATCAAAAGAATTTTTCTCACTAACACCTTACTCTTCACCACTAATGATTTTTTGATCTTTTTGTGTTTAAGAGAAAAAAAATTTATTCGAAATTTTTATTAATTTAGACAAATCTTTACGGTACGATAATCTTTTCTGAAGTAAATATGAAATACAAATCTTTTTTGAAGTCTTCATCCGAAAAAAAGCGTTGATAATTTTTTTCACTTTGAAAATCTACAAAAGTGAGTAATAATCATTATAGTAGTGGTCTATTTCATGAAGTGAGCTTAGATCTTGATCGAAAGGAAAGTATTTTGCGATCGATTCAGTTTAATGACTTATATTTAATTAGATTTTCGAGCCGTATAAATACGATCATATTTTGTATCGATAAGCTTCAAAATGAAAAGTATCTTCATCGGTCATTAGTCTACTCAAAAAACTTTTAAAAATTAAATTTTTAAAAGTACTTAATTTTTATCTTACTTTTACACTAGACTCGATAAGGACTAGATGAGCTTGCAAACCCTAAAACCTTAAAAAACATCTCAAGTTTTAGTTAAAAAATATAAATTAAAGTAAAAAAATTTTTAAGAAAAAAAGATTATTTAAAAAATTTTTTACTTTAATTTACCTTTTGTTAATTAAAATAATTGATTTTATTTTCAAAAAATAAAAAAAAATTTTTAATTTTTACTGCCGTGTTAAAAATGCATTTGTCACGTGACGTCAGCTAAGGTCAGTTGATATCAGTGTATTTTTTAAATCCAGAAAAAAATTCAATTTTTCATTAAAGCTAGCTGCCGTCACTTTAGTCGTTAGTCGTCATAAGACGTAAGCAAAATTTTAAACATAACGTCAACTAGCATGACTGGACTTGAAAATCATTAGCGTTCGAATGCTACTAAGTATTTTTTCGAAATATAATTAAATTGTGCTTGAAAATAAAATAAAATTTCTTTATAGTTTTCAAATATTTTATTAAAATTTTTTCTTTTTACAAATTTACAAATTTTTTTGCAAATACCAAAATATTAAAAAGTAAAATCAAAGTCAAAACTACTAAATACACGTTTAACCAAATATTCAGCATGTAAACAACTAAAATTAACAACAATGAAACATAAATATATTCAAAATTCCATTTCTTCTTCATCATAATCGACATTAATAAATGTTTTATCACTGGGTACTCCTTCATCTAATTCTTTAATACTTAAATTTGAACCATTTTTCCTTAGGAAATTATCATCGTATTTTTTAAAATCCTCTTCATGTTCGACTAGATAAAAATTTGGCAACTTGTTTGAAACATTTTGGTATTGATTGAAATTACATGAATTCATATTAAAACTAGGATCGACTTCTTCAATTTGAATTCGATCCATCTGAGATATTTTTGACTTATTTTTTAAATTATCACTCGGTTCTTCAACATTATAATCTTGATTAACACTTGTATTTACATCTGATGGTCTCCATGGAATTACTTGAAGTTTATTTAAATTTTCATATACACATCTACCTGATTTAATTTGTGATAGTATAAATTCTTCACTATTAAGCTCTTTAATTCTTGATTTCAACACATCTGTCAAAACCAAACCTACATCTTCTTCTTGATTTTCTTCATCTTCATCACTACTACTATTGCTACTTATTTCAAAAACAACTTTCTCATCATCTATTTCTATTGAGCTTGCTGGAGATGATTGATTATTTTCTAAATCAATGTCTAATTTGTTCATATCATTTACTGTATCAGTTACTTTTTCATCAGTAACTAAAACTTTATGACCATGACGTTTAACATTAATTAAACCTGAATAAGTCGATACTAAGCTCGATAGGCTACTATTCGAGCTCCAGGAATCGTCAAAATAATCTGAGCCATCTTCATCCTCACTATTTTTACTGAAATTGCAAAAACGTTTGCGTTTAACAGGAAAATATGGACTCGTATTTATAAAAAGACTATCGTCTAAGTTCATTTTTTGTTTAAAAATCATTTGAAAAATAAAATAATAAAGAACCCCTGAGTTATTTCGAAATTAATTTTATTTTTTTTAAGGATTTTTCTGATTATAAATAAAGCGACTTAAAATCAGAATGGTATAAATAGATCAAAAGTAAGACAATTTTTCGAAATTTCTAGATAAATCTAGAGGGCTCTTTAGAATTCGTGTTGTTGTTTTTTTTTTATTGTATTGTTGCGTCTCATATAAATATATAGATTTAAGAGAAAAAAAATACGATCTTGTTTTTGAAATATTCTAGAAACTAAATAAATTATCATAATTTGAAATAAACCATATTTTCTAAAGAATTTCGTTTTAAATTTGGTTTTGTTATCAAAGTATTTATTTTGAAATAAAGCCTCTTTGAAATAAAAATGTTACATAATTGCTCGTCTCTCTAAAAAAAATACATTGAAATTTATTTTTGATAGAACTGTATTTTAAATAAAGAAATACTAAACAAAAAATTTATAACTCGTGCTCAAAAATACTAATCTACATTCAATTTTAAAGCTCAAATAAATAAAAAAGTAAATGGAATTTTATGTCTAAATAATAAACCTTGTTTAATCAGCTTTAAAATTTATTGATAGTTCTTTCACGCATCACAGTCTTAAGAAACCAATAATTTAAATAAATTACTCAATATTTTATTTTATGTTGAGATTTATAGGATTAACCTCAATTATAGGAAGTAAATGTTGAAAGTATAACTTTTTCTAATTTCTTAAGGTCTGTAAAATCTACAAAATTTACCATTAAAAAAAGTTTTAATAAATACCAAATTAAAAATTTTTAGTCATGAACAAGTAATTTTTTACGATTTTTCCGGAAATTATTTAGGGTCTTCCAAGTTTTGTGACCAGAATGGTCGCAAAAAATTTCATGCATCGAACCAATGTCGTAAATTTTTGATGAGACATCATTCATTCGAAATTTGGGTTTTATGCAGCATCCAACAAAATTTTTGTTAAACTTACAAACTTTTGATGGTGCACTTAACATAATTTCAAAAAAAAATAAAAATTTTTTTAAATTGTAATTGAATTTTTCCTTTCCTATCCAATTATTGATGAAATCTGAATTAAAAAAAAATTTAAAACGATTCTGTCATCTAATCTCTTGTCATGCGAATTCCTGGTCACCTATTTTATAACTGGTCACAAAAAAAATGGTCATAAATTTTTATTATCAGAGTATTTTTATTATCAGACAACCGGTACTGAACAACTTGGCCACAAAACAGGGAAGGTACATTATTTTTTAATTTTCTTTAGATATTTTAATATTTTTTTTTCAAAAATTCAAGATAAAACTAAAAACTAGTATATTCTGTAACAGAGAATTTATTTTTGAAAATAACCCGAAATACCTTAATAACCTATTTTTAAAATTTTTTTACCAAACATGAGAATTTTACAACTTGTGTAGCACATTCAACACTTTATGCTAAACAATACTGCATTTTTTTGGATACAAAAGGCTAAAATTTTTACAATAATATATTTAAAAAATTTAAAAATAGAGTCTAAATACACTAAGAAAACTTTGAAGCATCAAAACAGAATTAAAAGTTTTATTTTTACTCCAGTTAGCTAAGCTTCCAGAAAACTCAAACAACAGACCAAAGACTTTTAATTAATAATTTTATTCACTTAGTATTAAACAGATTTATGAAATAAAAATTTAAAACCCAGTACAAGTATTTGTAAGCAACTAAATTAGTGTTGACCGCTGTGGCGGTCGCAAACGCTACACTAAATTTGAGTTTAAATTAATGCAAAAAATATTTGTTCAGAATTTTGTCTATTTTCCGGAAAAAATATACGAAATTTTTTTTACACATGGGTTTGTATAGAATTTTGCGCTGATTAAAATGAGCCGTAGAGTTTTTAAAAATTGTAAAAATTAAGGAAAATGGACATTATTTCGAATAACTTTTGTTTCAAACAAGTTATCAAGTTGAAATTTGGAACACATATAGCTGGAACTAAGAGCTTTTTGATAAAAGGATAGTGGGAAAAAAATTTGGAAAATTGTTTGTGTTTTTTTTATATTTTGAGTTTAATTTTCGAATTTTTTTAGCTTTAAAAATTTCAACCAAAAATAAAGAAATTTCAGCAGAGTTGGGAAACTGAAACTGATTAACTGATCAGTTTCAGTTAATTTCAGTTATCAGTTAAACTGAAACTGACTGATTACTGATTTCCAAAAACTGCCAGTTACTGATTTTAACTGACAAAATTTTGGTATTTTTTTAAATAAAAGAAATATTTCAAAATAAAAATAAAATAGCCATAGAAAGTAATCTTTAAATTTTTCTAACTTAGAACTTTAACTTAGAATCATTTTTTACACTGTTCTGAGTTACAAAACTTAGAACTCAGAATAAAAAATAACGTTTCCTGATTCCTTTCCTGAGAAAGGAAAGGTTTCAAAAAAATACGTTATAAAATATTCGTTTTTATTGATTGTTTTCTTCAGAGGAAGAAGAAAGGAAGAGCTGAGGAAGAGTCGAGGAAGAGGAAAGGAAGAGTTGAAGAACAAAATGCGTACAAGTTAATTTTAATTTGTACTGTAGGTAGTGATTTTACCTATAAAAATTTGTCAAATTTAATGTTTTAAACGTTTATTTTTTTTTAAATATTTCTAGTAAAATAATAGTTTCGTTTTTTTTTTTTAAATAACTGAATTTAACTGATTTTTGAAAGTTACTAAAAAACTGAAACTGACTGATAACTGATTTCTAAATAACCGATACTGACTGATAACTGAAAATTAAAAAATCTGATTAACTGAAACTGACTGATAACTGAATTTCATGTAACTGATCCCAACTCTGAATTTCAGAACAAAAACAATTTTTTTAAAAGAATAAGCTTTAATTTGCTATATAATTGATTATAGTTGCACATTACTTTCGAAAAGACTTTTTGATTTCAATTTACCTAATAATTTTTCGTTTATAAAAGAATGATTTTGTCATTAAGATTTTTTTTATCTTATTTTTTTGATTCAAAAACTGATTTCTGATATTGTAAATGATATTTTCCAAAAGTTTTAACGATAAAAATGTTATGATTAAAATTTATGTTTATAAATAACCTTTAATCCCCTAATTTAGGTCTTTTAGAAATTAACTTTAAATGTGACGCAATAAATACTTGAAATTGAGAAATCAAACCAAATAAATATTTAAATTTGCATTTAAAAAAATTTTTTTCCTTACATTTTTGTAACAAGTAAAAACTTGAATTAAACACTTTGAAAAATAAAGTAAAATTCAAAAGCCAAAAAAATACATTTCACGTGGAAAAATACTTTCCATGGTTAAGCAAAAATCATCATCAAAAAAAAAGATTGACACTAGGAAAAATTTTTTATAAAAAAAATAATTTATAAAATTTAGATTCTTTAACACGAAATAAATGGATTCATCTAGTTTAAAAACAAAACTCGATCAACAAGTAATAGATTTGAAATAATTTTTTTTGGAGAGTATTTAAAAATTGAAATTGTTCACTAGGATAAATTAATCGAATCGTTGGAAAAAGAGTTTCAAATTCTTAGCGAACAAAGAGATAAACTTAAACCAAGTGAAGAATTAGCTAAACTTTTAACTGAAAATCAAAAATTAAAATATAGAATCGATATCTTGAAAAGAAGTGTTCAAGAAGAATTAGCTAAACAAAGATCAAATCCAACAGTAAGTTTCTTAAAATAAAATTAAAAGTTTTTCAAATTCAAAAAAATTTTTGACTTAGACAACACAAGCCATGTCAAGTCCAACTCCGACTCCATCTAGACAATTAACGTTTAAATACGTACCACCAGTTCAAGAGAGAAATAAATATTCATTGAGTATAACTGATACTTTGTACAGTTTATTTGACAAAGCAATTCAAGTTGAATATTCAAATATTCCTGAAGCGGCTGTTGTAATTACTGGTAGTAAAGTAGCTGATTACCAATGTAATTCAGCTATGGCTATTTGTCAAGCTTTAAAATCAAAAGGTGAAAAAGTAAATCCAAGTCAAGTAGCTCAAAAAATAGTTAACAGTTTAGAAGTGAATGATCTCATTGAAAAAACCGAAGTCAGTGGACCTGGTTTTATCAATATTTATCTATCGAAAAAATTCGCTCAGACCGAATTACAAAAATTAGTACTTAGTGGAGCTCAAGCTCCTTTTGTCGGTGAAACTAAACGCGCTATTGTCGATTTTTCTTCGCCAAATATAGCTAAAGAAATGCATGTTGGTCATTTACGTTCAACAATTATTGGTGAAAGTATTTCTCGATTGCTCGAGTACTTTGGCTATGACGTGTTAAGATTAAACCATTTAGGTGATTGGGGTACTCAATTCGGCATGTTAATTGCTCATTTAAAAGACAAATTTCCAAATTATACTCAAGAAGTACCGCCAATTGGTGATTTACAGACTTTTTATAAAGAGTCTAAAAAACGTTTCGATGAGGACGAGGCCTTCAAAACTCGTGCTTATGAATGTGTAGTTAAACTACAAAAATACGATCCGGAAATCATTCAAGGATGGAAATTAATATGTGATGTATCTCGTAAAGAGTTCAATTACATTTATAAAGAATTAGATATCAAATTAGAAGAGCGTGGTGAATCATATTATCAAAAATTAATGGATGAAGTAATTGTTGAATTTGAAAGAGAAGGCTTAGTCAAAGTTGAAGATGGACGTAAATTAGTATTTCCGCCAAATGTGTCTATACCATTAACAGTAGTCAAATCAGATGGTGGTTACACTTATGATACATCTGATTTAGCTGCTATTAAAAATCGTTTATTAACTGAAAAAGCTGAAATTGCTTTGTATGTAATTGATGCTGGTCAATCAGTTCACATGCAAGGTATTTTTTCAGCTGCTCGTTTAATTGGTTGGTTAAAACCAGAACATCGTGTAGAACATGTCGAATTCGGAGTAGTCTTAGGTGAGGATAAAAAGAAGTTTAAAACAAGATCTGGAGATACTGTAAGACTTAGAGATTTACTTGACGAAGGTCTTACACGTGCCTTAGCTAAATTGAAAGAAAAAGAAAGAGATAAAGTTTTGAGCGAAGAAGAATTAATTGCTGCTCAAAAAGCAATTGCTTATGGTTGTGTTAAATACGCTGATTTGTCTCATAATAGAACAAGTGAATACATATTTTCATTTGATAAAATGTTAGAAGATAAAGGCAACACGGCTGTTTATATGTTATATGCTTATACTAGAATTAGATCTATAGCTCGTAATGCTGGTGTCACTAGTGAACAATTAAAAGAATTTGTTGAGAGTAATCAAATTGTTTTAGATGATGCCAAGGAATGGAAATTGGCAAAGAATATTTTAAGATTTCCAGAAGTCTATCTTAAAGCTCTCAATGACTTATTACTACATTCAATTTGTGATTATATGTATGATTTGGCTACAGTTTTTACTGAGTTCTACGATAGTTGCTATTGTATTGAAAAAGATAAGCAAACTGGTGAAATTAAATCGGTCAATATGAGTCGTTTGGTTTTATGCGAATCTACTGCTAGTGTACTTGCTCAATGTTTCTATTTATTGGGTTTAAGAACAATTGAAAAAATGTAGAATTGTATTAGGAATTTTTAGTGAAAAAAATAACGACTAAAAAAAATAAATAAAAAATATTTATTTTAAATTTTAATCTTCTTTTTTTTTTCTTCTTTACTTATTGCTGTTTTCATTAAAGTGAAAAATTTGGCATTTTGTAAGAACGGATTGAAATCCAAGGGTTGAAAAAATAAACAACTTATTTGCTGACAAAATTATTCATTACAAAGAGGCGTTTGACAACATGAAGAAAGAAATAATGCATTCATATTTGGAAATTCATAAGTACTTTGAGAGCAAAAGTTCATACAAGATTTCATAACAAAATCGGTATTACCAGCTCTGAAAACGTTAGTCTATAAAATTATATCATATAAAAAAAAATTCTTAATAAAATAAGTAAACTATTTAAAGGGATACCGAACATTGTGCATTTGGTCCCATGCACTCTATTATAGTTAGATTTGTAGGTACTGCTGAAGTCAAATTACTACAATCAGCACAGCTATAACAACTCAAAGACCAGGTTTTTAAAACACAAACTAATCAAATTATTCCAATTAATTAAGCATCAAAAAATTTTCTTGTTTAAAATGTTTTTACTTGACAAAATAATGAATGCGATTCTCAATTTTAACATCTTTATGTGGCTTTTAGAATTAAATTTTTAATTTTTAGAATTTATTAACCAAAAGCTTTTATATACGTTCGAAATCACTCAATTGGAACATATGTCATTCTTTTCTGTGATTCTAGATCGAATTTGACTTTTTTTAAGATAAAATATATTATACAAAAGATCGGCTTATATCTTTGAAAAAAAAGTTAAATTAGTTTTTAATTTAAAATAAAGATTAATTTTTATTAAAATATTATATTCAGAAAGAGAAACTAAATTTAGTTTTAGTTCTTGAGCCGTGATAATAATTGAAGATCCACCAATCATTTAAAAGCTATATGGTTTCCAAGTCGATTCAAACAAATTCGATTGCGATTGAATACCTACTCTAATTTGGACCCTTTTTTTTAGTGTTGTGAGTCGACTAGTAAAAAGTCGACTTTAATTTCGTCTATTCGACTTTCGTAAGTAATAGTAAAGGTATGATCTATTATATGTAAACATTTAAAATACCTTAATAATTATAAAAATCTCTAGTAAAATTGCAAACAATTCAAAAAGACTAGACAAAATTTTTGGGAAAAAAGAGAACGTTAAAAAACATTTAGTTTTTAAAAATTTTATTTGTGTTTTTCAACTTAAGGTTAAGTTTATTAAATTAAGATTAAATTTTTATTTGATTATATTTAGTTATTGGAAGATTATGAATTTAGTGATAAAAAGCTTTTGAGTGACATGCTAGTGGATTATTTCTAACAAATTCACATCTACGTGTTGATTCATCAAAATAAGTTGATTCACCAACAAAAGGACATGTATAGGTCTTTTGTTGTTGACCGTGAACACAAGCATGAAATACATCACAAAAATGATTATCCCTATAATGACCAGTTACTCTACCCAAACAATTAAAAGCAATGCCACCCAATAAATTCTCAATTATTACTTCACCAGTACTTGTCAATGTTGATTGTTGAATTGGAAATGGTTTTTGAGCTGGAATGACAGCAACAACTGCTGGTGGTTGTTGAGCTTGAACTTGAACAGGTACTTGAACTGGTAGAGGTTGAGGCCATTGAGCAGGAGCTAGTTGAACAACAGGGCGGATTGGTTGTTGATTCAAGAATAAATGCTTAGATGGTTCTTGATTTAATTGAACTTGTTGTTGATTTTGAATTAATGGCTGTTGTAATTGTTGTTGCTGTTGTTGATTGAAAAATTTAGACAATTGAGACCAATCAATATTTGGATTATTCGAATTCGATTGAGGAAGATACGTTTTGAGAAAAGCTGTCAAATCATCCATTTGACGAATTGACCTTGCTTCAGTCTCATTTAAATTGATTGGTGATGAATGAACCCATCCAATAAGAACCATCAAAAGAGCAAATGCTGAATTCATTTTTATTAAAATTATTTTATTTCTTATTTTAAAGAAGTTTTTGATAATTTTTTTTTCAACGAACTTCGTCTTTTATTTATACCTTTCTCAATTATCTTTATTTTTGAAGAAGAGGTGGACGTTGAGATAAAAATAGATGATAAAGAGCATGAAGTTAATCGTGTGCTCATGAATAAATTCATAGTTATTAGAAAAGATTATAAAAGAAATTTTTAAATAAATAACTGGATTAATAGAATATGCTTTGATGAGCAATAAATTTTTTTATTTTTTCAAATAACCTAATCTTTAAATCGAAAGCATTAAAATTTAATTTGTATAATTACCTCTAAGGTCTTAAATATTTAAAATTTTGCATCAATTTTTCGAAAAAGATAATTATTTTATTTTTAATTGGGAACGTAGATGTAAGCTGTAAGTCCAAAAGAAAGCAAAATGAAACTAGTAATTCAGCTTGTTGCAATGTAAATGCGTGTAAAATAGGTTCCTTCTTGTACACATAAGAAAAATGTTAAAATGTCTCAAGCAGATCTCAAGAGGAGCCTTTTTTCAAGGCATTTTGATCGCTAAAAGTCAAAAAGTTCAAAATATAAGCGGTTACAATTTGATCTCTAGCAGAGAAAAATCTAACAGTTTTCAAGAGATAGTTTTTAAAACTCTCATAATTAGAATTAGAATTCCAAACTAATCCACTACTTAAGTATCAGAAAATTCTCGAATTTCTAGTCCATTTAGTCCATTGGTAAAATTAGAAGATCCATTTTATCATTTTATATTATCTTCCAATTAGTTTAAACAGCTTTTCCTTATAAATAAAGTTTTATACTCTAAGACTTATTGTTGCTTTTGAATTTATAGAGTTATTCAAAAGAATGTTTAAAAGACCTCTTTGGCATTGCTTAAAATGATGTTATCTTTGCTTAAAACTTGCTTAAGAAATTTTTAAGTGCCTTTAGACATTGTTTATGGGATGCTTCAGGTATTCTTAAGATTTGTTTAAAAGCTTGTCAACTTATTTCAGAGTAGTACTGTATAAACCGATTCGTTTTAATTTTCCTCGTTTGTATCCTAAAAATTCACTCATAAAAATTGTTATTAGCTCGAGAATGTTTTTTTTTAAAGTAAAGTTAGTTCTTATATTATATAGACATTTTTAGGTTTTGAAGATTTTAATAGAATATGCTTACAATTGTTAGGGTTTTAATAAATGTCATTTCAAAAATAGCAACATGTCGTAAAAATCGATTTCATATGCTAATTTAACCCAAAAAAATAAAATAAATAATCAACATAAAAAAAAATATTTTATTTTTGATTATAAGAATGAGTAGTAAAAAAACGAGACAATCTTTTACTATGGAATTTAAAAGAAGTGCCCTTGATCACTTGGCTTTATCGAAAAACAAAAGTAGAACAGCTCTGGCGTATGGTATCCCTCGATCTACATTGATCAGTTGGGAAAAAATTAAAGATGAAATCTATGAAAAAAATCTTTTGCCTGATCAAAGAAAAATCTATCGATCTGAAAGCAAAAAAAAAGCCAATTTTTTTAAAAGTGAAAAAATAGTTTTTGAATGGATTAAAGAGATTAGATCTCAAGATTGTGTAGTAACAAGCAAAATGGTCAAAGAAAAAATGCTTGACGAAGTAAGAACAAATGAGGGCTTACAAGAACATAGTTTTAAAGCTTCTTATGGATGGCTGAAACGTTTTTTAAATAGACACAACTTAGTAATTAAAGCAAATAATGAAATTGATTTTATAAATCAATCATCTGATTCGACTTATTCCAACAATATTTGTCAAGAAGTAAACAATGAAATCGACTATGATTTCAATTCAGATGATTCAAATTTTTTATATGAAGAGCCAGATTTGAAATCAGACGAATATGAAACAAAAACTTCAGACGAAATTTGAAAAAACTAAGTTTAAATTTTCATTTTGGTATTTTTGTTTTTGTTGTTTGTATTTTAATGCAATTGTAAAATAAAAAATTTAATAGAAATTTAAAAAAAATTAATTTATTTTTTTATTAAAAAAGTAAATTTAATTTCGAGTTATTATTTCTCTTATTCTTTCGGACCGGCCATTTACAAGAATAAGGTTTTGTTATCCAAGAAATAAAATTTATCATCTTTTTTTTTTAGTTTAAGGCCTTAATACATTTATAATAAAGCTAAAAAATAAAAACAACTTAAAAAAAGGCGACAGGAAATCTGAAGGTAACTAAATTAATCAAAAATCCATTTTACCATAAAAAGGTATTGAAACCATATGAATAAACTGGAGCATATCCAAAGCCATAACTGTACCACATTTCGAATAAAATTTGTTTGACAAATTGATTTTAAGTTTTTAAGATTTTAATGTTTGTTTTAAAAAAAACTGGTCTCAAGTTGTTATTTATATCCTAAATAATTCATGATTTTATTAACATTTAGTTTACCTAGATGATATTAAATTGATAGCTCTTTATTTAATTTTTTGATTAAAAATTAATTTAATTAAAAAAAAATCAAATTAAAATTTTTTCTTTAATTTAGTTAATTAAATTGCTCAACTTTTGAGTTTATTCAGATTAAAAATTAACTTGAAGTTGATGCTATGAATATGGAAACTTTATCATCTGAATATTAACCAAAAAAAATTTAATTATTTGACGATTTCATTTAAAAAATACTTATTTTCAAAAAGCAACCATTTTGTTTGAATAAATTTTGATTTTTATTTCAAGATAAAATCGCATTAAAATTATACCATATATGATGAATTTCTATTACAAATAGAACTACTGTTTATCATCAACATTGATCTGATTTTTTAGGCTCGGTAATCAAATTGTTCCAACTTTCTAAGACAAGTTAGGCCAATGCTTATCTCCATACCTCTCTCACTTAATCTAATTGTTTTAAGCTTTCAAAGTCTTTATGAGAGATTTTATTTAATTTTATTCTTAGCATTTGTAGAATAACTAATTATTAGACATGTTTTGGTCGTGTGGTTACGTTTATTAGAGACAATACAGTAGTAATGAGTAAAGAATTCCTAAACTCATAATAAGGCAAGTCTTCAAGTTTAAAATTATTATGATATTTTATCTTTTAAAGGTTTAAATCAAATTATTCAAGATTTTTGACCAAAAAGAAGTTTACCTTAGCCTAATTTTGACTTGTATCAAAAATCAATTAAGCTATTTACGTCGAAACTTTATAATTATAATTAAAATATATTTTTAGGCAGAATTAAAATATTTTGCATCATCTCTTAAAAGCTGAAATTTTAAGTGTTACAGGCAATTACTTGTACTTTTAATTTTAGAGTTAATCTTTTGATTTCATATTTTAATTTTGAAAATTTTTTAGTGTTTTTTTTTGTATTCACATTCACAATCTCTGACTGACTTCAACTGACTGCAGCCGTCATATGACGTCAATTGAAGTCATATGACAAACCAATTTCAACCATGGTAGATTCTTTCTCACTTGTATAAAATCAAAAAGTAGAACCGAAAAACTTTAATTGAACCAAAGCAAATGTTTAATATTTAATTGAATATTGTAATCATTTGATTAAATGGCAAAATTTAAATATTTTCTTTTGCAATTAAAGCTTTTTTTATTAAAAAAACAATTAATATTTCTTTAAAATGAAAAAAATAAAGAAAAAAAAAGATTATGACTTGAATCTTGCAACAACTTGAAACTAAATTAATTTCTTTGTTATTAGACATAACTTAAATTGAATCAGATTCAATCTAAATTTTCTTTTTATACAACAAAAAAAGTAATTAATTTAAATTAAACTTAAATAATTAATAAAATTTCATTATTTTTGTTTTATAAATTATTAATTTTTTTATTTGTTTAGTGAAATTAAGCCTTTATTTCTTTTATCAAGGAAATTGTTTTACATTATTTTTTAAGTAATTTTTCTGACTTACAGCCTAATTTAAGACATACTATGACTATGTAAAAAAATATTCAAAAATTATTCTTAAAATTATGAAAATTTTCAAAAATTTTAAGAAAAGTTTTCTTTTTAAAATTGCTGCTTTAAGATTTAGAAAACGGAAATTGGTCAAATCAATCATCGATAAGTTTTCCATGTTGGATAATTCAAATTTAGATTCGTCATTTCGAAAAAATTGAATAAAATGTTGGATCTCATTGAGATTTTCTATATTTCAATTTCTTTACATCGCCTACTAGGCGCCAATTGAAATAATAATAAATAAATAATTAAGGAATTATTATGAGATTTCAAATTTTGTTCCATGTAAGCCAATTCACATCTAAAGAGAATTCAGAGAAAGATAGTTCATTCTGAGAAAAAATTGAAAAATGCCTTTCTAAGAAAAACATGTCATGTAACAGAGATGTGAGTGTTGTCTGGAATAGTATGTAGGAAGATGTTTTCAAAACTAAAGCGTTGAATTTTTTTATACCAAAATTTTAATTAATTTTATTGAATCATATGTCGACAGTCCATTAGAGATTTACTTGAGAATTTTTTAAAACAATTGTTTTTTTTAAATATTTTGACTATTAATAAAAGTAATTTATTTTGAGCCTTTTAAACAGCTATTAAATTCTAAAAAAAATTATTATTTTATTGAAAATATCAAAAATCAGCTAAAAGATAATTCGATAATTTCGATTTAAAACAGAGCCTTTGATAATCTAGGTTAATTAACTTAATAATTTCATTTTTTTTTGTTTTTAATATTCAGTAAAATATTTAGTTTTATTTTCTTACTCACAAATGATAAATAAGCTTTATTAAGCAAAATTAATTTTTAACCAAATAAAAATAATAAATTTCAAAAGGTACCAAAGGACCTTTTTTTTGTTGTTACTTTTTAAATTTAAATTTGATTTATTTTATATATTTTCAATTAATTTTTAATTGATTCCTAAGACTTCTGAAATTTCAGAAAAAATATTATTAATTTTTGTTTTCTTAATTCCATAAATTTATATATTAATGATTTATAGAGTTTTTCCAATTTTATTTTTGATTTATTTTACAATCATCATTATTCAAAAGTGTTATTAACACTATATAAAATTTCTCAAGTAAAAACTATTTAAAAAATGAGAAAAGAGTCAGAAAGAGAGAGAGAGAATTTTAATTCTTTGCCTAATTTGGTTTAAAAATAAGTGTTCAAAAATCTGCTTTTTATTAAATCGAAAAGGATATCAATATACCTAAGGAAGCTTAACTATTACATGGAATCATATTGCATACTTTATTTAAAACCAAATGAATATTTAGTTACAATATTTTTTATTGCATTTTTATTTCAAAAAATTGTTTCTCAATATTGATTGTAAAATAAGAAGAAAAAAAAACATATTTAGCAATATTATAATTTTCAGGATAAATGGAATTTGTTATTATTGTTGTTGTTACTGCTGCTTTATGTATGTTATTGCTTTTGCTTCTTATTTTCATATATTTCTCAAATTGTTCCTACGAGTTATTTTCTTTCTTTATTTTGAAATTATCATAAAATAGAAATCCTCTTGAATTTAATAATCATAAAAATAAATAGAAGAAAAATTGCAATCGAACACACAAGGAAAATTCTTTCTCTCTCTCCTTTAGTAACTCTAACAGCATTTAAAAAAAAAAAAACTTTTTTCTTCTATACTCTCGATTGCTCTCTCTCTCTCTCTTTTAAGTACCAAATTGTAATTGAAATTGTATGAAATTATAATATATTTTTTTGCTTAAATAAAAAAATCTATGTTATTTGATTGATTAATTTTCTCTTTTTTTTTATCTTAATCATTTATCTATACGGAATCCCTAAGCATAATTAAGCAAGTTTTAGTTTGCAGACAAAATGATTATTATAGAATTTAGAACAACAATAACATCTAAAGAAAAAAAGGATCCTTAATTTTTTTCTTCTTATAGTACGAATACCTAACTTTACAATTATTACGAGAACTAAATTATAAATTTACATACTCCTCTATGTTATAACAAAAAATTTTCATAATCATTTCTTCTTTTGAGTATTCATGCTTTAAATTTTTTCTTGTTGTTGCTGTTGACTTGTCACTAAATGCTTGATCCTTTTACCTTGACATTTATTCTATTGAATTTCCAATTGATTTTTAATTATAAATTTAAATTTATCAGGAGAAAGTGATGAGGTGATCTAATAAATATAGAAATAAACTTTAGAGAAATTCTTCAGAGTCCCTGAATAATTTAGTTTTCTCTAAAGTATTTTGTTGTTGTTGTTTTTTTTAATTTTGTGAAATGTTTAATAAGAATTGATTTTTTTTTTCGATTTTTGCAATCGAATTCACTGAGCATAATCTTAATAAATTGGTTTTATTGAATTTTTACATTAAAATAAAAGTCAAAATAGCCTTTACTGTTTATTATCTGATACTTTGTGATCTTATGTAATGTCAAGGAAAAAAATTAGTATCAAATTTTTTAAAAAATTAAATTCGAGTTTTTGAAAAATTTTAAAAAATCCTAATAATTAAATTAGAAATTCGTATTTTATTTTAATTTAAAATAAAAAATTGAAAGTTATTCTCTCAATAAGTTTAATACAAGTTGAGTTTTTTTTTTTAATTTCATCAAGATTTTGTATCTAATTTTTCATACAATTTATGTTGATGTGTTTTTTTTATTATTTGCAAGTTAAGATAAATTATTTACACTTGTGTTGAAATTAAGAATTAATTGAAATGGATATAAATATATTTTAATGGTTTATGAGAAGGTTGGTTTACTTTTTAGGTGAATAATTCATGTTAACAGATGAACAGAATTTTATTCATGGTCGCCAAAAATATAAATAAGTTAAAAAAAAATTTTAGTTGACCAAACCTTATCTTTGGTGAAAATTTAAACTTTTTCGCTTTTAAATTTTGATTATATCAAACTTTAGGTCATCTTTAGTTCTTGTTCTTGAACAAAATCCTAAAACAAGAATCGTTTTTAAACAAGTATGGCAACTTTTTTTCCTATTTTACATTTTTAAAAATTTTAATAATTGTATTTTTTTACAATTCACTTTAATGTTAAATTTTGAAATTGAATTACGCAATTTATTTACAAAAAATAAAATAAAAAAAAAGTTGTCATATTTAAAATTAACGACAAATATGAATGTTGATGATAAGATGAATTTAAATTTTTCGAGTAAAATATGCTTGATTTGGATATTTTACGTAAATTGGAGTAAACATTTTTTATTTTAAAATTCATCTTATAATATCAGTACTAATTATTGTAGATTGACAAAATTTTCACTTTCATGTTCTTTTCTCTTTTTTCATGCTTTAAAATGCAAAGATCACTGTGGGATATTCTTTAGAACGTGTTTTTATCCAAGTTTAATTTTAAAAACCTTGAAATACTTGATGTCTATAGAAAATCCATTAAAAAGAGATTAGCATTTACTAAGTTTCCATTGCCAAGTTATTGAGATAAAAGTTCATAAAAAGTAAAATGATCTAAAAATTAAATTTTGGTCAAAAGTGAAATTTTAAAAATGCCGATTAACATATTTTTCAATATAGTTAAATTCCTAATATCTTTGAAGAAATCTTGAAATTTTTTTCCTTTTATTTTTTTTAGAATTTATTAGATTATTGAAAATGAAACGAATGAAGAACTTGTGCTGATAAGGGGTTTTTAGGAAATATTTAAGCAATAAACAGCGATCGATTTCGCTTTGATTTGTATAAAAATCTTACTTAGAATAGTTCGCGCTTTCTTAATAATAACAGCTGGTATAATTAAATCCCGTTTAGGAATCGTTTAAATGAATAATTTATTTTACATAATATACAATATATAATAAACAGGATTAGTAGAAAATGAGCGCTGAAAACAAAACGAACAATTCAAATACTTGGAGCACTGTGATGGCTGCTGCTACTGTTCGCAAGAAAAAAACAAATGTAGCTGTTGATCATCCAAAACGAGTTTTGTTTTGTTTAAATTCGACAAATCCTTTTCGGAAACTGTGTATAAAATTTGTAGAATGGAAGTAAGTAGCCCTAAAATAAACTGAAATAATAATTTTTGCAAATTTTAACAAAATTTTTAAATTTTTAAAGACCTTTCGAATATTTAATTTTAGTATCTATTTTTTTAAATTGTGTTGCACTTGCTGTTTATACACCATATCCAAATAAAGACAATAACAAAACAAATTCTTTATTAGTAAGTCTATCGTTATTTTATTTTACGTACTAGTTGTTTTTAAATGCGTTTAATTAATTTAAAAGGAATATGTTGAATACTTTTTTTTGACTATATTCACATGTGAATGTGTACTAAAGATAATAGCTTACGGTTTTATATTTCATAACGGTGCCTATTTAAGAAACTATTGGAACTTATTAGATTTTGCAATTGTTATGATCGGGTAAGACTAAATAAAAAGAACTCATTTCATTCATTAAATTATTCATTTTTCAAAAAAAAAAGTATCCTGAGCGCAGTGACGGATCTACTAGATCAAAATTCACCTGATAAAAATCTTAGTTTAGATTTAAAATCACTACGAGCCGTGCGTGTAATTAGACCATTAAAATTAGTTAATGGTGTGCCTAGTCTTCAAGTTGTATTAAACTCTATTTTAAGAGCTATGATACCCTTGTTACACATAGCTCTACTTGTTTTATTTGTTATTATCATTTACGCAATAATTGGTCTTGAACTTTTTTGTGGAATTATGCACAGTCGATGTGAAGTTAAATCAAATCGTGGTCCAGACCATATAAGCTCTCTTGACGCTTCTCTAGAAGAATGTAATTAATATTTTTTATTTAATTATATATATATATTTTTTTTTAAATCTGTTTTATGCTTAGGGAGACCACATTTTTCAGTCGATATCCCATGCATAGCTTCTCAAAAATATTCATCTCCTACTAAAGGTTTCGTATGTCCTAAATCTAAGGATTTAAATGAAACGATTGAATGCAGACCAGGATGGGAAGGACCATTTTATGGTATAATAAATTTTGATAATATTGGCCTGGCAATGTTGACTGTTTTTCAGTGTATAACAATGGAGGGATGGACTACAGTATTATATAAAATAGACGATGCTGAGGGCTCGTCATGGCCTTATTTTTATTTCATATCTTTGATTATAATTGGTTCATTTTTTGTTATGAATCTCGTACTCGGTGTACTTAGCGGTGAGTTTTCGAAAGAGAGAGAAAAAGCTAAAAAGAGAGGTGATTTACAAAAATTGAAAGAAAAACGTCAAATTGAAGACGCATATAAAAATTATATACTTTGGATTCGACAAGCTGAGATAAATGCTGGCGAAGATGAAGAAGATGATGGTCAAGTAGATTTGTTAAGTGGAGAGAACGGGGGTGATGGAAGTGGACAAGCAGACGGAGAAAATGCTGATGGAACAAAAAGACATTCTGCTTGTGAATGTTTTAATCAATTATTAAAATATGTACAACATAAAAACTTAATTCTAAGACGTCGAATTCACAAGGCTGTTAAATCACAATTTTTCTATTGGCTTGTTATTGTTTTAGTTTTTTTAAATACACTTGTTTTAGCCAGTGAATTTCATAAACAACCACCTTGGATGGACGACTTTCAATGTAAGTATAAAAAATACTTTTGCCTATCAATTTTTTGGGTCTAGTCGGTTATGTGAACATATGTTCACTTAACAGGTGATCATTTTATGTTCACGGGTTAAATGATCATTATGTTCACCTAATATTTTGGCCCCTTTTTTGTGAACAAAAATGTTCACCTAACATGTCACATGTTCACATAAAATTTCATTAATCCATTTAATTTAATTTTGAATTTTTCTTAACATAAAAAGTTAATTAAAAAAGTTGTTAGAAAAGTTAAATTAAATAAAGAAACGAAATAAATAGTTGGAAAGATTTGAGTGATAAACGTATTTTATTATAAAAATAATAATATCGAGCTAAAATTTTTTTTTGTTTACTCACCATTACACAAAATGTTCCCCTAAACGTATATATGTTCACCTAAGCCTTTATATGTTCACATAATTTTGATTTATAAAAACTAAATTGATTTATGGTTCACCAAAACGGGGCCAAAATATTAGGTGAACATAATGTTAACTTAACCCGTGAACATAAAATGATCACCTGTTAAGTGAACATATGTTCACATAACCGACTAGACCCAATTTGTTTCAACAAATTCTGTAGAGTTCTGTGAATATTTGAAGATTTCTCTGTGAATCAATCTTCAAATAAAAGGGTTAACTCTATATTTGTTGGTTAATTTTTTTATTGATCAATTAATAATACTTTTTTGTCTTTTAGTCACAGCAAATGTAATATTTATTGTATTGTTCACAATCGAAATGCTTCTAAAAATGTACAGTTTAGGCTTTCGAAGTTATTTTGTGTCAATGTTTAACCGTTTTGATTGCTTTGTCGTATTTGGTAGCATTGCTGAAATAGGTTTAACATTAAAATTCAATATAGCCTTAGGTGTGTCCGTATTACGTTGTGTACGTTTATTAAGAGTGTTTAAAGTAACTCGCTATTGGACCTCATTGCGTAATTTAGTTGTGTCTCTTCTCAATTCAATGAGATCAATTGCAAGTTTACTTCTTCTTTTAGGCTTATTTATAATAATAGCCGCTTTACTTGGTATGCAATTATTCGGTGGTAAATTTAATTTTCAGGGAGAGGATATGTTCAATGATAATGACGATGAAAAACCACGTTCGAATTTTGATGATTTCATAAACGCTATGTTCACTGTATTTCAAATATTAACTGGTGAGGATTGGAATGAAGTCATGTATACGGGTATAAGATCCTACGGTGGTATACACTCGATTGGCATGTTTGTAATTGCTTATTTCATAATTTTATTTATTTGTGGTAATTACATATTGCTAAATGTATTTTTGGCCATTGCTGTAGACAATTTGGCCGATGCAGAAAGTTTAACGGCTGCCGAAGAGGAAGAAGAAAAGAAAAAAGAAGAAATGAAAAAAAGTTTTAAGACTAAGCATCAGAAAAAGCTTCCAAAATCAATAACAGAAGAAAAGATAGATGGAACTGAAACAGGCAATGAGACAGTTAATGAGTCCGATACGGATAGAAATGACATAGATGACGATGCAGTCAATAATAATGATGACACAAAAACAGAAAGCTCAGCAACGGGTAGCCAGTCAAAAACAGCGACAAAATTAACCGAGCCCGGAACAAGACAAAAAATAAAACCAATACCAAAAGCTAGATCCCTTTTTCTATTCAATTATGACAACAAATTTAGACGTTTTTGTCACTTTGTATCGAATCACAGATGGTTTAGTAATTCTTTGCTTGTGTGTATTTTAGTCTCGAGTATTATGTTGGCCGCTGAGGATCCAGTCAACTACAAATCAAAAACTAATGAAATCTTAAATAAATTTGATTATTTTTTTACAAGTGTTTTTACGATTGAAATATGCTTCAAGCTTATTTCGTACGGGTTGATTATACACAAAGGAGCTTTTTGCCGAAGTTTATTTAATGTTTTGGATATGTTTGTTGTTATTATTTCACTAATTTCTATTGGTTTACCATACATCATGTAAGTTTTGATTTTTCCTTAAATTTTAAATATCAAAATTTGAAAAAAAAAACAATAACTTGGAAGAAAAATTTACCATTTCTCATGTGATATGTTTAAATTTTTTTTTTCAGTTGATTTAACATTTTTTTTTATTTGTTTTATGAAAATCTATAGTTTTTTTTTTAAATACGTTTTTTAAAATAAGTTTAAAACCTGATTAAGAACAGCTCGTACGCTTTGAAACTTTACAAGAGCAGTTTTTAAAAGCTGTTTAAGAGCTATTTTTACTCTTGAAATATTTAATTAATATTTTCTCAATTACACGTTCAAGAGAATTTTTGTTTGCTTAGGACTCTTTGTTGATCGGCTTTAGCAATTTATAAACATTGCGTATGGAATGTTTAAAATATATTTTTTTGAAGCGTGTCAACTTATTGAATTGTTTTTCAATAAAATATTTAATGCTTAAACAACGGAAAAAAAAATTCGTTATTAGGCGTCTAGTTTGAGGCCTAGTAGTTAACGGAAAAATCAACAAATAAAAGAAAATTATTTTAAACGATGCTAATTTTTAATCTGAGCTATTAATGATATAAAAAATGAGTTAGTATTCAATGTCCACCTTAAAATATGCATCATAATTCTAATTAAACGAGTCTATGATGAATTCTCATTAACTAATACAGATTTTTACCTTGGGGCAGTTGTTAGGAAAATTCCGAACCCTTTAAGTTTTTTTTCGTCTAAATTGATCCACCTCCTTGTCAGAAAAGTTACCTCTTTGTCCAAAATTATGAATTTTCAAATTTTTAAATTTTTGAAAGGCCATTTTTTACAAAATCTGGCGAAAAAACAAGCAAAGCTCAAATGTTATCAGTGCTCAAAGTACTCCGTATCTTAAGAGTTTTACGTCCATTGCGTGCAATCAATAGAGCTAAAGGTCTAAAACATGTTGTAAATTGTTTAGTCGTTGCACTTAAAACAATTAGAAACATTGTTTTAGTCACACTATTGCTGGAATTTATGTTCTCATGCATCGGTGTTCAGCTATTTAAAGGTTCTTTTTATCATTGTAATGACTTTGCCAAGCTTTCTGAAGCCGAATGCCAGTAATTTTATTTTTTGTTTACTCTCTACTTTAATTAAATTCTAATTTTTCCCTTATTTTAAAGTGGTAAATTTTACAAATATGAAGGAAACGAGCTTACAATAGCTGAAAGAAATTGGGAAAATTATAAATTTCATTTCGATAATGTAATACATGGAATGCATACTTTATTTACAGTAACTACATTTGAGGGTTGGCCTGCGTTGCTTTATAAAGCTATCGACTCTACACAAGAGTATAAAGGACCAATTTATAATAATCGTAAAGCGGTGGCTGTTTTCTTTGTAGCTTATATAGTTGTTATAGCATTTTTCATGATGAATATTTTCGTTGGTTTTGTCATTGTTACTTTTCAAAACGAAGGAGAACAAGAATACAAAAATTGTGATCTTGACAAAAATCAGGTTTGAATTTTGTTTAAATATTTCATTTTAAGGTTTATTTTTTTTTTATTTTTATTTTTTTTAGCGAAAATGTATCGAATTTGCACTTAAAGCTAGACCCATAAAGCGATACATACCAAAAGATAAAGTGCAGCATAAAATATGGAAGATAGTGACATCAGCAAAATTTGAGTATAGTATATTCATAACAATTATAATAAACACTTTAGTCTTGTCTATGAAAGTAAGTATATTTCCAAAATACTTAGACTAAGTAGAGAAATTAAATTCGTTTCTCTTTTTCGGAGTTAAAAAATAAAATTATTCTGTTAACTTACAATAGTAAAATAAAAATTCCGAAAAAAAAGAAATACTAAATTTTAATTTACATTTTATCTGTTTTTGAAATTGAAATCCTCTTTTTTTTTAAGTATCATAACTCATCACAGGCCTATCAAGATTTTTTGAGCAATTTGAACATTTTTTTCACGTGTGTCTTTACAGCTGAGTTTATACTAAAAATAATGGCTTTTAGAGTAAAAAATTATTTCCGTGATTTTTGGAATGTACTTGATTTTGTGATTGTAGTGGGTAGTATATTTGACGTAGCCATGATATTCGTAAGTATCTTTTTTTTCATTAGTTTAGAACGAATAAACTTTAGATATACCCTCTTTTAAAAAAATTTTAAAAAAGACTGCACCAAATATTTGTTAATTTTTTATTTTATAATATTTTGTTTTTTTATCTATTTTTATTTTCAATTTTATCGGACACTCAAAAACCTAAGGTTCAGGTATACAAAACTCACAAGATTTTATTTTATTTATTTTTTTTTCTTTCAACAAAAAAATATAATTCTAGATATATTTGGATTGTAGTATTTAAAGATCCGGAATATATCAGAATTTATATTTGTGTGATCGAAGCCAAAAAATTTTTTATGTGAAGTTTATAGAATTTATCTTTCTTATTTTATTTAACCTGATTATTAATACGGTTATTAAAATAAGAATTAAATATTTAAAAATTTACGAGAATGTAAAATTTTGCTTATCTTAAACTTGCTTATCTAATTAAAATTATTGCTCTAATATCTATTAGATAATGACTTGTTACGAAAATGAGTTATGCCAGAAATAAGACTCATTTTCATAAAAAAATTTAAAATTTTTATTTATAATTTTATAGCTGATTTAAAACAATTCTAAAGCAAAATTCACTCTACGAATATTTAAACTTACTTACACAAACTACCAAGGTGAAAAAATTTTTATTAAAATACAATATCAAAAAATCGGACAAGTTCAATTATGCAAAATTTATTTTTAGAGAAAATAAAATAACTAAAATCGAATTTTCATTCAGATTTACCTATAAGGTGTAACTTCCAAAGTTTCATATTTTTTCTATGCACACACCATTCGACTCACTCATTTCAATTCGTTCAATTTGATATAAAATTGTTCAATGGGGAAAAAACCTTTTTTTCTGTTTTGTTCGATGTAGCAAAAATTTTACAAATTGTAGCAATTTAAACTTTAGAAAAAATCAATTCCGTTTAAAAAATAGCACTTAAAATGCTGAATAGAAATAAACTCCACAGCCCCCATTTTTCTACCTTTGATAAGAGTGTGAATATTTTGTAATTGTAAATTGTAATTCACAATGCCTAATCAATGAAATCATATGGATTTCAACAATTTTTTTTTTAAGAGAATTAGATAATTCTTTAAAAGTTACTGAAAATAAGTTTATAGTTGTGATTTGAAATTCTAGTCTTAAAAATCTTGAATTTTTCTTTTTTTTTTTTTTTTAAATTTTAATGTTTACTTTATGGTCTAGAAAAGATACTTTTTAGATTTAATGTTCATTTTGGAATATTCTGTTTTAAAATTAAATTGTTTCCTGTCTTAATAATTTTAACAGAATATTCACTTTTTTTTGATTATTGGAAAAACCAAGCTAAAATTGATAAAATTTTATTTTTCAATATTTCAAGGGCAAACACAACTCTCATTTGAAGTTCTTGCGTTTGTTTCGTGTTATGAGATTAATAAAGCTTCTAAGTCGCAATGAAGGCATACGAACTCTTCTATGGACATTTGTGAAATCATTTCAAGCATTGCCTTACGTAGTCTTATTAATTGTAATGTTGTTTTTTATTTACGCTGTCATCGGCATGCAGGTAATTAAAAAAATTTTACGTAAATAGCTTTCAGAAAATTTTAATTTTTATGTTTTATAGTTATTTGGTAAGATTAAACTTGATGAAAATATGGAGAGTGAAATAAACCGGCACAACAATTTTCGTTCGTTTCCGAGAGCTCTAATGGTCCTGTTTCGATCTGCCACTGGTGAATCGTGGCAAGAGATTATGTACACAATTCAAACGACTAAAACATGCGATCCGCTATCACGACCAGCCAAAGATGAGCGAATAGGTGAAGATGATTGCTCAAGTTGGGTTGCAATACCATACTTTATATCATTCGTTTGTCTTTGTTCATTTTTGATTATAAACTTGTTTGTTGCTGTCATAATGGACAATTTTGATTATTTGACGAGAGATTGGTCGATTTTAGGGCCACATCATCTAGACGATTTTGTTCAATTATGGTCCGAATATGACCCAGAGGCTAAGTAAGTACATTATGAAATTTTTTTATTTTACTCTAATTCTAAAAAAAATGCGGAAATTAGAGGAAGAATGAAGCATTTAGATGTGATACAATTACTCCGAAGTATTTCACCACCATTAGGATTCGGAGCATTGTGTCCACATCGAGTTGCTTGCAAGGTATTTCAAAAAGTTAATTTTTAAATTTAGAAGCTTTTTATATTTTAATTTTTAGTTTTAAATGTTGTCTAATATTTTGTTTTTATTTTAAAATAAAAGAGGTCGTATCAAACATTTAGATGTAATCACTTTATTAAGAAAAATATCGCCACCACTAGGCTTTGGTAAATTGTGTCCACATCGTGTAGCCTGTAAGGTTAGATAAGCAATTTATATTTTATATGAGCTTTTAATTTTTGATTGAATTTTTATTTTTTGTATATATTGTGGATGTGAATTTTAGTATAAAAAATATAGTACACTTTTAAAACAAATTTAATACAGTACATTTCTCAAATAAGTTGACAAGTTTTCAACCAAATCTTCAGACTCCTTAAACAGCTTAAAAGCAAATTTTAAACAAAAAATGTTCTATTAAGCGTTTTTTTCGAAAAACGTCATAAAAATTTTTTGCTTAACTTCATCTTAAGCATTGCTTTAATTGCTTGAGCATTATTTAAAATATCTTAAGATGCTTTTTAACTCCTGAAAAAAAGCTATTTTAATTTTGCCCTGTACTTTTATACTAAAATTCACATCCACGTATTTAATTCTAATTATATATAGTTTTGTATTTTTTTTAGAAATTGGTCTCGATGAATATGCCGTTGAATAGCGATGGTACAGTAATGTTTAATGCAACCTTATTTGCCTTGGTCAGAACAAATCTGCAAATCAAAGTTCAAGGAAATATTGATCAATGTAATGAAGAGCTAAGAGGTGTAATTAAGAAAATTTGGAAGCGAACTAGTCCAAAATTACTTGATCAAATAATTCCACCACCTGGAAGTAATTTAGCTTTAACTACTAACAATTTAGAAAATCTATTATATTTTTTATTTATTTCCTTAAAAAAAAAAAAAAACTTCTTAACTACTCTTTATTCTATTATAATTATTTAAATTAACGACAGGAATAGCCTCAGGAAAATATTCCTATAAACTTTTGATAATTTCATGGATTTTTTTTCTGGTCGATTTTTCGTTGTAGAAATTTTAAAGTTTTCTTTCTCGAGTAAAGAATTTTAAGATAATACCATTTTTTCACCTAAAATTAGAGTTCATTTTTGACTTGGTTATTTAACCTTTGTTTAAGCATTTTAAAAGACTTATACCCGTCTTATAAGCGTAGGAAGTATTATTTTTAAATTTACGATTTGACGTACGATTCTTTTAGAATCAGACGCTAAGAAGATTTTTCTTTTAAAGCTGTAGACTAAGCACTTTTTAACATGTTGAGATTATATATGGAAGTAAAAGCTTTATTACTATATACTTAACTCGATCCCAAATCTTAATATTTTTTAAACTCATTCGCCAACGATTCTAATGAATTTTATAAAGAGCATACTTTACTTTGATCCTTAATGATTCATGTCCTCCTTCAAATATATTAAATCAATTAATGTAAACTTTTTTTTATTTCTTAAAAAAAAACTTAATAATAGCAATGAGTAAGATATTTTATTTAAAAAAAAAACTAAGAGTGAATTTTTGATTCCAAAATAAAGTTCTAACAAAAATCAATTGTAAATTTTATTCGATTGATTGGATGGCATTTAATTCGAATAACTTTTACATTGTAGAGAAAACTAAAAAATTTTGTCTAATTAACTTGAATTTGAAGTTTAAACTTAATTGCTAAAGTTTATCTTTAAATTCCGAGATCCCATCTATTTTTCATATATTTGTATTTTAATCTTTTATTAAAGGCGATGATGACGTGACTGTTGGTAAATTTTACGCGACATTTTTAATTCAGGATTACTTCCGTCGATTCAAAAAACGCAAAGAACAAACAGCAAAATTGAATACTCTAAGTGCATCTGGTGCTGCTAAATATGCTTCCACATTACATGCAGGTCTTCGGACTTTACACGATCATGGTCCTGAAATTCGACGTGCTATTTCAGGCAGCCTTGAAGACGAAGATACTTTTAAATCTATGTTTGAAGAGGAAGAACCCCAACATAGAAGAAATCACTTTCTTTTTGGAATGGTCTCGTCGATTTTGCCATTTAAGACATTTAGCTATAACGGACCCCTTCAACATCACCAAAATCAATTAGGAGATTTAACGGGTAATTTGGTTAACCCCAATCGTATCACGATATCGAGAAATTTCAGCACAAGTGGAGGCGGAAAGTCTTTACTACATCAAACATTTGATACTAAAATAGTCGGTAGACATTCGAGTGCACCTTTAAGAACAGCTGTTAGTATTGGAAATAATTATGAGTCAGTACCTGCTGGACTATTGTAAATAACGTTTTTTTTTTTAAATATTTTTTAATTTTAAAAATCAATGCAAAAAAACAGGTTGGAATTTTTAAAAATATCTTTAACTTCAGAACTTCTGGAGGTGTTCAAGACGAAAACAAATTCAGAAATTTTGGAATATTTTCATTTATAGTAGTTTCCGTCTGTAATAAACTACAATTTGCATGGAATTTTGTTTATAACAAACGGAATTTTGTTAGGATGAAACTAGATACCATTTCTTTATTCTTTTTCTCTAATGGTATATTTTATTAAAGGATTTCTATTGTGTAACTTTACTAAAGTGAACGGTCCGCGTTAATTCGTTGGAAATGCTGTGATTGTTTCCTTATTTGCCTTTTTAAAAAATATCTCATTTAATCATAAATAAAAAAAAATTAATTGACTGAATATGCTATAAAGTTTAATTTTTATTTATTTTTTTAGCAAAGCGAATAATGACCTAGAAATATCATCAGATCATACATCAATAAATCTTCATTATGAAGATGACCAACCAATAAAACCATTACAAGTAAATGAGAGAACAGGAAACTTGAGATTATTTGAAGATTTAGAATTTTTAGCTTCAAAGTAATATTTATTTTTTTACCAAAAAATATCACCCATCCAACTAACATTCCATCCCAAATTAATACAACAATAACATATTTTAAATGTTCTAGCAGACCGGATCCTCAACAACAAAAAACAAGTGTTTTTAAACGCATGAATTGCTTTAAGCCACAAAATAGCGAAGAAAATCCACTAATTTTACTTAATAAAACAACTAGTCATCAAAATATGCTTCAATCTAAATCAATTAACTCAATACAAAATCATGTAAATCAAACACAACATCAAAATATAATCCAAGATTATCAGCAAAGATTACAAATGTATCAGAATCAAATGCGCCAAGAACATGATCAATTGCATCAACAACAACAACAACAATCAAATTCAGAGTATTATTTGAGACAAAATCCGACTGATAATGCAAGTAATAATGCGAATTTATATAATCAAAATCGCAACGTAAGATACCTAAATTTCGATTGTAAATTTTCTTTGATATAGTTCTTTTTATTTAATAAGGTAACATTTTCGACCGAGCCCAATTCGAATTATTATCCGAATTACGGAATAAGTATTCGTGACGAAAACGAATTACAAGAAATAAATAGACGAAGAGCACAAATGTTAAATCAGCCTAGTTTAATGGAAAGACCAGTAGACAACTTGTTAAATTTGTATTTAAATAATGAAGGAATAGATAGGCGATATTCGAAATTAATTTTGCAGGAATTATATGATGCTACTGAACTATCCAACGATCAATTAAACGAAGCAGCTAGTGAACTTATTAAGTCGAAATCATTTTCGGCGAATAATAATAATTTACCAGCCAATAATGTCAAACAAAATCCGAAAAAATAATTTAATATTTTTTTTGTTTTTTTTTTTAAATTGTTGAAAAAATTTTATTTAATTTTTTTTTCTTATTTATTTAAAAATTGTTTTCGTTTTTTACGAATTTAATAAAACCTGAAATATTTAAAAAATAAAAGTGTGATAAATAATTTGTTAAAGTTTTCAACAAAAAAAAGAATTAAAACATTTAAATTAGATGTATTAGTTAAACTGTCATAAAAATTAAAATTTAGCCTTGTATAAATCCGCAGTACTTAAAAAAGATCAATATCCGCTTTTTAGCCAAAATAATTTGCGGATTTTGTACTGGAGCTGAAAAAAATTTTGAAAAAATCCGTAGCGGATTCCACTTTTTAGTTAAATACCAAAATTTGCGACAAACAATTGAAAATAATTTGAAAATCAAGAGAACAAATAAAACTAATTCTATTTTTAAAAAATTTATTTAAGTAATTCAAAGATTGAATTTATTTAAAGATTAAATTTGAATGCCAGTATTGATTAAGTTGTTTTAATGATAAAAAGCTTTTGAGTGACATGCTAGTGGATTATTTCTAACAAATTCACATTTACGTGTTGATTCATCAAAATAAGTTGATTCACCAACAAAAGGACATGTGTAGGTCTTTTGTTGTTGACCGTGAACACAAGCATGAAATACATCACAAAAATGATTATCCCTATAATGACCAGTTACTCTACCCAAACAATTAAAAGCAATGCCACCCAATAAATTCTCAATTATTACTTCACCAGTACTTGTCAATGTTGATTGTTGAATTGGAAATGGTTTTTGAGCTGCAACTTGAACTTGAGCTTGAACTTGAACAGGTACTTGAACTGGTAGAGGCCATTGAGCTGAAGCTAGTTGAACAACAGGACGGATTGGTTGTTGATTCAAGAATAAATGCTTAGATGGTTCTTGATTTTGAATTAATGACTGTTGTAATTGTTGTTGTTGATTGAAAAATTTAGATAATTGAGACCAATCAATATTTGGATTATTCGAATTCGATTGAGGAAGATACGTTCTGAGAAAAGCTGTCAAATTATCCATTTGACGAATTGACCTTGCTTCAGTCTCATTTAAATTGATTGGTGATGAATGAACCCATCCAATAAGAACCATCAAAAGAGCAAATGCTGAATTCATTTTTATTAAAATTATTTTATTTCTTTTTCTTGTTTTAAAGAAGTTTTTGATAATTTTTTTACAACGAACTTCGTCTTTTATTTATACCTTTATCAATTTTCTTTATTTTTGAAGAAGAGGAGGAGGACGTAGAGATAAAAAGAGATGATAAAGAGCATGAAGTTAATCGTGTGCTCATGAATAAATTCATAGTTATTAGAAAAGATTATGAAAGAAATTTTTAAATAAATAACTGGATTAATAGAATATGCTTTGATGAACTATAAATTTTTTTATTTTTCAAATAACCTAATCTTTAAATCGAAAGCATTAAAATAAAAAAAATTTAATTTTTTAATCACTCTTAGGATTTATATTCTAAATATTTTGAATTTCTGATTCAATTTCCTCAATTATTGAATTAAAATTGAATTTTTTTAAACGTGTTTTGACATTTAAATCAATTGGTAATTTTCACCCTAAATAATAAATATCCAAAAATTTTGTCAGTTTTCCTTAAAGTCACTACATATAATCTGAGTAGTGCAACTTATTTACAACCAATGAGAATTTATTGATATCTTTTTTAAACCAAATAAAGTCTTTATTTTAACAAACATTATTTTTTAGACGCAACAAAATCTTTAAAAAAAATTGAAACAAAAAAACAAACAAACGCTGGACTCTGAATTGTATTTGAAAAATAAACTGTACACTGTGAAATCGTGATATTTGGAATTTACAAATTTTTAATAATATTGCCTATAAACTACACCTTGTAGCTTATCAATAAAATAAAAATTAAAATCTTTCTTAATCAAAAGCTTTAATTTATTTAGGTCAAAACCATTAATATTCTTAGATTCAATTATTTTTCCATTAAAAAGATCATAAAAATAAATTTTGTTAGGATCCCTGCTATTTCTACCAATTAACATATTTGAATGTACACCAATTAACTCGTGAAAAAATGGCAAATTTATCTTTTTAATTAAACGACCACTTTCAGCATGTAGACTTGTCCAATTATGACCTTTCAAAATAATAAAATCATCATTTCTAAACATGTCCAAAACAACACCAGCAAAATGGAATATTGATGAATTGGCCTGGACAAGCATTATCTCATTTAAGTTCCAATCGAAAAATGCTATCTTATTTGCTCCATTGTAATGAACTAAACCAACTATTTTTTCTTTTGATCCAATCATAGACTTTAACTCATAAGAACAATAGGCTTCTTTTAGTTTTTTTGATTTTAAATCAATATAGCCTATTTTTCTCGACGTAGTACCGTAAACATGAAACAAAATTTTATTTCTATACGATCTGATTAGTGTTGTGTAAATACTTCCAGTCAAAGGAAAACTATAACTAGAATTTTTTTTCATTTCTAAATCAAAAATCTCAAATGCAAAGTTTAGTTTTCTGTCAACATATTGCATAACTATAAAACCATTGTCCATGATTTCTAAATTCATTCTTAAAAATAGCAAATTTTTAACACTTTTTCTGACATCGATTTTTTCAAAATCGTTAATACCAATTTGATCTAATTTCACTTGTTTTAGCTCGCCTAAAGTTTCATCTGAATCATGTTTGACAAAAACAACTCTCTGCTTGTTTAAAATTTTCATTTCTATTGTTTTCATTACATGATGAAATTTGATTATTTCATTTTTGATCACATTATTTTTTTCGATTAGAACATTTTCATCGAAACTTATTTTTTCTAAATTTTGTTTTTCTTTGTTGATTAAATTTTTCCATTCGAATATAAGCAAATAAGTCTCTTCATTTGAATCTTCATTTGTCTTTAAATTATTTATACAATCAGTTTGATATTTACTTATTTTATCGATTAGATAATCCCTATTGTCTTGTATGTCTAGATTTTTGTCTCCTTGAGTTGTTTTATGAAGCTTTAACTCGGCTGTTAAATCAATTTTATTTATTAATTCTGAACAAAAATCATAAATTTTGGACTTTGAACGATCAATGTCAATGTTGAAATTGTTAATAAATTTTTCCAATTCATTTAAATTATTTTTAAAGTCTTGATAAACTGATCCTCTGTATAAAACTTCATTAAATTTCTGTTTAATTCTTACAATTTGTTTGTTAATCGGGTAGCCAAAAGATGGTATAGAATGAATTTTATGACAAAAAGGACATTTCAAACCATTTTGATTTGTATTTGTTTCAATGCATTTTTGACATAAAGTTTCACCACATGGTAGAAAACGAGGAGAATCGTAAGTTTCTTGGCAAGCATAGCAACAAATAAAAATTTCTGAATCGTCCATAATTATGATTCTAATTTTTGGTGATATTTCTAAGAACAAAAAATGCTAATTATGAATTCAAATTTAAATTTTTAAATTTGAAAATTTTTTATAAAAAAATATCAAGAAAATTTTGTATTTGAATAATATAAAAAGCCATGTTCAAAAAATAGAAACATTTATGATCTCATCTTTCATGAGACATATTATATATAAAGAAGGAAACTTTAATGCGCAATATCCGATATCCAGAAAAAAAACATCATTTTTGGATGTGATATCCCATAGATTTTTTCTTAAAAACGCGTTTTTATCATGAAATTAAAACGCAATTAAACGCGTTTGGATGTCCTTAAAAAATAATCGAAATTTATTTATTTATCAAGGCATTAATTCCATTAGTTAGAATATATCACATTTCGCATTACTATATGAGCAAGCTTTATCATATGAATTCGAGTTCATGGTTTCAAGATGATTTTCCCCTTAATCAAACTACTCTAAAATCTACACTGTAAAAAATAAAAGCGCCTAAAATTATTTAAATTAAAAATCGAATTTTTTATAATTTAGACAAAACTCGACACTTTTTTTTTAGTCGTCTATGGAAAAAGTTATAAAATTAAAAAAGCGGTTAAAAAATGTCTTGATTTAAAAAAGTCGAAATTCTTTAATCATTTAAAATTAAAAAAAGCTTAATTTAGTCGCTTTTAGATTAGACGTTTTTAATCTTACACTATTTATTTAAGACAGGACTAAATAAAAGCGACTCGTCTAATGGTGACTCCTAAAAGCGTCTAGAAAAACTTCTCAAATGTTTCTAAAAATGGTGTCTTAGTCGCTTTTATTTCTTTTCAGTGTACACAACAATTAGAGGTCCTTATCGAAATTAAAGAAAATATTTTTTATTTCGATTCATATCAAATAAAGTTAAAAGAGTATCCATTTTCGACAGCTGGGTCAGATAAAATATATACATGTGTCATTAAGAAAAATAAGGCAATAGATTGTTGTGCAGTGCTTAAGATAGCCAAATGTTTTATCATTATAAGAGTAATAATTAATATCCAATAGATTTACATTCAAAATCATTTTGAATTCTATAAAATAAATTCTTTTTAATATATTTAGAAAAATTTAAAAAGTTAATAATAATTTCAAATTACTTAAACATGCATCAAGTGATTTGAAATTGTTATAAAAAAATTTAATTTTTAAAAAAAATTTCTATTTTCTTCTCATTTTTTCAAAATTAGTTTTTATATTTTTGATATTGATTTACTGAGCGTTATTACATTAAGTGGATGCCAGGAATTGCCAGATACAAAATATAAAGATCAGTTTTTTAATAATACCAGATTAAATTCTAAAATAAATATTGAATGCCCTAAGTTTTATTAATCTAAGAAAACCACACAAATTGGATAAAATATCTAACAAAAAAATACGATAATGACTGTCATAGTTGGTTGACGGATACTAATTTTCCAAGAACCATGCATACATAAAATTTTTATTCATAAATCTCAAAAAAACTAAAATTCGAATTAAGAATTTTCAAAATCCGGTATAAAAAACAAAGCGCCGCTCAAAACAAAATTTATTTTACTGAATATCCGCAAATAAACAATTCTAAGATTGCTTTTTTAAAAGTAAAAAATTTGATTATTTAAATTTGGTTTATGAAAATTGATCTGATAGATTTAAATCGGACTGTAAGATCTTTAAGTCTTCATTTAAAAATCATCTATTTTTTAGATTTAAAAAATGCTACCAGCTAAAAAGCAAAAAATAGACTTATACGATGATACAATCAATCAAATTGATATAGCATGTGAAAATCTGCTAAAAAAATATTTCAAAAACGAATGCTCAAAAAAAACTATTAATAAAATGAGAGAAGAAATGATAACCAAAGTAAAAGAAACCGAAAATGAGCAAAAATATGTCTATTTTGTCCAAAAATCAAATAAAGATGATAATGATGAGGATGATGATGAAGATGATGATGATGATAATGTTGAGGATGATGATGAAGATGATGAGAATGAAGATAATGATGAAGATGAGGATGATGATGATGATTATGACTATTCATTTGATGAAAAACAAAAGAAAAATGAAAATTTACTTGGAAATTTGGTAATTTTGAATCAAGACCTTTCTCATATATTCAACAATTTAAGGTAAGAAATTTATATTTGAAAATATTTTCTTAAAATTTAATCATATAACTTTAAGGCACGAGGAGTACCTTGAATTCGAAGAATTAGATACCTTTCAAGTAAGAACAAAATTCCCAATTTTTCCATGACGATCTTTAGTATGTGTTTCGATTTATTTATTTTAGTATGTTTTTCGAGTAAACATACTAAAATAAAATTTAAAAGAATATACAGTGGTTCCGGAAAGTTTAAAACAATATTATCTTTTGCATTATTTAATTAAAATGAACAAAAACTTGTGGGATAATAACGTTATTAGGACCGGAATTATTTTTTATTTTACCTTAGACTATTTTTGATAATTTAACCGGTCAATATCCCTGGTCGATCTAAGCTTTTCAAAAGACTAAGGCATCAAAAAAATGAATAAATTTTAGTGAATAACCTGGCTAAAAAGTTATCGCAATTTTGTACCAATTTGTAATTTAAACTTAAGGTAAAATAAAAAGATTAGAGATGAATAAAAATCAATTTTTAAATATACATGACTTCAAATGAATAAAATAACATAGACTAAAGCCTATAATAAAGTTAATTTTATATCGAAACTAAAATTTTACCAGATCATTATGGGGCACCTAATACTAAATTAAGGTTGTTTTTTTTAATTAATTTTAAAGGAAATGGTCCAAAGCCATATTCTCAGATGTTTAATGGAATCAAAAATGTGTGATAATGTAATAATTGATTTGAGTGATCCACTCCAGAATATTCTTGAGTCTGCTTATATTCAAACTGAGACTATAGAAAATTATGACTGTGTATCTGGACTAATTAATGTGGACAAAGTAACAGAATTCAAAGCAAAATACAAACAATCGTGCATGCTTACAAGCGAGTTTTTTAGAATATTTAAAAACTTGAAAAAATTAGAATTACATAATGTAATACAACTAAAAAACTGTTCGTTATTTAATAATTTGGAACATTTAAAAATAGAAAAATGCGGATTGCGTTATGATAAAACGAGGAAAGTTTGGAATGAAATCGTTCAAAAAGACCAGTTTCTTGGTCTAAAAAACCTAAAAACATTAATTCTTTATAATAATCGAATTCGAAATATTAATCCCAGTATGTTCTTTGGTCTTGAAAACTTAGTCACACTAGATCTTAGAGATTGCTCTTTGAGGTCACTAAAAATGAATATTTTTAAACATTTGGAAAATTTAGAGAATTTGAAGCTAGCCGACCAACAGTTACTTGTTTTAGAGAATGGTTGTTTTAATTGCTTGAAAAATTTAAAAAGTTTAATTATTAAATTCATTAGTGAAAAAAATGAAATCATTATTCAAAACAATGTTTTCGATGACTGCCCAAGACTTGAATGTCTTCGATTAAGTTCAAATAAAATTGATAATTTAGACAAATTGGAATTTAAACACGCTCAGAGCCTAAAAGTTTTGTGCTTAGACGTGCCGAACATAAAAAATGTTATCAATTTTATTAATCAGTTTAAAAATTTAGAATGTTTGAATATTCGTGTAGATGAAGCAGGTCAAAGTTTGAACAATATTTGTTTAGATAATGTAAAAACAATGGTTATTAGCTGTTATGAATTTCCAAAGCTTGAAAAGAACTTTCAGAATTTAAGAGCATTGAATATAATGATACAAAATAATAAGATATTAGATCTAAATTTTTTTGATGAATGTGTAAATTTGGACTATATGAGTTTATATTTTTGTAAATTCGAGTCGATTAGAAGTTTAAGTGAGAAGCATTTCGATAAATTAAGGAATTTGAAATACCTAAAGATACAACTTTATAAATGTCGAGTTACTAGCTTGAATGAATTACATGATGTTTTTGATACAATAAAAGATTTTTGTAAACAATTATCAAATGGCCAAAGTTACGATTATAAATTGTTTATTGGCTCAAACAAGGATAATCAAGTTTTAAATTCATATTGTGAGGTAAGATATTTTTTTTTGTTTAAATTTTTTTGACGATTTAAACAGTCTTTAATGATTATTTAATATTTTTCCTATTCAAGTTTAAAATGTGTGAATCGAGTGAAATTTATTATAAAAAATGTTTAAATATTTCACCACAAAACATTGAGTTTTTACTGAATGAATTTAAAATTATAAATAAATTGTGGTTTTTAAATTAGCCAAATGGTTTGACAGCTAAAATTTGTTATCTTCTTTGAATTAAAACATTTTCTTTATTTTTAAAATAAAATTTTCAGACAACTTTCAAAAAATGACAATTTATAAAATATAAATAAATATTTGATAAAAATTTTCTCACTTAAAATTATTATATATAGTACATTCTACACCAAAAATCCTTAGTACCTACACTAAGCTAACACCACATTTTTTTATTTAACTTTTTTTTTGATTGAATAATCGACTAAATAAAATCTCCTTTTGTTTGCAAAAAAATCAGCTCTTAGAAAAATCGATCACAAAAAAATATAATCAGAGAAAGTTTGTTTTTTTTAAGTGATTTATTTTGATTAAAAAATATTTAATACCGTAAACTCTTGCCTATAACTCTAATGGAAAGTAATTGGGAAATCCAATATGTTTCCATTAGAGTAAAAGAAAAAAGTTAAATATTATAATTTAGATTTTCCTTGGTAAATTTTTTACAAATTTTGACCGCAAAATTAATTTGAAATCTTGATTTGATCAAGTTTGATTTGATATAATAGTTAAATTAAAATGGCTTTCAGGCAGATGATTTTTATGCTTATTTTGACTGTCATGCATAAACCATTTTCAAATGATAAATTCTTGATTATCGAATCAATTAAAAACCAAATTGGGTTCCATAGCCAACCAATCATCGATAAACTTTGAGAAATAATAGATGACTATAATAATTTATTTTTTAATGTAGCTATTTAGTTTTTATGACAATGTAAATTAAGGAGAGAATAATAATGATTTCAAAGTCATAGTGAAAAAAACTCTTCGTGAATTTTCGGATTTTTATTAGTTCTAAGAGCGTAAGCAGAAAATAAGATGATGTTTCTGATATTGATTCTATCATGCATCATCGAAACACACAGATTTTTTTTTACATTGGTCCAGAATTTTTTGTAAATTTTAATAAGCTTTTCAAACCAAATTAATATTTTTAATTCTTTTCATTTAAAGATTAAGTTATTTGAAAAATAAAAAAATTTATAGTTCATCAAAACCTATTCTATTAATCCAGTTATATATTTAAAAATTTCTTTCATAATCTTTTCTAATAACTATGAATTTATTCATGAGCACACGATTAACTTCATGCTCTTTATCATCTCTTTTTATCTCTACGTCCTCCTCCTCTTCTTCAAAAATAAAGAAAATTGATAAAGGTATAAATAAAAGACGAAGTTCGTTGTAAAAAAATTATCAAAAACTTCTTTAAAACAAGAAAAAGAAATAAAATAATTTTAATAAAAATGAATTCAGCATTTGCTCTTTTGATGGTTCTTATTGGATGGGTTCATTCATCACCAATCAATTTAAATGAGACTGAAGCAAGGTCAATTCGTCAAATGGATGATTTGACAGCTTTTCTCAGAACGTATCTTCCTCAATCGAATTCGAATAATCCAAATATTGATTGGTCTCAATTGTCTAAATTTTTCAATCAACAACAACAATTACAACAGCCATTAATTCAAAATCAAGAACCATCAAAGCATTTATTCTTGAATCAACAACCAATCCGTCCTGTTGTCCAACTAGCTCCTGCTCCATGGCCTCAACCTCTACCAGTTCAAGTACCTGTTCAAGTTCAAGCTCAACAACCACCAGCAGTTGTTGCTGTCATTCCAGCTCAAAAACCATTTCCAATTCAACAATCAACATTGACAAGTACTGGTGAAGTAATAATTGAGAATTTATTGGGTGGCATTGCTTTTAATTGTTTGGGTAGAGTAACTGGTCATTATAGAGACAATCATTTTTGTGATGTATTTCATGCTTGTGTTCACGGTCAACAACAAAAGACCTACACATGTCCTTTTGTTGGTGAATCAACTTATTTTGATGAATCAACACGTAAATGTGAATTTGTTAGAAATAATCCACTAGCATGTCACTCAAAAGCTTTTTATCATTAAAACAACTTAATCATTAGTGACATTCTAATTTAATCTCTAAATAAATTCAATCTTGGAATTACTTAAATAAATTTTTTCAAAATAGAATTATTTTTATTTGTTCTCTGGGTTTTCGAATTATTTTCAACTGCTTGCCGTTAATTTAGTCAAACTTTATTTTATTTCTGAAATATGTTGAAAGCTTGAATTAAACAGTTTGGGAACAGTTCAGGTGTTTAAGATAACTTTTAAAGTGTCTTTAAATAATAATTTTAGTAATTTTCACTTTCTATTCTTTAATTGAAAGAATATTCCGAACATTCTCTGAATAAAAATTTAGATTTTTAGAAAGCTTTTTATTTTTAAATTTCCCAAATGTGTTAATTTCTTATTTAAAATATTCGGAACAATACGATCTTTGTGGTTTAGCAAAATTTCCTTAAAATATGTTTATATGAAGAATTTATAAGAATATAATGTCGCTTAATTTTGTCTATTTATCTTTTTTAGATATACTTTTATGCTTTTTCAGAAATTGGCGAATTTCTAACCAAGTAGGTGAAACAAAACCACCTTGTCTCATTTCGATAAGTGTTTGAAAACAATTGAAAATTAATTTTAAATATAAAAGCTCATTTGTTACTTTAGTATAAAAAAATTGACAAAAAATGTGAAATTTCAGACCATAAAGATTCAAATTTTCCATGGTATAGAAAATTAAATTTAAAAATTAAAAATATTTTCTTTTTTTTTTCGAAAAATTCTCTGTTGAAATTGTCGAATAGATGAAATAGAAGAATCCTATTTTAATATTGAATCGCTCATTTTTACACTTTAATATTAAATTTAGTCAGAGATGTGATGGTGAAATTCGCTGATTTTTGAAATAAGACAATATTTTTATACTCATTTCTAAATATTAATGAAAAAAAAAAACAAATTAGAAAATAAAATAAAAATATTTTATCAATTTTTTCTTAAGATTTTGACGTTAAAAAGGCTTTAAAAAAATGCAAGACGAAGAATGGAAAGTCAACCAGCAAAAAACAAATGAATTCCGTCAAAGAGTTTTCGGGTTTGTTAATCTTGCTGAATTAATTTTATAGACTTGATTTATCAATTTTTCTTATTTGAAGTATTCTAATGCAAAAAACTCCGGGCATTAATCAGCAATTAGTAGCTGAAGTTGAAAAAAGATGCTTTATGGAATCTAATACTAAAAATGAGTACACTCAAAAAATTCAATTGTACCATAGAAACCTTCAACAGCAACAAATGCAGCAGCAGCAGCAACAACAACAACAACAACAAAGTATGCAACAAGGTCAGCAACAGCCTCAAATAATTGGCATGCAACATCAGCAACCTAATCAATATCAACAACAAAGTGTACAACAGCAACAACAACCACAACAACAACAGCAACAAGGAAATTTAAATGCTCCTAAAAATGTCATTAATCTTTCAAGTCTAACCCCTCAACAACAGCAGCAAATAAAAATGCAGCAACAACAGCAGCAGCAACAGCAGGCTCAACTCGGTCAGCAAGTAATAAGACCCAATCTTCCTCAACAACAATTTGCTCAACAACAAACAATCTCTCAGAATCAACAGCCTCCTAATTTTATCCAGAATCAAATGCCAACACCAAGTACTATTCCTCCTCAAAATGTTATAATAACAAATTTAAACCAACAAAATCAGCCTAAAATTCGTCCTTCTATGCCTCAAGCATACATTCAACCTCCACAAACTCAACAACAACAGCAGCAGCAGCCACCTCAGGTTCAACCACAACCTACTCTTCAACAACCTACAGTCTCAATCGAGGAAGAGGAATTATATAATCGAAAAATTCAAGAATTAAAAATAAATCATTTAGCTAGATTGGAACGAATGTATCAAAATTCTTCGGGACGGAATCCAAATGAGACAACAAAAATAAAAGCTTTTATCGATGTTGTTATGGGTCATAAACGAGTAACTATGGATGTTTTATTAAAATGTGAAGCTAGTCTTAATAATCAAAGAGCCTTACAACAACAACAACAACAACAGCAACAATTACAACAACAGCAATTACAGCAACAGCAACAACAAGCTCAACAAAGACAACTTCCTCAACCTATACCACAAGTCCAAACAGCTCAAACACAGCAACAAATACCCCAAAAATTGGCTCAACAACAACCTCAACCAAGCACTCCTCAGTCACAACTTCAACAAAAAATTCCACCTCAAGTTTCTCCAGTTAATCAAAGTACTATAATAAAACCACCAATTGAGCAAATGCCCCAAACAACAACACCTAAAATGATTCAACAACCTCAAGTAGTTCAACAACCAATCAATATATTTAAACAATTTTCTCTTAGTATAGAAGCATGTAACAATTCAAATCCAGTTCATAAAAGTAATGTTAGATATTTGATTGATAGCATTAAGAATTCAATAGATGGTTCACCGCCAATCAAAATGTTTAAAATAGACAATGAACTAGGAGGAGGATGCAAACAAAGAAAGCCATTAGTTAACTTAAGAGATAGTTTAACTTCACATAAAAATATTCTAAATGAGAGTATACCTAAAAAATTACTTATTGAATTAGCTGGTTTATCAAATGAAAAATTTCGTATTGAGGTCAAGTCTAAATATGAAAGTATTATTTTGCCTGTGCACGATAAGCTCAGTAGAGTGCAAGGTATTAAAATGGAAAACAATGACCAAGAATCTGAGCAAGATATTCAAATTGAGAACAAAATTCAACAATCATCACCATTAGAGAATTATTACGTAACTTTAAAATGTGTTATTGTGAATAAAAGCTTAGCCCTAGTGCCGCCAATAAGAATTTTTGTACCATATAATTATCCTGATCAAAATCCCTTAGTTGATTGTGTACAATTACCAGAGTTTGATGATGACATGTTACCAGAATATAGTGAGAATAAAAAAAAATTTTTTTTTGAGTAAAAAAAAGAAAATTTTATTTTATTAAATTTAAGATACTTTGGGAATTTTACGCAGAATAAATAAACAATTTCAAATAAATTATTTAAGATTATCGGAAAGATATTCCGTGACACAATTACTAGATGCATGGGTATTTTTTCTTTTTAATTTCAAATAATCACAAAAAATAAAGTTTCTAATTTTTTTTTTTGGAAGTATTCAAGTGTTGAAAGTCTGTAATATTCAATATTGGTATCTATCTAATATCATATTTATATCAAATTTTTGCTTTTTATTTTTTTATTTCTAAATAAAGATTTAATTTTATTCATTCATGATTTCGCAAAAAAATTAATAAATTTTTTGTAATTTTTTAGTTATTAATTTTAATAGGTTCAAGGATTCAGATTTTTAAAGGATCTTCAAAAAAGCTTCAGTAAGGTTCAAAAAAGATAAAAATTCGGTCTTTTTAAATTTTCTCCACCATTAACATTTTCCCCACTTTTTTCCTCCCACTTTATTTAACCCCATCTTACATTTTCCCCACTCTGAAAATATTCTTCTTAACATCTCCCCTACTTTTTGAATAACCAATCAGAAATTAATGATTATTAAATAAAAATCAATAAAATTTTCATACTTAATCAGACGAAATCTTATTTTAGAGATTAAGTTTTTCTTTGATAAATTTGAAGACTACCGTAATACCTAAAATTCAAGTAACCACAAAAACAAAAAATTTGCTTTTATAGGAAGAAAAATTAAAAATATTTCTTTTATTTGAATCTTATTTTTATATTCTTCGTGTGAAATTTTCTCAATCGAAGAAATTCTTTGTGAACAGCACTTGTTTATATTTGTGGAAATACGTGAAATAATTTAAGCGATAATATTAGTTTATGAGCAAGTTTATATGAATTGATATAAATTTATGTAGTTTATTAAATTATTACAGGTAATGGGTTTTTTTTTAAAAAAGGAGTTCATTTTGATTGCGAATTTTGTAATTAATTTCTATTAAAATATTACAAAGGCTCTTGTAATTAATGTTGATAACCATTTTTCATTGGTTAATATTAAAAATATAATTTTATTTAAAGTGGGAAGAATATAGAAAAAGAAAAAATGTTAAGTGGGGTAAATATTAAGGAAATTTTTTTCAAAAGAGGGTAATTGTTAAGTGGGGATTTTAAAAGTGGGTGAATTCTAAAAAAAAATGAGAGTTCTAGGTAAATCGTGCCTATTTTGGCGATAAAAACCAGATGTCTTAAACTTTTTGGACAAGCAAAATAAACATAAATTTTGCGGTACATTTTTGATGCCTTAGTTTTTTCAAAGGATTAGACTGACTGGCGAAATTAACAGTTGAAATTATCAAAAATAGTCTGAGGTAAAATAAAAAAATTTTTCGGCTTTATCATTAGGTAAATAAATAAAATAAATAAGTTAAAGAAAATGAATAAATTCTTTTTTAATAAAATTTATGGCTAGATTTGCTCGGTAGTTAACTGAGTGGTTGTTAAACCAAAATAAGAAGCTATAAATAGAGAAGCATCACTATTGATCAAATAATCAAAATTCAATTTCTTTTGTTTAATAGAAACCAATGGAACAGGTCTTTCCTAGCAAAATCGTCCGCAATATCGTTTTTTTTGATTATACGCATCTGGCTATAAAGCTCGTCGCGCTGCTTCGTTCCTCGCAACAATTAATTTTTGAACCTTTGCTTATTAAAATGACAGTATTTAGAAAGCATTTAAGTTTTTTGTTGGGTGAAAATTTTTTTTAAAACAATATCCTAGCTATTGGGATAATCCACTAATTAATTAAGTTTAAACAAACCTCTGATCTGATTCTGTATTTACGCAAATGAAATCATCGACATAATAATTTCTTTTTAATTTGAAAATTTTTGATTTTTTTGACCTTGATGTCACTTAAATAAGTTATTTATGTCAATAAAATTACTAGTGATACAGCGATTTTAATATCGAAATCGACTATCAAAAAGTCGAATATAACGTCTGAATTTAAAATTTAAAAATTAATTCAGAAAAATAATTGTTGAGCGATTTAGAGTAGAATATTTGTTATAAGAGTTTAAAAGCTACGTATTTCGGGCTTAATTAAGATTCAAAAAACTATAAAATCCCTGCAACACTACGGTATACATACAATTAAGTCAAAATAATTAATAGAATACTTTTTTTAAATGTTATATAATTTTTGTACTTTAATTTATAAATTTTGTTTATTTCATGAACAGATTTATAAAATTTTAAAAATATGTTTGCATCTACCATACTAAATAATATCTTAATTTAAAAAAAAAAAATTATATTTTCAAGAAAACATGTAATTTTTAGAAGTTTTAATTTTCCTGAATGAGACCTAAAACAATTGAATTAAATTTGTTACTTTTCCAGTTTTCAATAAAAGAAACATAGAAATCAAAAAAAATATTTAAAAAAAAACTAAAATATATTCTACCGAAGAAAATTTAAGAAAACAAAAAAATTAATAAAACAAACAAAATTATATAATTTAAAACTACACTTGAAAACGAAAATATTTTTTTTTAGGTTTTGTAAATAATTTTAAAAATAAAAAAATATGCTATGACATTGAACAATTTCATGAAATTACTCTCGTGTCCCAGAAAACTTTCCGTTTGAATTCGAATATTAGTAAAAAATACAAAAATATATTGATTTTTTTCAAAAAAATTTCTCATGATTTTATTGTAAAAAAATTAAATTTTTTGCAAATAATTACGAAACTAAAATTTACGAAAAGAAAAACAATCACAAATCTTAATGAAGTTTTTACATTACTAAGTTACTCTGTGTGTTTGAAAGGATTTTTTTTTCTTTTTATTTTTCAAGTAAAAATTACAAACTTATTCTTTCTGGTAAAATAACTGTTAAACAAATGTTTTGAAAAAAGAAAAATTTAAAAAGTAAACATTTAAACATTTAATTTTTTATTTCGATCTTTGCAAGTAACAGGCACTAGCAGGTTTTCAAGTTTCTTTTTCAGGTAAATATTTCAAAAATTGTTTCGACAAAATTTTTTTTTTTATATAATTTGATTATTTTCACTTGAACAGTGTTATACGACTAAAATAAAAATCTTTATTATTTTGGCAAAAAAGTTAATGCTTCTTCTTACAAAGAATGTATTTGGCTCTTAGTATTTTAGTTTTTTTCTTCTTATTTACGCAAAAGCCCGTTTGTAAGTATTTATTAATTAGTTTTACAAATAAAAATATAAGAATAAAAAAACTTAAATTCAAGCTTCACAATTTTTGAATTCACCTCAAATAATTGCCGATGGTGGTACAACATTTGATCTTACATGTAACATAAATGACGTTACTAATATTAACTTACAATGGATTCGATCGCTGAACAAAGCTCTGAATTCGAGTTTTTTAGTCGAGCCTACATCAAGAATAATTATTTCAGATAATGGAAAAAAATTGACATTTCTTAACATTGGTGTTCTAGATGAAGAATATTATGCTTGTGTATATTTTAATAGTACTACTAGTAGAATTCGAATTGTAAGCCGCTACAATTTATTTGTTCGAGGTAAGAGAGTTATTATTTTAATTTATTCTTTATATATTGGGAAAAAAAAATGTATTAACTGTTTGACAAGATAAAAATCTTAAATCTTTATTCTTAAGAATCGTGTCAAAGTTGTCTTTTTCTTCGACTTTAAAAAAGACCATTTGAATCAAATAAAATTATTTATTTTAATCAAATCACCAAAAATTTTTTATTTTTTCCTGTTTTTACATCTTTTCACAAAATTTTACTAGAATTTACGTAATAGATTATTTGTTTCACTTTATATACCAAGAAACAAATTTATCAAATTGAAGGAATATAAAAGGACTGAACTTTTCTAATTTATAAACTTTCAACTATTATATTGTTCTTCATATTGCAACTTATTGCAACTATTCAACTAATCTAATTTTCTCCTTAAACCCATAACCCTAAACCCATACTTCCCTAAATTTTTTCTTGGATACAGAGTTGAATAATTGAATAGTTCAAAGGGGTTTAGATTATAAAAATAGAATAGTTTCAATAGTTGAATAGGGGTATAGAATTGAATAATAAAAAAGTCTCTTGTGTATCTTTATTAAAAATAGTTGAAAAATTGAGGAGAAACCTTTGAATAGATAATTTGAATAGGAATTTGATATGAATTTTAGCATATTTTTAACGTTCTTTTTTAAAAATTTACTTTAACACAAAAATTCCCAAACATTTTCTTTTTAGACTATTTTTTTTGGTAGATTTCTCTTCGAAATTTTGAATTTTAAATTTTATTTGACGCAGATTAATATTAACTTCCTTTTAAGAATTAAATTTTCTGATATATTCAAATACAAAAAAAAATACCAATTAAATTTTATTATTTAAGTTGTACCGACGCTAAGCATTTTATTAAATGGTACCAACATTGATGAACAAACAACAATTCAAATGCTAAACTCAAAATCAGACAAAGTTTATCGAATTATATGCTCATCTTCATTATCTAAACCAGACGTAGATCTAAGTATATACGACACAGATACTTTAACATCTTTAGCAAACGGTGAAAATTCAATATTAAGTAAAGAATGTACACAAAATCTGTGCACCAATACGTTACAAGTTGATTTCTCATTTAAAAATGATAATCGATTTAATAAAATGAAATCAATAAATTGTACGGCTAAAGGAAATAATTCAATAATTGATATAAATGTCTCGGTTAAAAGGAATACTAATGTATCTTTTTCATCAGTTTTAATCCAAGACGCTATTAATTTAGACGCATTTATTGGAAATAATTACACAATTGAATGTAATACAACAGAAAAACAAATTCAGTGGGTTCAAACATTTAAAAAGGAAGGATTTTTCCAAGTAAATAATAATTCGAGGTTATTCGTATCCAGTGATGGGAAAAAGCTAAATTTTAATCCGCTTGTTTTAAGTGACGAAGAATATTACGGATGTGGTATTTTTCAAAATGGAAATTTTCAGATAGTAAATAGCTACTATTTATACACGAAAGTATTACCAACATTAAACATTGTATTCAATTATAACACATTAATTACTGAATCAGATACAATTTATTTAAAAAATTCTTACTTAGATACAACTTATCCAATATCATGTTTATCTTTAAATTCAAAACCTGATATAGTATTAAGCATTTATGAATCTGAAAGTTTAATATCTTTGACAGAGAATCAGGAAACATTCACTGATAAAAGATGCAATGAAACATTGAATTTATGTAATAATGAATTAACAGTACAATTTAGATTTAAGAACGATTCAAGGTATAGAAATTTAAAATCATTAAGTTGTAAAGCCGAAAGTTTGGATAAAACAATAATATTAACAAGAACAATTAACAGAGCAATAAATATAACAAATGAAATAGAAAGAGAGGTTACTTCTTCAACATCGACTACTTCGACATCAACAAGCACTTTACCAGAAACAACAACCACATCGACCACTTCAACATCGACTACTTCGACATCAACAAGCACTTTACCAGAAACAACAACCACATCGACCACTTCAACATCGACTACTTCGACATCAACAAGCACTTTACCAGAAACAAAAACCACATCGACCACTTCGACATCAACAACAACAACAACCACATCGACCACTTCCACATCGACTACTTCGACATCAACAAGCACTTTACCAGAAACAACAACCACATCGACTACTTCGACATCAACAACAACAACAACATCGACTACTTCGACATCAACAAGCACTTTACCAGAAACAACAACCTCCTCAACCACTTCGACATCAACAACAACAACAACCACATCGACCACTTCCACATCGACTACTTCGACATCGACAAGCACTTTACCAGAAACAACAACCTCCTCAACCACTTCGACTTCAACAACAACGACAACAACATCGACTACTTCGACTTCAACAAGCACTTTACCAGAAACTACAACCACAACTCCTGCATTACCAGTAACAACAACTACTTCAACGACTTCGATCACTCCTTTTATTGATCCAAATCTTCCACCTTTAATCGTTTCTTCTCAATTTCTCACAGCTTTTCAAGATTCTGATTTTACCCTCTCATGTTCTTTTGACAATCCTTTATATTGGACATATGGTTCTTCTCTAATAAGTAAGTAGTAGTATTAATGCTTCAGAGATGAATTTTCTTTACTAAAGTTGTCAACTCTCGTTAATCCGAAACTTCGATAAGACGAACTTTTTGAACTGAAACTAACAATTTGACCACAAAATTGTATCTTTCTATTCAAATATAATTCGTTAAATCGAACAAAATTAACTCGAACCATGATTTTTTACTCCTAAAAAGTTCAGATTAACGAGAGTTGACTGTAGTTGAAACTAAGAGCTTTTCGATAAATGGCAAGGAAAAAAATTGTCACATTCATTTTTTTAAAAATTTTTTGAGTTTATTTTTCAAATTTTTAAGCTTTTTACAATTTTCAAAAAAATGACATTTATTGAAAAGAATATCAAATATAATATTTTACGAGATCTCATCAATATCTTTATCAATATCTAAATAGTGTGGAACCATTTTTAGAAATTTTACTATGAGGCTATCTAGGTGAAAAAAGGGGGATGTTGTTGGTTTGTCTTTAGTGAGCTTTATAAAATATTAAAAAATTTTATAAAAACTCTTAAATATATCGTTTGTAGCTTTAGACCTTCTTTAACTTATAAAAAAGTGATAATCGATGAAAAAGTGACATTCAAGTTTTTAAAAAAATTGGTTGGTATTGTTTTTTTAGGGTCTGGAAAATAAAGTCTGACTTTGGAAAAATAGTCAACTTCGAACTTGTCTTTGATTAGAACACTGAAGATTGTCTTGGTTAAATTTTTTTTTCGTTGGTTGGAGAATGATGCTTAAGTTTTGCAAAGCTTCGAGGAATAAAAAAGACTCTTTTAAATATGAAAAAATAAAAATTTTTCGAATTTCTTAAAAATAATTTCTTATTAAAACTTTTGAAAATTATCTTACTATTCTACTTACTTATAAAGTTTAAAGGGTACACTGTAAATATTTTGAGTGTATTATATTACACTTAAATGTGTAAAAAAGTTTTTCCCACTTTAATGTGTAGCGTTTTTCAATATTTTATTGGTTAATTTCAAATATTTTACAGATTTAAGTGTATTTATTTACACATTAAAGTGGGAAATACTCTTTACACTCAAAATATTTAATGAAGAAAGGGCGAATAGATTAATCAGTATTTTTTCAGGAAAAATAAAACAAGAAAAATTTGAACGCTTGAATAATCAGATATTAAAAGAAAATGCATTTTTTATTAGACATACCAATATTTACAATTTTACTATTTTGTATTTTTCTAAAGCCTCCTCATCAAAGTATTTCAATGGAATTAGTGGTAATCTATTAACAATTTATAAGATTAAAAGAGAAGACTCCGGTAATTACTCATGTTATTCAATATTGAACAATCAACTCGTACAATCATTATTCACAGTATACGTAAAAACAAATCCAGTACTGACAATGTCAGTCAATAACAGAATTCTTAAGAAAGGTGATGTTATATCATTTGGTTTATCTTCAGAACTAACTATCACATGTACGGCTATTAACTCAAGACCATTAGTTAATATAAAAGTATATGATCCAGTGTCAGAGGCAACATTGCCAGCTGTAATTCCACTTCGTAATAATACAAGAAATCCGTTACAATTCTGTGATCCATTAGATGTTTGTCAAACTGTTTTACAAGTCACTCTAACGCCTGGTTTTGCTACCAAATTCTCAATAAAAAACATTACTTGTTTAGCAACAAACCGTACAAGTCCTTATGAATTAGCAAGTTCCTTAACATATGCTCTCGACTTTAATAGTAAATTTTATTTTAGCTTTCTTTTTTAAAATATTTTCTATTTAATATTAAAAAGATGATGCATGCCTTAATAATCAATGTAAAAATGGTTCTAGTTGTCGTAAATTAGTAACTGCTCCTTTAGGTTATGTATGTGATTGTTTAAGTGGTCTTGGTGGACCTTTTTGCAATTTCAGTAATTATATTGATGTGTTTGTTTTTGTTTAGTTTAACAATTCTTTTTTTAAGGAGACACCTGTGCGGATGATACGACATTTTGTGGTAATTTCGGCATATGTCGAATAAATTCGAATGGTATGAAATTTTGTTCATGTCTTGGCGGTTACTCGGGTCTGACATGTAGATTCCAAACTTCTCTATGTACGACATCGAATATATGCAACGGTGGTACTTGTCGACCTATATCAACCACTGTAGATGGCTATTTTTGCACGTGCAATCCTGGATTTACAGGAAAAAACTGCGAGGGTAAGTTAATATCAAAAAGAATTTATGATAGCTCTTTCTAAGTAAAAATATAATTTAGCGAAGCTCTGCTATAATAACATAATTCTGTTTTTTATTAATTTTAAATTTTTTAAGCAAAATTTAATCCATGTCTAAATGGTGGTTCAGTAACATTTAATTCAGCTTTAACATCAGGTTATACATGTTCATGTTCAATTGAATTTAGAGGTAGCAACTGTCAATTTAGGAATCCTTGTGCTAATCAACCATGTAAAAATGGCGGTACATGCTTAGCAATCGAAGAAACGAACAATGATAGTTTCCTTTGCGAATGCCCTAAAGATTTTGTAGGCGATTTGTGTGAAAGATCAAAATTTGAAAGTACTTGTGTTGACAAAAACCCCAGTCTTTGTCCACGCTTATCAAGTTTATGTGAGTATGGATACTTCAATGGAAAATTGGTTAAAGAATTATGTCCGAAAACATGTGGCATTTGTAGTTAAACATTCAAATAATAATATTTAATTGAAAAAATTGTTTTTTTTTTGGAGTAATATTTTTGATGATATTTTTAGACAATTAGTTTGTTTGGCCGAATTTTTCTTTTTTTATTTTCTAGACCATGATAAAAATTTTAGTTTAAATTTTTGGTATTTTTATTTTTTAAGTAAAAAATTTCTTTTTTTTTTTTCGTTAAAATAATAAAAAATTTATTTAATTCGGTTTCTGTGTCAAATTTTTTTCAAATACCTTTTTAAAAACTATCCAAAATAATCTTAAAATCATTTCATTTATTTAATTTTTCAATTTATAAAAATATGATTGTAAACAGACCTAATGTTTATGATAATCCAAGATGGAGAGGCTATGGTTCATGGGCATTAATTTTAGCCATCTTTTTATTTTTCTTCGGGTTATTGCTACAAATTTTGGAAATTGTTCGTATTTATAATGGTCTATATAACAATGGAATGCAAAATTTAAATTTGGTAGAGCCTGATATAGGTCAATTTTTGGCCGTTGAACAATGGCATTTTTGGCCATGGACCTATCCAGGAAGCCAGTTTGGTCTTATTATTATGATAACAGGTATTGTTGGAATTATATCTGTCTACCGTAAGACATATTCAACAGTTTATGCTTATATGGCTTTCGCTATTTTTTCTTTTTTATTTTCAATTTATTTAATTATTTATTATTCAATTATGATGAACTATTATCAAAGATTTAGAGTTCGTAACCAACCGCGAATTCGTATTTTAGGCGTGAAAAATTTAGGTTCTCAAAGTGGTACAATTAGTAATAATGTGGCTGGTGCGAACTTAGCTTTTTCTATTTTAAGCTTGATTTTTTCCTTATTTGCAGCTATCGTTGCTGGTAGAGCGGCTAGAGCTGGTACTGAAACAAAAAGACCTTATGAACCTGTTGGACCCTATTACCCTTATTAAATATTTTATTTGAGTTCTGTTTGATTTTAAATAAATTTTTTAATTAAAAACATTTAATCCAATAATAAAGTGTTTAAATACTAAATAACCTTAAAATACATTGGAAAAGATTACTAAAAGGTCTAAAAGATCATATATACTAGTAGTCTGTCTACCAATTTGAAATTGTGGAAAATTACTTAAATACTTAATATTTATAAATTTCTAAAATCCTTTTTCCCAACTAAACTTGGCGATAGCACAGTATACTAAAAAATAGATGTACTGTAGATGTTAAAGTTGAGCGTGACTTTATGTTGAATTCTCTATAAAGTTAATATTACATTCGCGTAAAAATATTTTAACATCGCTTTCGCATTAGTGTATTTTACTTTATGTACATTAGTTAAAGCTAGTTCTAATGGAATAACTAATTTTACTGATTCCATCACCAATCTATATATATATTAAAGGGACATTTCCTTAGCAGTTAGTAAAGTTAGCTAACTTTAGCTAACTCTTACTAACTTAGTTAAGTACAGCTAATTGTTTAGTAAAATAGGTAGCATCTAATTTAAGCTTTAATTAAGTAAAGTTATCTAATTTTTATAAGAGTTAGCGTAAATTCGCTAACCTTAAAAAATGGTTTATAAATATCTATTAATTAAATTTACATCATACAAATATAATGCAAAATAGCTACCAAAATAATCATCCGAATAAGTTTTAGTACGGCCACACAAATAAAGTTAAATGTTTAGAGTCAAGTGCCTCACCATTAGGTTTAAATAAGAATAAACAAAAAAAAACTTAGAATAAATATTTTTAAAATTTCGAGTTTATATGAAATTTCTAATTTTTTTTAATTTTCAACTCTATTGGAAAAAGTACTGAAAAACCTAAGAGGCAAATTGTTTTCTAATAAAATATAAAAAAAATTATAGCATGGAATCGATGAGCTATTCTCATAGTAAAGAAATTGACTTTGACCTTTTTCTTAGAGTCCTAGACAAGTGGATAAATATGTTTAAGTTTTTAAAATATATTTATAAAAAGTTTTAAACATGTCTATTTCATAGATAAAGCGAATCTCTTTAACAAAATTATCTTAAATGAAAGAAAAATATTTTACCTGGCGGCAAATGAGACGACCACAACCTATTTTGGCGACCCAGTGGCGACTAACACTAATTTTAAGCATTTGTCTTTGAATAAAACTAAATATTTTATCATTTTTTCAAAATATATCAGGTCTTATGTAAACTTTTATTTTTGTAAATGTCTATCTTTATTTACGATCTGGGCTATTTAGGAATTGTTGTTTCAGCATACGTCAAAATATTTTCACCGAAAATGGCCAAAATTTAAACATTAAAAGTATGATAAGCGAACATTAAACCTACTAAAATAGATTATACCTGAACAACAAACATAGACTGAATAACATACAAATTATTTTAGAATTTAAAAAATTTTTAAAGTTTTTAATTGGTTAGGGGTACTTTTTCCCCGATTTAAGAATATTTATTAAATTTTAATTAATTTTAATTGTGATTTTAAAAAAATAAAAAAAGTGGCTAAGTAAAATGGTACTTTTGGGTCGTACAAAGAGAATTTTCGGATTTGGAATATTTTACTCTGTCTGAAGCCACGTTCTATTTCCTTATATGGTAACTTTATTTTTTAAAGAAATATTCTTATGAGTTAAATCAAAAAAATAATCATGAAAAAAATTTAAAAAAAAATGATTTAGATCAACATTTACATAAGTTAAAAATTTTATAATCTTTTTATGAAATTCGTACAGTAGGTTTCTGAAATAAGTTGACAGTTTGCTTAAGAGGCTGCTAAAGACCGTCTTAAGAGATTTTAAGCAGTCAAAAAGCTATGTTTAAGAGGCTCTATTTCTATTCTTGAATAGGAGAAAAATTAAAAAAGGCCGAATCACCCCAGATTTTTAAATTAACCCCAGATTTTTTTCTAATTAGATAAAAAAACTTCTCACAACCAGATGGCATTTTTTTTTTAAATTCTATTAAATTACGGTTTTAGGCACATCTAATTGACTTAAAAAAATTCCTCTTTTAATCTTTAAGATCACCCACGTGACTACGCAAAACTTTGATTTCAGATCTTATAGAAAAATTTTATTTAACCTAAATTAAATTTATCGGAATCTTAAATATCGAGATCTAATATAAAATTATTCTAGAAAGTGAGCCTTTAAAAGGCGCGCGTTGACGCGCGCCAAACATTCCTAGTTTTACTTTATTATTCTAATTTTTTCTTAGGTGTCTTAAGATTACTTTTTAATTATAATAATACTAATTTATTATAAAAATAAT
>NTPY01000689.1:352029-365343 GCA_002922825.1 Brachionus calyciflorus | reverse complement strand
AACTCTTCAAATAGACCTCAATAAGCACATTAGTGATATTTCAAATAAATAAAAAAAATGTGTGCACGCTGATCATTCGTATTTATCAATGAAATCATCGAGCTTTTAGTTTTTTGTTAACATTTTTTTTTTCGTTAAGAAATATTTTTGTTAAAAATAAAAAATTATACATTTTGTTAATTTGGTACTTTTGTCAAAACAGTCATTTGTAAATAAGTGTTTTTATAAATATTTATTTACGAAAAATGATAAAGATATTTAAGATTAAATAAGTCACCAAACTGTAATTTTTTTAGGCGAAGATACTTACGCTAAAATGCTAGGATGAAGTAACGCATCCCTAATGGGTAATAAAAAGCGAAGAAGAGCTCACATTAAAGCGAAAAAGAGACAATTTCTATCCCTATTTATCAATATTTAATCGAATTTATTTAAAATTGAAAAAAAGTCTTTGTTAAAAAAAATTCATTTTTAGAAATTTTAAATTTTTTTTAATTTTCAAAATTATGACTCGTATCGGATTTGTGTGGTATTGGTCATTTGGAAAAAATACATACATGAAAAAATAAAAAATGATAAAAATTTTAAAACTGTTTTCGAGTGGAATCGTGGTGAGATTTTAGGGAGAAATTTGAATGACTTAATAAATCAGCAAGGCATTTGTGGTATTTTTTTTGACTAAACTTAAAACACTTCTTATGTAAAGTTTATATATATACCTATTTACAAAAATTACAGTTTACATTAATTGTTATTAACATAAATAAAAGTTGACCACATAAAATTCTTAACGCACAGATAAATGTTAACAAAAAACTAATAGATCGAAATCATCGCCACTCAAAATTAGACCAGAAAGATACAGTTTTACCAATTTGAACCACTCTTTTATATTTATTTATTTATTGAAAAGAATTAACCTCCAATTTTGGAGAAGTAAATATAAAATTAAATTAAATTAAATTAAAGTAGCGTTTCGAAGGCCACAAGCTGAGTTAGTTAGGTGTTTTACTCAATATAACACCAGGAGATAATTAAGGAACTCATTTGAATTTTTTTGACTCGCACAGGATTTGTACTCTCGACCTTCTGCTTGGACGCCCATGACGGTACCAACTGAGCTATCTTTTATAGCCAAAAATTATAATAACCTAGATATTTTGTTGGTCACCTAATGTAATACAAACGAATATTTGAATGAAAAAAAAAGAAATTTTAGGGATTAATTCGAAATTCTAGAACGCATTAGTAAATTCAAGTGAAATAATATTTGTTGGGAAAATTAAGAAAAATTAGATTTTATTAAGTAATTTTCGTGATTAAATAAGAAAAATAAGTGAGAAAATAATAAATCGCCATTAGTTAAATATCAATAGAGATAAAAAAATCTTATTTTTCAACACAGTTTTTATCATGTTTACCTGTCAGATTAATTTAATAGATCAAGGTTATCCCTAAAACACAAAAACGGAACCGGAATTTTTGGTATTTAAAATACGGAATTTGACTGCTGGAACGGATCCCCAAAACACGGAACCGAAATCGACTAAAATACGGAATAGATTTTGTCATTTGTGTTTAAAAGCTTTACTTTTGTGGGTAACAGATTTTCCATTTTGGATAAACAATTATCTCATTTCAAACTTAGAAAAAAAAAATGTCTCATTAAAAAAAAAGCCAATTATTGTAAGTAATTTCTACGTAAAGTTCGTAAGTAAAGTACGTATAAGTTTAAAATAATTTTTTTTTATTCTATTATATTAGATTTTAAAAAAACAGTAAAAAGCAATTCGAATTTCAAGACAAAAAATTAATTTTTAATTATACACGTGAATTATAGTAGAATTAAAATTTATGCAAATTTAAGCGTTAAATAAATTTATTTGTAAAACAAAAATAATTTTACTTTCTTGAATATTACCGGATGTATAATATAATTTTCATTTAAAAAACATTGGTAAAAAATTTAAATATATCCCGATAAAAATAATAAAATATTTAAGTAAATAAAATCAAAACTAATTTGATTATTAAAATTAGTTATTTTATAAACATTAATGCAGAATTAAAAAATCCACAACTAATTTATAAAAATGCCATAAGCAAGAAAGATTTCAATTTAAATTTTCCAAGCAAGCTTCACAAAGAACAGGTTTATTAGCAAACAAAAAACTAGCAACCATATTATACTGCCAGAAACAATTTGCAAAAACGAATTCAAGACTTCGAAAAAATTAAAAATCATTAGTTTTTTAATATTTAATTTTTTGCTTTTATCTGAATGATCTGTAGCAATTAATTTGTAACAAACTTGGAGAAAAAACACATTACCATTATAGTAAATTTTTAAAAATTTTTTTATTTTTTTTTAAATAAACAAATCACTTTCCTTACATAGAACTAGAAATAAATTTAAAAATAATCAAAAAATTCATCAATAAAGTTTTTCATTTTTGACTTACATATATCTAGAGTAAATTGATATTTCTAAGAATAGAAAAAACTTTTTACTATTTTTGATATCTAGTGAACATTGTTTATTTTGTAAATAATTTCCAATTTTAAGAAGTAATCTATAAGGTTAATTAAAAATGACAAAAAAGTAAAAAAAAAACAGTTAGAACAAGTTGATAAATTTAAAAACTTATTAATTTTGGATTAAAATCAACTCCAAATAACATTAAAAATTTTATTAAAAACCAACGAATTATATTAAAAGGCACCTAAAAGTAATGTGTGGATGAATTAATTAAAATAAAAAGAAAAGCATACAAAAAAAAGTAATGGCTAAAAATATTTTGACTTGAAAAAAATTTTAAAAAAGGAAACTTATCACACTCTCTGATTCGTGATAAATACGAATGATTTGTTTTTTTTTCCTTTAAATCACCTTGCTCAAAATATTTAAACTTAAGTTTATAAGCCATTAAGTGTATTTTTTAAAATCAAAAATAGCTATAAACTTTTTAGACTTCTAAAATCTTTAGTGGCTGCATTTATTTTGCAACTAAGAAAAAAAATTTTCTTTATAAATAATAACCAATTATCGATTTTTTGTACGAGTTTTTGTAATATGTTACAAAAACTCTATCATTATTAAAAATAAATAAACAAAAATTGAAAATCCAAGGACCTTAATCTCCAAAGAGATTTATCACATTTAAATTTAATCATCAAGATAGAAATTATAAAACTTATTTTTGTCATAATCATCTAGTCAGAAGTTAACGATTGACTTGGTTAAGTTGAGGAACATTTGAATTGTGAGTTTTCCTCAAAGCAAGTAATCTCGTTTTGAAAAACATTGTTTTTTTTTGTTAAAATTAAATAATTCTTACGCCAAAAGAAATATTGAAAAAGTCTTAAATATAATTTTTTTTCTTGGAAATTATTTTCATTAAGCGACAACATTATTTATTTATAGAATGTATTGAAATTATCGTTAATTTACCATAATTACCGATATTTTATCAAAAATTACGATTTTAGATAACCGTTTTTTATGTAAAATATTGTGAATTTATCGTATCATTGCAGCGCTGTAATATTTGTTATTAAATCATAGCGAAAAGAAATTGGTAAAAAAAAGTCGATGTCTGCACTAAAATTGACCAATACGTAAAATGTCTATCATATAAACTATGACATCCATGCCATAGACGATTATTTGATTGAAATTGATTGGATTATAATTTAAACTGCAAAAAAAAATCAAAAAAAGGAAAATTTTTTTTCCAGAACTGATTTGGTGCTAAAATAAGCAGGTGTGCCGTTCTTTTTAGAGTTATATTTTAAGTATTATGCTTAGGACACTTAGTTTTAGCAGTATATATCAACGTATTTTTCTGAGTTTTATTCGTCAGTGTTTTCGTCGTTGAAAAAAAGAGTACAAAATATTTTACCAAAACAACGCTAATTAAGAAAACTCTTTTAAACGGTATTTTTTGAGCGTTCTTATTTTCCCGGTATACAAATAAAGTTTTGCAAAAAAATTGATTATAAAGTAAAAACTTTAAAGATCGTCCGAAATAATAAGACATTTCTTATAAAAATCCAGATATGGTCAATTTTTCAAAATTTCGAATTATTCGAATATTCAATATTTTTTATACTTCCTACAAAGAATGATTATAAATAAAAAAAATTTTATTTTCGGGTATAATAGCCTTTTGATTTTTTTTACTTTCATAAACTAGATAAATAAGAAAAAATGAATAGTTTAATATTTGAATAATTCTGTGAAAGAAGAAAATTTATGAATATTCTGAATATTTCTTAATGTAAAAAAAAATTGACATGTCTCAAAAAATCGAGCATTTACGTTAAGTTCCATTGTCTGGCTTCTTTTGAGTAAAACCTTTAGGTCAAAAAATTCTATTTGAAGTGAATTCTTTGGAAAATACATTCAATCCATGTCATTTTCAAAACCCATATTCGATATTTTGGATTTATAATATTCAAAAATTTCATTTAAGTGAAATTCGAATTAAAGAAAGCTAAGAACCTATTGTTGATTGCTAATTTTATTAGTTAACTACTTCACCTTTATTTTCGAAGAGTGTATATCGCAATTAAACTTCTTAAAAAGTATACGTTTTGGTAAAAATTTTTTTTTGCACTAATTTAAAAAAAAAAATAAAAAAACTTCCGTGTTAAGAGAAGTAAAAATGTCACATTAAGTTACCTTAATAGAATTTACATAAGAGGTTTCCATCGATTTATATTTTTATAAAAAATTTAAATTTTATTTGCATAGCTTTAAATAAAAAAAATAATTCTATAAGAGGATTATCAATCATGAAAATTAGTTTTAAGCAAAGTTAGCTTTTTTTTCTAACATTAGATGAAATATATTAAATCAAGTAAGGTTTCACCAGCGATATATTACATATACATCTCGCTGAATCTCAATAAATTTTAAGCTTCTTAAAATAATCATGGTCCACCGTATGGTTGCCAACAATCTACAAGCAATTAATTAAAGCAAAACAAGTTCTGCTTGTTTAGTGAAAACAGCAAGTAAATGAGAGAGCTTAGAACTTTTCAGTTTGTGTTTGGTTCCTTGAAAAGTTTCAGAATTTTAATATAAATAAATAAAGCTTAATTATTTTGGGGATTTTATGTGTGTTTCTCTTCTAGAGCTTTTTTTTTTACTTTCTTCAATATTGAAATTAAAATAATATACTGGAAAAAAGAAGAATAAAGTTTCTTTTTTTTTGCATTTTCTAATTCTGACAAAGTACTATGGCAACATAGAAAAAAAATTCGATTATTTAACTTGTGTCACAAAGAAGAAATTATAAAAATACGAAAACCCTTAAATACTCTTAAATTAAGATTTGTATGGGACAATAATCAAAAAAAAAATAGAATAAAAAACGCCTTTGGTTCTTTTTACATGTTGAGTTAAATATTTTTCTTTTTTTTTTAATAAGTTTTTATTTTTGACAAATTTCGGAGATTTTATACAGGTGTTTTATTTTATATTAACTTAGAAGGAAAAAAATAACAAATGAAATTTAAACAGTATTTTCTTAGAAGAAGCAAATTGCTAAATGAAATTAAATATAGGTGAAAAAAGTCTTCAAGTTCCGTCAAGTTATAACAATAACACGCATATTGATCACCGTGATCATGATCTTTTATTGAGTGAGGACAGGATTAAGCCAATGCTTAATAAAAAGTAAGGATATTGACTCAAAAAGCAAATATTAAAATAATATGTAAATTAGTTTTTAAAAGATTTCTTTTCAATTTTAAAAGATTAAATAAAAATTTTATGATTTAAAAATTTTATTTTTTAATTAATTCATTTCTTTTTTTTTTTGATTAAAGCAAACAAAGTATCCCACTATTGACGACAACTTTAATATCACCATCAATAGCTCCAGCTCAATTGTTAAATTTAAATTCAATTGATACAAGCCAAATATTTGTCAAAGCCAACAGCCTTTTAAATTCAAAAAATTCAAAATTTACACAGAAAATTCAGCGGGGAAATTCAATAGAAAACAATTTGTTTACCAATACATCTGAAAATAGTAATTATTATTTTAAGTTTAAGTTCGAACAACCACTACGTAATTCAAATCAGTCCATTCAATCTTCAAATGCACAACTAATTAAACAAAGTATAAGTAATTTTTTTTGTTACTACTAGATCCAGGGTTTTCTTAATCTCTTTTTATCGTTAAATCAAAGATAAGGCTTAAAAGTTATAATTCTTTTTATTCATAGAATTAAAGAATGCTTTAGACCATTTGAGTTTTTATTTCACAATTTTAAGAACTTTGAATATTTTTAGTTTATTTTGATTACTTAACTTTAGATTCAAGTATCTAATATCGATTACAGAACAAAAAGCTACAATTGAGTTAACTTAAATAGGCTCGATAGTTTTGTATCAGAAAAACTTAATGTCTTGAAATATGAAAATTTCATAGGAGATTTGAACTGAATAAAATTTTTTTGAATGGATTAACAAAAATTTTTATTAAAGGCCAAGAACAATTTGGATGGAGGATCTTGAAAAAAATACGAACTTTGAGCTTTTTGGTATAACTAAAAATTTAGAAGTGTAATTATACTTAATGTTATTGTAATATAATTTTCTTAAGAAACTAATAACTTTTCTAAAGATTCTATGCAATGTTTTTTCTAATTTTTTCATGTGTTTTCTTTTGGAAAAAAATAATAATTTTATTACTAGAAAAACACAAGTAGCGATTGAACATTCTGTTTATTTAAGAAAAGAATTCTCTTAATTGCTTTAAATTTTTCCAACTCAAGAAGTCGATTAAATTAGCTTTATTTCAATAGGTAAAATAAAAATAAGGTTATAATCGATATATGTAAAGAAACTTGAGTAGAATTTAATTTTGTTTCGGAAATATCAACGTAAAAAAGAACTATTTTATAGTTTTATACGAAATTTTCGTGCGTCAAGTGCATTGTACCTTTTAAACTAAAGGGTTTTTTCTTTGTCTTTGAACCTAAAAATGTAGGTGCTCGTCAAACTTTCTATTTTCATATTCAGGACTATTTAACTGGTGTTTGAACTAATAAATAATTTTTGTTTTTAATTTAGTTTTTCCGAAATTTAAAGTGAAAAAATTTATAGATTTAGGTGTTAGGTATAAATTAAAAAAAAAATCCTTTTTAAGGCTAATGTAATTTTTTCCAAATTTATAGATTTTAATATTTTTACATTTTTGAGAAAAAATAAATTGTTTTATAATAAGATCAAATAATGTTCTATTTTCTTTTTTTTAAGAGAATTAGTTTCTAAAAAAATAAAACTTATATTTTTTAAAAATGGAAAGAACAGGATTGAAATATTTTTTTTTTTAATTTTTTAAAAATAAATTTAAAAAAATTTTACGAGCGATCTGGTGTTAAATTTTTGCAAAAATAAATTATTGATTTTTTGAAAATCTTATTCAAAATTTAAAAAATTTTTTTTTCAGATTTAGTTGTATTTTTCGACTTACTAAATTTAGTTAGCTAAATTTAGTTTAACTAATTTTAGTTAGCTAAAATTAGTCGACTAAGCTAACTTAGTTTAGTTTCGACCCATCACTAATCTCGGCCTTTAAATAATGGTTTTTATTGGTTCTTAGAAAATTCAGTTTGCAATTAATTTAGAGTTTAAATTTTTTAGAAAAATGAGCCAAAATTTTACTCTTTATTTCATTATTTTTATCTACTCTACCATTTAGTCAGAGATTATACTTCACTCTAATAAATCCCTTATACCCGCTCTAATATAAAAACTGGATTATGGAAATACCAACCAACCTACTAAAGTTCAACTAAAATTGTTGGAAGTTAATCAAAATTCATTTGTAATTGAAATTTTTTAGCCTGACCAAAAATTTTCGGAAATTTTCTCATATTACAAACTAAATAAGTCATACCTCGAATTTGCTAGCATTTGATTTAATTTTAACATTTGACTTGACCAAGGCAATTAATAAAATCCAAGTTTAGCTATATTAAATTTTCCAATAAAAACTTTATAACAACTAAAAGATTGGATTCCTTAAAATATTTAATTTATATTATGTAACTTAACTACAATACTAAATCTTTCGATAAAATTCAATACAAGTTCGATTAATTTTAAGATAATGTTGTTAAAAATAGAATATTTTTTAGATAACATAATATGTGAACATCTGATAAATAATCTCTTAAAATTATATAAAATTGAAATAGCTTAGATAGATTAATTGACTTTTATTTCAAATTCGCCTTCAATTTTTTTGTAAGGCTGAATCATATCCGAATTTTGAACTGAATTTCGTTAAAATTTTGCCAAGAGAATGTTTAAAATAAAAATATCTGAAAATAACTTAAATAACGTTTAAGAATATATATATGTAAATTTGACAGAATAATTAAACTAGTAGAAAGATTACGTAAAGCAATAATTAATTCTAAACTATCTCAATCTTGTTTAAGCAAGATTTATTGACTAATCATATTCAACAGGCCTATAGTGTTGAAACATAGTGTTTTTATTATAATGCAAATGCAGAAGTAAATAAATAGTAATTTTAAACATACTTTCATATCTTTTTTCTTAAATTCTACCAAATACACAGTATTAGTAGTATTTTTAAAAAAAAATAATATAATCTTTAATAATTATTTTTCTGAATTTTGTCCGATGAAGATTTTTATTTTTATAAATATTTATTAGTTTTATTCTAATAATTTTAGGTCACATTCTTCTGTCTTTTCGAGAAATCAGACGATATTTTTTAGCATTAAACTTAATTATTTCACATTTGTTTTCAAAAAATCGTCTTAGGTAACACTTTAAGGCATTTAAATTGCATTTTTGCTCAAATTTCTAGCATTTTAATGCGCACTAAACAGATTTTTATGTTGCGCTCGATGACAAGCCTTGTTAATAAGTATAAATGCTGAAATAAAGTTCATTCACAAAAACTCACACTTTACATCCTGATCAGTTTGTATATTTGGATTGAATCGTTCTTCACTTAATTCTTTCGGGAAAAAATAACAGAGAATAGTTTGATTAGAAAAGAAATGCTTTTGAATTTCCTTCTTATCTTTTGGAAATCTTTCTTATCTTCTCCACTTTCGGACTCAAGCTTTTACATGTTCGATTTGGATGTCTTGACTTCACTTGAATAATTTTTTTTTTATAAATCTCGAATCTTTTTATAAAATCACAACTTGCTTTTATAAACTATTTGGAATTTATTTAAATTAAAAAAACTATAAAATATTCTCAGAGTAATTTTTTTCACTCGGAAATTTTAATAAATTATATGTCGAGTGTATTACGCTATCGATCTTATTTAAAAATAAAAAAAGCTATTATTTTCTAGGGAATTTCGATACTCAACAAATTTTTACTTAACAAAAACCTGTTTCAAGACATCTCTGTTTAATGTTCTTTTATTTTGTTTCGTAATTTTTGATTAAATTTTTTTTTCATCAAAATATTAGACAGTAGCTTACAAGATTTAGTTAACACAAGTAATAACAGTTTAATTAATTCATCATCAATTGCCATGAACAAATATCAAGAACCAAACATGGCACAATATACAAAATTTACAAAAAATATTTTTACTGAAACTTACAATAATTCAGGTGCTAAAATGGAAAAGTCTCCGTCTAGAGGTTCGAATTTCACGAGTCCTATGCCCAGTGTGATAAACGGAACGCCAATTTCAATTGTTCAATCGTCAAACGGTCTTCAAAATGCTCTCAAAACCGAGCGACTTAAAGCCTCACCCGGTCTAGGTCGATCAAATACTATAAAATATACTAAATCATACATGGAAACAAATAACATTGCTCAGAAACAACCTTTACAAACCCATACCCAACATTTTAATTTTTCTCGTAAAGCCCCTAATTCCCAGCTACAAAATTCACAACAACAATCTCAAGAATCCATAACAAAAAAGGATTTTATCAATGTCTTAAACAATATTCAACGCTCGTCTTCTATTAAATTAGGCCGTGAAAAAACTAGTCTTTCTAATTATTTCACTAGTTTAACCAATAATAATATTTCAAATAATAAATTAAATCAAAGTAATACAAGTGTAAATGGTAGTATTACCAATTTGAATCAATTAGGTGGCTTTAATTTGCTCTCATCATCGAACAATTTGTCTAGTTTAAACAGTCAATTTAACCAAATTAACAATGCTAATAATAATAAATTACAAAATTTTCCTCAACAACAAAGACCCAAGCATAGTATTTTAAAAGCAAATAATTTAAATTTGAATAAGTATTTAGATCAAATAGTTGATCAATCGACTAATTTAAAAGTATCATCAAGTTTTAAAACAAATCGTAATGAACAACAAATACAAGAAATTAAGGAAATACCAAATAGGCTAAAGATATTAGAGAATGAATCAGGAGATTCGGAAAATATTGTCGAATATACTAATATTGAAGATTTGGAACGAAAAGAAAAGATTAAAAATTTAGACGACAATCACAAAAGTTCAAATGACACACCGGTTAATCAACATCATCAATATTTAGCATCTTCTCAATTGTCGCATTCAAATTCGAAAAAAGGCTCAAATCAAAATTTAAAATTAATTAATAACAGACCAATAAGTAGAGTATCTTATATATCACGTGATATAAATGATTCGTATGCTTATACGAATGTTAAACAATATATCGAAGAAAATGAGTTAATGCCGCCCGAAAAAGCTGAATCGATTAGACGTTGGATAAAAGAAGTAAATGTGAGTGTAGATGAATGGGAAAAACGAACAATAGAAATAAATATTGTCCAAGAATAACAAAATTCAATTTAATTTATTTTAATTTTTTTAAGTGTAAATTTTGAAGCTTGTTTATTTTACCAATAAAAGAAATTTTTATTTTTTTCAATTTTTTTATTCTTTCAAGTGAAATTGGATTCTTAGAATATGTAACCAAGTACGAACTTAATAATACACTCTATTTACAGAAGTTTTAAAAAAAATGCAGAGACAATCACACGAATGACAAAACGGTATTAACTTTAACAGCTAAATAATTAAACAGTTGAAACAAATTTTTTCAAACTGTAACTCCAAGAGTATCGAAAAGCTCTTTAAAAAGTATCAAAAAGGTTGTTTTTTTTTTCTAATCAAAAATGTTTACTTGATAATTTTTACATATATTTTTCGAGACGATTTGTTCGAGACAAATTCTCTAAGTAGTTTGTGTATCGTATTTTTATATTATAAGGTATCTATTTTATAAATTTAATTGAAAAAAAAGAAGATTTATACAAAATAAATGAGTATTAAAAAAGTGATAAGCTTTGCATTAAACTTTAAGATTTTATTTCATAAGAAACAAAAAAAAAGAAATATTTAAATTAAATCATTTGTAACGAAAGGCAATAGATATTTTATAAGACCATTTCTTAATTTAAATAAGATTAAGAATAGAAAAAGAGTTATTTTGTACTAGCTTCATCATCCTTTTGTTTACGTAATTAAAAATAAACAAAAAAAATACTTTGGATTTATTCATGAATATGCGCGATTAACTAACATTGGTTAAATCTCATTTGATTACAACTATAAATAAAGCAGTTTCAAATAGAAAAAAAAATTGTCAAAAAATAAAAAATAAATAAAACAAGTTCAAATAAATAAGCAGAATGTACTCTAAAATAGCATTATTGATAGTTCTTATGGTTGGAGCTATTCATTCTTCACCAATAACAAGTCTAAATGAGACTGACACAAAACAATTGATTGAAAAAGATGATTTAGGAACATTCATCAGATCTTACATTCAACCAGATAATTTTAATAATCAAAATATTGACTGGTCCGAAATGTCAAAAATTTTTGCTCAACAACAACAACAGCAACCATTAGCTCAAAATCAACAACAAGAACAACAACAACAAGTTCAATTAAATCAAGAACCATCAAAGCATTTATTCTTGAATCAACAACCAATCCGTCCTGTTGTTCAACTAGCACCTGCTCAATGGCCTCAACCTCTACCAGTTCAAGTACCTGTACAAGTTCAAGCTCAACCAGCAGTTGTTGCTGTCATTCCAGCTCAAAAACCATTTCCAATTCAACAATCAACATTGACAAGTACTGGTGAAGTAATAATTGAGAATTTATTGGGTGGCATTGCTTTTAATTGTTTGGGTAGAGTAACTGGTCATTATAGGGATAATCATTTTTGTGATGTATTTCATGCTTGTGTTCATGGTCAACAACAAAAGACCTACACATGTCCTTTTGTTGGTGAATCAACTTATTTTGATGAATCAACTCGTAGATGTGAATTTGTTAGAAATAATCCACTAGCATGTCACTCAAAGGCTTTTTATCATTAAAATCATAACAATAATAACAATCATCTTGTTTAAAATCAAAATGATTCTAATTTAATTCTTATTTCTCTTTATAGTTAATTAAAAACTTTAAAATTAGTAAATAAAAATTACTTTGAAAAGCTTGCATATTTTATTTATTTTATTCAAATCTCAATTTAAAGTCCAAAATGAAATGACTCATTAAGTATGGAATTTTCAATAAAATAATAAATCAATATCGCGCAATATCTTTAGATAAACCTCAAATATATTTTTTGAGGTGTAAACCCTCAAAATAAATTTAATAATTATTTTAAATCGAAAATCAAAACTTATATTTGACTAATATTTTTCTCTCATATATCAAATGACTTGTATTAAGTCACTAAATATATACGTAAAAAAAGCATTTCAAGCTCTATTTTACTTTTCCAAATAAATTTAAATAAAATAAAATTAATTTCCTTAATTTTCTGAATCTTTATATTTATATGTCGTTATGAACCAAAGTTTGCTCAATAAAAAAGTTTTGACTATTGTTATTCTTTCTAACATATTCAAAGAAGCGATGTCCCATAAGAAAATTGCTTGTTTAATTTTTCCTATTGCATTTTCAAGGTTTTTTGTGGAAGTTCCTTTTTTATTAAGATAGACTCCTAAGACTTTAAAGTCTTCAATTCGGTCTTGATTAATTACATCTTCAATAACTGTTTTTTCCGTATTGATTCTAGCTCCTGATGTTTCCCCCCACTCATCGAATTCATGGAAAAATAATTCAATATATAACTTATCATTTAGATATCCTACTATATAATCAGCATACGCTGACAATTTAATTTCCCTTTCTTATAAATCATAAATTTTATAACCTTTTATATTTTTATTTCGCTTTATTCTTTATAATTATTCGGAATACATTAAAATTTCGTATAATAAAAAAATCATCCAACGATGATCATGAATTAATT
>NTPY01000689.1:250441-348344 GCA_002922825.1 Brachionus calyciflorus | reverse complement strand
CATCTCAATCTTAATCTCGTACTGAATTTATCTGACTCAATTTCGCCTTGCTCCATCATTTTAGCTTCTAGCAGAAATTCTTTTTTGCTTTTTTATGTGATTTTGATATGCGAGATTTTTGAACAGCGTATTTTCATAAAAATTTGGTTGCTAGGTATCTTCTTAAGACCAAAAGAGACCTTGCTTTTTTTCATTTTGATATTTTTCAGACATTGTGATGATGATTTTCAATTTTTTTTACCTTACTGACTAGTTTAAGGTCATCGTAGACGGCTGAAATTCTAGTCCTTCCAGATCTCAGACGATGATTCTATGATTTTGTTTGTATATATCGATCAATTTTTGTTTTTTACACATGATTATCTCCTTTTTAACTCAATTACTCTCTTGGAATATGATTTCACTTTTTTGTTAAGTAAAAAAGCTTTAATTCTGTTCTCATTTGATATTAAGCGTCTTTTAACGGTTTGAATAGTCATTTCTGGTTAGTAAGTTAGTAGTTATTTTTAAAATTTCTCAAAATAAGTTTTTTTTGGAAATTATTTAAAAGAGAAGCCATTCGGGGAAAAAAATTGAGGTTTGACTAGTCGGTTAAAATAATCATATTGCGAACTTAACGTATCGTATGCCGGACGGACTCGACCGTACTACCGTCCCGTACTATACGATACGATACGCTCGCGTCCGGCTACGTCGCAAATTCTATAGAAGCGCATTACATTAAAAGCCTTCTATACGTAAGTTGATTTTCAATGAATTAAAAAAAATAAAATTTGAAAAATTTGAAATTTTTCTTTACATATTTTATAATTTACCCAAATTTATATAAACCAATTCTCGTAAAGAAATGCATTTATCGGAGACTCTTATTTAATAAACTAATCTCTAGACCTAACACTGGACTCCCATCCGGACTATACAATCAACAGCAACCATTAAATTCTCAAATGCGACAAAATATGCATTTATTAAAATCAAGACCATCTGCATATTAAGCAACTTCTCGTTACCAATTTTTAGGCCCTAACTTTTGTCCCTTTGTAACCAATAATTAACCACCAAAATAACGCACCCTCAAAAGAAAAAAAATCTCAAATTTAAAGAAATTTTCAATGACTATTTTCATCTCGAAGAAAACCTTAAACAATCAAACCTGACAATAAAATTACTACGACGTTTATAAATAACAACGAGTTAATAATTAAATTTAAAAACGAAAATCAACTGGATTATTTAAAGAGCTGGCCAAAAGAGACATTTGGTCATGGAATTACTGAGATTATAAAAGATAATACTGAAAAAGCTAAAGAATATCTTACCTGTGTCCTCATTTTTTGTACCTGGGACAAAATAAATTTTTCGGTTTTGTACCATGGTATAATCACGTTTTTGTATACATTTTTTGACTAAAATTATGGGGGTACAAAAAGAAAATTTCCCATGGTACAAAACTGTTTTTTGATTTGAAAGCTGTTGTGACTTAAATTTATTAAATCAGAAATTTATAAATTTCGTCAAGGTAATTAGTATTCAATTAAAATACGGGCTCACGGTTTTTCAACAATTTTTTCACACCTTTACTGTTTTTCAACAATTTTTAAAACGAAAAAAAAGGCGGAGACTTACTTTTTATTTTTACAATTAAGTGATAGAAAATTGTTGAAAAACAGTTCATTATAATAAATTAGATTAGACATTATCATAATTTTTAGTAATGTTAAGTGGAAATTGCAAATTTTAAAATATGATTAAAATATTACAACAATAGAGCACCTTCTAAATATTTTGGCAAACTTTGAAAACTACTGTTTGCGATTTCAATCTTCCATCAAGACACGACGGCATAGTCATGAGATACTGAAAAATTTATTTCAAATTAGCTTATCAAAAACTTATAAGCGGATTTTATGTAAACTTTAAGATTTTTAAGTTTCAAAATCTCAACATTAAAGATATTCTCATCTTCGAATACCTTTTCATTACATTTTTAGGATAAGATATTTCAAACTTAACGATGTAATAAACATGGATTTTTATGGATATTGGGTATAAAACTTTTTATTTCAAAAGTTGGGTTTTTATTACATTAAACGTACTAAGATTAAGACATTATTGTAAAATAATACGTTTAGGATACCTTTAGGTATTTTTAAAGAATTATAAATACTCTAATATTTTGTATTTATTTTTGTAGCTTTTTTTTGTAATAATATTTTTTTATTTTTTTTATTTTTAAAAAAAACTTTTTTCTATTTTTTTACTATGATATAATATTACTTGCCCATGGGGCTTAGACATTTTTCTAATAACTAATAAAAAAAAATTAACCTTTTTTACGATTTTAGGTTTTAAAATTCCTTCTTATTCCCAGTGTAAGAGGAGCAAAACTAAAATATTACTTAAATTTAATTTAATACTTGAAATATATTTGAATGGAAACGTTGGAACTTTGATGGCACTTTTTAGACTGGGCATTTTTTGCTTTGGTGATGTTTCAGACGATCAAAAAGAGGCTGTTTATGTTATTGTTTTGGATAATTTGAAATTAATTTTTTAAAAATCTTTTGAGTGGATATTCATATTATCCAATACAAACAAGTATAATAAAATTAGAATTTTTAATAATTTCATGTGATAAAATTTTTTTTCACACTTTTTTTTTCTTTTTTACCGGTGCGGTGTATGAAATAAATTGTTGAAAAATAGCAGAATCTAAAATAATAATTTCAGTACTTCTATCAAATTTGCGACGTAGCCAGATGCGAACGTATTGTATCGTATGCCGGACGAGCGGACTAGGCCATACTACCGTACCGGACGTTCTAAAAATTTTTATTGTCAATTTCCTTTTAAATATATTTTTCTTTTTTATTTAATTTTTTGCTTTTTTTTTTTTTAAATTTTAAATTTTTGAAAAAAAAGGCTTTTTCCAAAAAATAAAATTTTATTAAAAAAAAGTGAAAAAAAAAATTTGAGTCCGTCCGGTACGGTCTGATAGGATGGTAGTACCGTCGAGTTCGCCCTGCATACGTTCACCATACAATACGATACGTTCGTAATACAGCTAAGTCGCAAATTCGATAGAAGTTCTATATGTAACTATTTTCAAATTTTAATTTACAAGTTTTTGAGCAAAAATAAGTAAATTTTTAAACATTTAATTTATATTATATAAACAAAAAAATCGAAAACTTTACAAAATTTTATCTATTTTTTATTTGCGATACCTTTACTTCTTCTTAGAATTTTATTTAACGCAATCGGTACATTAGACTCATTTAAATTATTGTCCGTATTTAAAAACTTTTAGGGTTATAAACTTCTGAATCACTATCTAACAAAAATATTTTTATTTTTTCGATTTATTTTTTGATTCATTTACTTCACAAAATGCGACATTATCATTATCAGTATAATTTATCAACTTTTTTTTTATCAACAGTATATTTTATCAACAATTATTTTTTTTACAGTAAAAATTATCAACATTTTTTTTTTTCTTTAACTGTACAAATCATCAACAAAATAAAAATAAAAATAAAAAATTCGAATGATTTAATCAGTACAAATTGTCACCTTTTTTACTAATCTATCTAATCAATTGTTTTTATTAGAATTCATTTTTGAGTAGGATTCTAATCTTTTTCTTAGCGCTCAACTGTTAACCTTTCAAGATGTTAACTTGGAACCAAGACTTTCCCACTTAGCTTCTCAAGAGGGGGTATATATTGACCCTTACTTGATCACCTTAAGTATCATTAAATAATTAAAACTTCTTAATACTTAAATGCCTCTCGAATTTGTTGTTGAAAATATTTGTAAAAAAATGCTGTACTTTGAAAAACAGCTTTATTACCGCCAACGACAAAATTATTGGATATGCATCGATAATTCTTGCAGACTTACTTTATCAACAAACGGAGAGACTGAAAGCGATTATGTAACAGCTGGACCAAAGAGAGAACACTTTCACGAGGAAGTCGACCAAAAAAAGTTTACAATCAAAAAAATCACCCAGGAGAAGAAAATTGAGATAGAAAAGCAGCCTTGTCAATTTGCAAGGAATGTTTATAAAAATGGAATAAAAAGTTTAACAGAGCAAGGTCTAAGCCACGCTGAGATAGCATCAGAGATTAAAAGCTTTGAACGAATGAGAAACACTTTAAACTCGCGAAAATCTAAAAAATATGGAAAGCTGCCAAAAGAAATAAAAGACATAGATTTTACCGACGAGCGCTTCAAAGACTATTTGACCACAACATTAGATCAACCCTTTTTTCGCTATGATAACAAAGACGATGTGAACCGAATAGTCATTTATGTTTCAAATACCGGTCTTTCAATTCTATCTCAATCTGATCGAATCCATGCCGATGGTACTTTTGATAGTGCTCCATATCCATTTTATCAGCTCTATCTTCTTCTTGGGTATATTTATAACAAAATGTTTCCAGTTGCGTTCATTTTGTTCAAGCGAAAAAATTATGAAAGTTATACAGAGATGATACGAGGGATCAAAGAACTTGCTTGTCAAAATGGAATTAATGGACTCAAAATTACCAACCGAATCATTAAATTTGATTGAAGATGAAGTATCAAATGCTCAAGAATTTGTCTCTAATACTAAAAAACGGAAACGTTTGAGTTTTTTGAACCCTGAATCACATTCTAAAATTCAAAAGCCTAATTCTAGTGTCGAAATTATCGACAGAAACTTAATCCTAAACGGATCTGAATGGTTAGATGACAATCAAATTTTTTACGCATTGACTCAAATGAAGTCGCAATTTAAATCAATCAACATATGCGATCCAATTTTGTTATCCAACGAGCAATATCCATTCAAAGACCTATCGAAAAGCATATTTGTTGTTCACGTCATTCAGGAGATCATTGGTTACTTTTAACAAACATTAATCATTATGAAACTGGTAATTGGATATTTTATGACAGTTTAAAGAGTGAAAAATATTTGGTAACACTCCGTCCAATATTTAAAAAAATCATACAATCTACAAGCCAATCAGGCCGCTTTACATTTAACACCGTCCAAGTTCCAAATCAAAATGGCGTAAATGATTGTTGGCTATTTGCATTAGCTTATGCATATTCTCTATGTCAAAACATCTGCCCAGAAAAACTAAAATATGATCAAAATCAAATGCGAAGTCATTTTAACAATTGTTTAAAACAACAACATTTTACCGAGTTTCCGTCAGTTCCTTATGATAATATTAAGTCAATTAAATAAAATACTTTTGTTTTGTTCTATTTTTTTTTCGATAAAAATGTTGATAAATTAAACTATTGGTTTTTTGTTCTGTTGATAATTCTTTATTTCGTTCAATAATTGAAAACTAAATTGTTGATAAAATATACAGTTAATAAATTAATTGTTGACAAAATAGTTTCTCCCATCATTATCTGCCCATTTTCATCATAATTAAAATCTTCAAAATCACGATTGACTTCAGACTAATTGGTAGATGACTTCTTAATTGATCATAATCTCTCTCCGGTTGTTCTCCTTCCTTCTCTTAATCATCCAAGAAGTCGAGTTCAAATCCATTAATATTTTCAATTTTGTACCATGGTATAAATTCAAGTTAGTACCATGGGAAATTTTCTTTTTGTACCCCCATAATTTTAGTCAAAAAAATGTATACAAAAACGTGATTATACCATGACACAAAATCGAAATTTTCGAAGTTGTAGAGGGACAAAAAATCAGGGAATACGGTAACTACAGCATCGAAGATACCCTAAGGATGGTCCAAAAAACAACCAACGAAAAACTTACTTTACTTAAGGCTGTAATGAGTCTTTCGATGGGAAATCAAACCTAATATCAATATATAACATTGGACAATTTATTTGAATAAGATTTACTTCTTGGAGATTCGGTAAAAAACCCTGAACTATTCTTCAAATGCATTTAATTTGGTAATATACAAGATAAATGGTCAGAAAAAGAAGAGACTTGTCTACGATATGGGAAGAAAAACCGCAACAATTAACAGTGTAAAATTAACGACAAATCGAAATTCAAATGTATAAATTGTTGTGGTAACCACGCAAAATCATGTCCAGTTATAAATGAAGCAGTTAAAAATAAAACAAAAAATGCAAGAAGACTTATCTAATATAATTTGAGTTACTTAAAAAAGCTGGGAAAAAAAAGCGGTGGGACAAAAAAGATATCCTGATCAAAAAAGATATCTTTGGAGAACAAATAAATCTAGAAAAATTCGATGAAAAAGTTGGTATTAAAGCAGAAATAAATGTGACTCAGGAACTCGCGATTTTTTCATACTATTCGAGTCCAGACACATAAACTTGAATCACGTTTTCTTCAACTATTTTTCATCAAAATACAAATTTTTTATCTTTTTAGGAGATCTGAATGCAAAAAGTAAAGATTGGTTTTGCCAATATGATAATAAAAAAGGAAAGAACTTTGAGAAAATCTTAAAGTTATTTACAGCCCAACTTTGATAAATGACATCGAAGACGAAACTGTAAGGTTAACTAACAAAATTCACAATGCATTAAGCAAAACAAACGTTACTTTTGCGACATCTTTTTCAGTTTAACCAATTTTATCTATTTTAGAGACTTACTAGACCGTGACTTCCTTACGATGGTAAATCAACAACTTATAAAACGGAAATAACCAATTTTTTTGCCGGAAATTTAGATGTAAAAGCGGCCGCTGGGTTTGACAAAATCTCGAACAAAGTGATAAAAAATCTTTCTAATAATGTAATCTTTTCAATCCTTAATCTTTACAACAGCACAATAATGTTCTGATATATCCCAAAAGCTTGAAACACTCAAAAATAACAATGATCCCAAAAAAAGACAAGCCACAATATTTAGATTCGTATAGGCCAATTTCCCATTTAAATTGTTTAGGTAAAAAAAGGTGCACTCAAGAACATATTTTTCGCATTAACCAGTCAATAATTGATGGCTTCAAAAAATAGCAATTAACAGGTGCAATTTTTTTCGACAAAGAAAAAGCCTTCGACAAAGCAAAGCATTCAGGAATCTTAATAAGACTTAAAGAAAAAGGTTTTAATTATTTTTAAGTCAAATGGGTTAAAAATTTCTTAAACAACAGAATCTGTCAAGTCTCTTATAAAAACCATTTCTCTAATATAAAAGATATTGAAACCGAAGTCCCCCAAGGAAGCTACGTATCACCGACATTGTTTATTTTATTTTTTAGTGATATTCATAATTATATTCCCAAAGAAGTAAGTACATCTTTGCTGATAACCTATGCATTCGGACTAGCGACAAATCAAAAAAGAAAATTGAAAAAATACTTCAAACTTCGGTAGATAAAAATTTCAAATTTTAACATCAACGACACCAATTAATGTGTTTTGTACATATAAGCCTCAAAATAAAATTGAAAACCAAGATTTTTTCTCGAAGATTATTTGTTTATGTTAGATCCAAATGTCCCGTTACTAATTGTTGGTGATTTGAATGAAGAATTGTTGTATGAAAAAGGGACTGAAAATTTTTTGATGAAAACAACTTGGTAAATAGTATTAAAAAGGTATTTAGCAAAAATGTCCTGAAATGAAAATTGTCTTGTGAAAAATTTCTTGAGCAAAATTTTACTAAGCCTTCATTTAAGGAAAAGTTTACTGTTAGAAAATTAAGGAAAATTATACTGAATTATTATTTTAAGGAATTTTGTATTGAACGCTTAATTAAGGAAATTTGTACTAAGAAGAAATATATGCTGGATTTAAAATAAACAAAAGGTAATTATTTCAGGTTAAGGTTTTACATAAATAAGATATAGTTCTCAGGAAATTAGATTAGGTTTGATATCTTTTGAATTTTTAAACAGTCTTAAATTCGGTTTATTTTCGCTTCAAAATAGTAGATTTTTCCAGTTGACACTATCCAACTACTGTTCTAATATATTCTAAATTTTGGGACACCAGATTTACCTCTTAAGTAGAACATTTTTATTTTTTTGTTTATTTAAAGTAATTTTTCGATGAATTATCGGGACGGTACCCTTTTAGCTTTTTGTATAATTATCAATTGATGTTAATGACTACTTAAGTTATCAATAAATAAAAAAACTTTGTACATAACTTCTAAAATTTATTCTTAAAAACTTTAAAAATGTCAAACGAATTAATTGTAAATGATAGTAGTATAAAAAATGAAAAGAATTAAGTAAATTCTCATCCAATTGCTTTTATTCAATACCGCACATATAGATGGAGAGCGAATAATTAAGATGCTAAAACAAGATACCAAATTTTAAATGTACCGCTAAAATCATCTTTGATTTAACTCAGCACAAAATTGATTCAGGATAAAAATCTAATAGTAAAATTTTGATTCAACATAAATTTCTAAAGATAATTTTCTCAGTACAATTTTCCTTACAGTACATTTTTGATGTGAATCATTAAAAAACCAACTGGTGTTCGAAAATGTTGGTGAAGCATAAGTTCAAATTGTTAATAAGTTTACGCTCCTTGGAGTCACAATAGATTCTAAACTAAATTTTGAACTATATATTAGTGAACTACGGTCTTATCAATCTCCATCATAGATTGGTAAGAAAATTATAATTGTTTGTTGTGAAAATTTATATTTTCAAGAATCCTGCAAATTTAGCAAATGAATTAAAATTTAATTTTGAGAGAAAATTGTCGTATGTTTTAAGAAATAAAATTAATTTTTGGCAGCCAATTATAAAACGAAAAGCTTGTGAAAATACGTTTAGCTACTTTTTCAGCCGTTTTGTAAATAAACTTTTTATAAATTTTTTAAACAAAAATTTAAATGTATTTATAAATTTGTAATTTGAGCGAACTCTGATAGTTCGCTTGAATAAAAACTAGAAAACTAACTGTTAAATTTTGATTTAACAGATAGACATTTGTCTTATTTAGTTTTTGCTTAAATAAATAAATAAATTATTTTTTAGTCAAATGGGTTAAAAATTTCTTAAACAACAGAATCTGTCAAGTCTCTTATAAAAACCATTTCTCTAATATAAAAGATATTGAAACCGAAGTCCCCCAAGGAAGCTACGTATCACCGACATTGTTTATTTTATTTTTTAGTGATATTCATAATTATATTCCCAAAGAAGTAAGTACATCTTTGCTGATAACCTATGCATTCGGACTAGCGACAAATCAAAAAAGAAAATTGAAAAAATACTTCAAAACTCGGTAAATAAAATTTCAGATTTTTGTTTGAAATGGGGTTTTAAGATCAACAAATCTAAAACGTGTTGCTCAACATTCACAACATTAGGTTTCAGGAAAAACTAAATATGAAATATGCAGCTTTGAAGAGATATTAAACAAAAGTAAATCTAATAAAGAAAAAAAAAACTTCAAATGGGCATCATCGATCAAAATTAATAGGATGCATATTTTTCTTTTAATTAATTAATTATTATTAAATTTTATAAATTAAGTATAGAAAAAATTTTTTTTATAATAAATAACCGTCTATAGTAATTTTTTTTTCTAACTAACTCTTTTTACTAAAAAGAGTTAGTAATGGTCGTTGCTATTAATTGCGTATTTAATTTAGTTTTTTTTAATGCTGTTCAAATTTGCAGAAAAAATTTTTAATTGCGAAATTGCGAAAATCTCTAAATTAACTGCAAATATGAGCACTTTCTAAAAGAGGTTATAATTAAAATACGCAATTAAAATTGCACAATTCTTTGCAGACTTCGCCAACAGGTGCAGCAAATTTTGTTGCAGTAGGCAACAATTTTTTTTATCGTCAAAAGGAGCTTTAAGAGTTTTGCAAAAAGCTAGAATATTAAAGATCAGATTTTGACAAAGATGTTTTAAAGCCAGTTTGAAGAGAACCATCTTTGATTAGTCTCGATACACAATCTTTGAAAAATTTAAGGTATCAAGCATTATAAAACTCTCTTAATCATTATCCCGTCAAAAGTGGGTCAATAAAACATTTACTCAACAATAACACAATTAATTGTAAGATATTAGTTTTTGGTTAAATTGTATTTTTATATTCTTTTTTTAATTAATTTTCCAAGAATTTTTTAAAACTTACCAATCACGCATCAATCACTTTTTTTAAATTTTTTAAATTAATATTCATTTTTTTATTCAATTTAAATATTTTTTTTATTTTTAATTTTTAGACCCGCGTTAATTTTTAAAATTCGAAAATAAACAATTTTATTTTTTCAATTATTTTTGACTTAAACCCGGCATAAAATCCATTTTTTCATATTTATTGCGGTACCAATTCTTGAAAAAACATCAATTTTCCATGGGTCAAAATTTAAAAATTCGGTAGAAGGTGCATGCGCAAAATATGAAAATGTGGATTTTAATGCTGTATTAAAAAACAAATATTTACTGTATATCACTTTATTTTAAAAGTGAAAAATAACCGGGTTAACCGGTCAGCCACTTGGAGATCGAGCGCCCTCCTTTCGGCAATCACTTTAATTACTACAAAAATCGAAAATGCGAATTAATAATAAAAAAAAAATTAATATTTATTTATTTATCTTTTAAAAATTTACAAATTAATTGAAATAATAAATTTGGACCTAAAAAACAAAACAACAATTAAAAATCTCAATTAAATACCGTTACTCGTCTATTTAGACATAGACTCATTCGGTAAGATTGCACTCGAATGACTTGGCAATACAGTTCTAGGTTGAAGCTTTATGTTTTTTTTCCTAAAATCTTTTTTCAATGTAGAACTCTCATAAAAAACTTGTAAATCAGCTTCATTTTTAATTCCTTCGTCGATAGTTTCGTTAGGATCTTCTACTTGTTCTTTTCCAATTAGGAATTCTTCTTTAGAACTTTTCTTTTTATATTTTTTAGCATATTCTGGATCGTGATTAGCTCTAATTATATTCATCTGATTGAAATTGTGAACCAAACTCCACACGAATGCAATTGGCGAAAAAAAGAATAAAATAATAGAGATAGCTATCATCGGATTATTTACAAACCGGTTATGCCAATATGTGTAGTAAATTATCATCAAATCAACTGCAATAGTCATTCCAAATATTGATGCAAGAAGAATCCAAGACGCTGCTCGTGGCGGTGCTCCAACAAAATGTTTAGATAAGGGATCTTGAATCATCATTAAATTACTAATTAATCCAAAAATAAAAGCGAAAAATCCGAGAATTAGCAAAGTTATTCCGACTGTTCGACACGGTACATTAACTCCTGGTCCATACCACCATCTCCAAAAGACAGCTATTACAGTCAACCCAACTGACATAAGAAGAAGTCCAATAATTACTAGCCACGAGCCTTTTCTCAGCCTAACTTTCCCCCAGAATCCTGTGTTTCGTATTTTTGTTTGAAAATGAAAGACCTCTTTAGGTGGTTGCTTCTTTTTTTCCGAATCTAAAGGCTTTTTAGTTTTCTCAAATTCAAAAGATTTGTTTTCAAATTTCGGTTTATTTGACTTTTTAAAAAATGATTTTAATTTTGACTGTCTAGGCTCAGTTTCTTCAAAATTATTCTCTTCTACATTTTCTATATCTTCTTTAATTTGAGTTGAGTCTAAATTTTGACGAGATTTACTCAAAAAACGATTCTCCTCTTGTTTTACATTATAATTTTCAGAATAAGAATAGTCATCATTTGATTCCTCGACGTTGGTTTGTACAATATTACTCTTATTAGACATTTTAATTTTTTTTTCTAATAAAAATAAAAAAACAACTTGAGCAATTTTAATTTTTTTTGTTAATTATTGCAAGTTTTTAATATTCATTGGTAAACTTGAAATTATTAATCATTCAAAGTTAGGATTTGAAGAAATTAAACGACAAAAATTTTTAAAAAAAAAAACATAAAACTTATCAGTTTATTAAAAATAAAGGTAATTTTTTTATTTTAGTCATTTATGAGCAAAAAAATTTAAAAAAAAAACGGGTTTTTCTTATCTCTATGTATTACAAATTAATAATATTTAGTTTTCGTTATCAAAATTCAGAGTCCTAAAAGTTTATGAATTTATTAAATATTTCATAAAGAGACGATATTTTTTAAATAGTCGTTTTAAATACTTATTATTACTGATAAGGCCATGTCACATTTGTCCAGTCATTTTTCCTGATAAGTTTAATAGGCAAATAGGCCGAAGATTTTTAAGCGTTGTTGAAATTTCTTGTAATTTTCAAATTATTTATGTTTAATTTTTTTCACTTAGACTCTTTCAGCCAGGCAAAACATATTAAATGTTAATATTAGTTATAAAACTATAAATGAAGATTTTGTTTCAACTTGAGTTATTTTTTCGCTTGGTACAGGAAGACACCCATTAGTCAGTATCAAGTTGAGTACTTTTTTAGTTAGATGTTATTTTCAAAGATTTTTCTACTTTATGTTTTGTTTTTTTTCCTTTAGTATTAAAGCATGAAGAAGGTCTAAATGAGGTCGAAACTAGCCGCATGCTTAATTAATTAAACGAATAAAAATCGAAAAAAATAATATTGTTCTTAAATTATTTTATTATTTAAATGAAAAGTCATTTAAAATTAAATTTTACGTTTTTATTTAAAGTTATTAAATAACTATAAAGAGAAATAAGAATTAAATTAGAATCATTTTGATTTTAAACAAGATGATTGTTATTATTGTTATGATTTTAATGATAAAAAGCCTTTGAGTGACATGCTAATGGATTATTTCTAACAAATTCACATCTACGAGTTGATTCATCAAAATAAGTTGATTCACCAACAAAAGGACATGTGTAGGTCTTTTGTTGTTGGCCATGAACACAAGCATGAAATACATCACAAAAATGATTATCTCTATAATGACCAGTTACTCTACCCAAACAATTAAAAGCAATGCCACCCAATAAATTCTCAATTATTACTTCACCAGTACTTGTCAATGTTGATTGTTGAATTGGAAATGGTTTTTGAGCTGGAATGACAGCAACAACTGCTGGTTGAGCTTGAACTTGTACAGGTACTTGAACTGGTAGAGGTTGAGGCCATTGAGCAGGTGCTAGTTGAACAACAGGACGGATTGGTTGTTGATTCAAGAATAAATGCTTTGATGGTTCTTGATTTAATTGAACTTGTTGTTGTTGTTCTTGTTGTTGATTTTGAGCTAATGGTTGCTGTTGTTGTTGTTGAGCAAAAATTTTTGACATTTCGGACCAGTCAATATTTTGATTATTAAAATTATCTGGTTGAATGTAAGATCTGATGAATGTTCCTAAATCATCTTTTTCAATCAATTGTTTTGTGTCAGTCTCATTTAGACTTGTTATTGGTGAAGAATGAATAGCTCCAACCATAAGAACTATCAATAATGCTATTTTAGAGTACATTCTGCTTATTTATTTGAACTTGTTTTATTTATTTTTTATTTTTTGACAATTTTTTTTTCTATTTGAAACTGCTTTATTTATAGTTGTAATCAAATGAGATTTAACCAATGTTAGTTAATCGCGCATATTCATGAATAAATCCAAAGTATTTTTTTTTGTTTATTTTTAATTACGTAAACAAAAGGATGATGAAGCTAGTACAAATGAACTCTTTTTCTATTCTTAATCTTATTTAAATTAAGAAATGGTCTTATAAAATATCTATTGCCTTTCGTTACAAATGATTTAATTTAAATATTTCTTTTTTTTTTTGTTTCTTATGAAATAAAATCTTAAAGTTTAATGCAAAGCTTATCACTTTTTTAATACTCATTTATTTTGTATAAATCTTCTTTTTTTTCAATTAAATTTAAAAAATAGATACCTTATAATATAAAAATATGATATACAAACTACTTAGAGAATTTGTAAATTATACACATTCAAATTAATTTTTACATATCTTTTCTCGAAAAAGATATGTAAAAATTATCAAGTAAACATTTTTGATTAAAGAGCTCCTTCTCTTGGAGTTAGAGTTGGAAAAAAAAACAATTAAATGTTTTATAAAATAATTTTTTATTCAACCTAACAGTAAATCATCGTAATTTTTCTAAGATTTTAAATAATTATCTAGCTCTTAAAGCTAAGTATATGTCGCGTGGTCATTAGTAATGATTGCAACTAGTGTTGAGAGTCGACTGTTTTTTTTTTGGGTCGACTCAAGCCCACTTGCCATTTTTAAAAGTCGAGTCGACTCAAAGTTCGGTGTTTACACAAAACCTTGGTATTAATTAGAAGTACTTCTTTTAGATAAAAAAAATGTTAAATTATTTAGTTTTTTTTCAAGTTTAAAAGGGTTAATCTCGAAATCTTGTTTTAAATTTTTTTTTTGAGTAAAAACTAACAAAAAAAAACATTTAAAAGTCCTTTTTAACCTGTAAAAAACTAAAAAAATTTTTCAAATTATTGCCTTTTATTTTTTGCAATTTTTTTTAATCGACTCAATTTTCTCATCAAAGAATTCAAAAAAAAAGCGAGTCGACTTGCCATTTTTAAAGGTCGAGTCGACTCGACTTTTCTCTTTCAAGTCGACTCAAAAATTCCCAACACTAATTGTAACTCGATATTAGAAAAGGGCGATAAAGCTTAAAAAATTGAAACCGCTGTGTTTGAAACTATCAATCACTGTTTTTTCTTTCTTTCACGATTTCGAATTTGCTTGACTTAGCTAATGATTTTTCATAATTAGAGCACTTTTTAAACAAATACTATAGAATGCTTTTCTTTTCTTTTGGAATAATTAAAAATTGTAAAAACTTTGTAAATCTAAACAAAGGTGTCACTAAAATATTAAATTAGTTACTAGGCAACTTTATTTTTGAATTGCCTTTAGGATCTTTATGTTCTTTATAAATAAGTCATGGCACTTAGAGTAGTACCATGACTTATTTTCTCATATTTTTATATAATTTTTTTTTTGATTTTTTAAAATGAATTGCAACAACCGAATCTTTTTTTTAATATTTACACTATTATTATCTGTTTTGTTGTTGATATACTTTAATAAATATTTTGAATTTAATTCAGCCAAAGTAGGAAATGAGGAGGGACGAGACGAAAAAAAATATGAAGAAAACAAATCTAGTGATATTGAACAGCCTAAACAAATATCCTTGGATAAAAACCCTTCGTTAAATGAGATACTAATGCAAGATAAGTCATGGTCTGAAATTTTTAAAGTTTCTCAGCAACAACATAAAATAAAACCAGAAATCTTAATTGAAACAATTAGATTTATGATACAGGAAGTAGATGAGCTTGATCCAAAATTGATTGAATTTGTTAAAAAATTAATAGCCCCTCCATCGAATAAGCCTATAAATTTAGCTGATAAAAAAAGAAAAGATTTTAGTCAATCTGGTCAAAGTATTTACATAGATGAACTATTAGGGAAAATGCAAAATGGTTTTGTCGTTGAAGCTGGTGCACTTGACGGTGAAACTTTTTCAAATTCTTTATATTTCGAACTAGAAAGAAATTGGTCTGGCATTTTAATCGAGCCGATACCATTCGCATATGAGTCAATTAAAAACAAAAATAGAAAGATGTATTCATTAAATGCGTGCATCGCTAGAAAACGACCATTAGTTGCTAAATTTAAAATAGCTGGTCTAACAGGTTTGTCGGGCAGAGATAGTGAAATGTCTGAGTCTCATCAAAAATGGGTTGGAAATAATTTTCAATACATTTATGTACCATGTTTTTCGTTAAATACAATTTTAAAGGCCATTAATATAAGTAAAGTTGATTTTTTTTCTCTTGATTTAGAAGGTGGTGAATGGGATGTATTGAGTAGTTTGGATTTTAATGATATTGATTACAGATCATTTGTTATTGAACATAATAGAGACAAAGAAAGAAGAGATAAAATGACTAATTTTTTACTTCAAAATAATTATAATTTAACTTTAACAACTGAACTGGACATTTTTTTTATTAAAAAATAAAATGAGCTTTAACTTTTCGAAATTTTATTTTTCAAATTGGCCTCTAAGCTTTTGTTCAGATTTTACTCAATTTTTGCTTTATATTTTTAAAATTAAATAAAATAAATTCAAACAATAGATTTTTTATTTATATTTTTTTCTCTTCTAAACTTTTCTAAGAAAACTTGCTCTGAGAAAATGTCCTGACAAAAAAATAATTTTAAAAATCGTGCGTGCGTTATACTAATATTTAAAACCAAATTTAAATATATACCGTAAACGAAAGATTTGAATTTTAATGCACACGCATATAAAATAATTGCCGTTTTTATAAAATTGATCACTTTGATCGATTTTGGTAAAGATTCGAGAATAATAATCGTAAAGTATTATTCTCTAAAACCAACATTTTAACTTAAAGAGAAATTAAAAACCATAAAAAACGATTAAAAGCAAGAAAATCTAACCTAAAACGACATATTACTAATAAGATACTCCTTAATCGCATTAATAATTCAATATAATCGTTAAGATCTTTTAAATTTATGAGAAAATGATTATCAAAAAGCAAAGAACGATAAAGAAATTGAAAGACGACCTTAAACGTGATCAAATAGTCCTTAAGAAAGTATTAAAATGGGAAGAGCCTATTAAAAAGCGAATTGAGAACAATTTAATATTACAAAATTCGGAAGGAAATACAGCCTTATTAGAAAAGATATTAAAATGTAATCATAAAAAAACAAGTACCAAAAATAAATTGCCTGCTGACCAAAAAAGAATCTCAAATTAAATGACAAAAAAAATAATAAAACTACAATTGGAATGTCACGAAGAGGAGGAAATATCAGAATACAATGAAAAGATTCTCTAGCAAAAATATGAGAGAAAGTACTACGATGTAATTATTTCGGGTAACGGTCTAAACGAATACAAGTCTATATACGAACGAATCGATGAAATCGAAAGATTTCTAAATTTTAAACGTTTGGAAATGATTCTCCCAATTGTTGATAAAAAATCAAAAATTGTCAAACTAAAAGTACGAGTCAAAAACTATGAGGATTATAATTTGTTAATTGGAAAATGGCCAAATTACGCATTTAAAACAGGCGTAAAAGTTTATTCAAAGTGTCAAAATCTACAAGTTATCATCATGAATATTAAAAAAAATCTAAAAATTTCGCTACCATCAAAAGAAGTAAAAGATATGTGCGATAAATATGGACTTTTTGGAATAAGAAGAATACACAATCATCAAAATAAACCTACTAACAAAATCATGGCTAGATGCAGAAAGATTGGTGATTTTATTCATAATATAAAGCATGTTATAAAGTTTAGAAAAGATAAGAAATTTCATGATCTACTACCGAATATTATTAGTCACAAGATATGTAGAAATTGTGGGAGTTTACATCATCAAGAGAATAAATGTCAAAGCGGAAAAAGATGCTTAAAATGATCCGAACTTGGACATCGAAGTGAAAGTTGCATATCTACATTAAGGCAATTTATTAACTGTTCGGGAAAACACATTTGTTATCATCATTTATTTTCTCAGAAGAAATTATCAATAAATAGTTTTGTAACCAATATATTGCAAGGTGAGAATTTTATTTCAAATCAAATTGATATTTTATCAATCCAGAAAAAAGATCAGCAAAAGAAAGAAGATGGTCTTTTAAAAAAAGTTGAGTCCCTTGTTGAAAATCAATTTTAAATTATTGATTAAAAAATTGAGTTTCTTGAAAAAACTAAACAAATACAAACGATAAATTTACATATCTAACGCAATCAATTATTTCAACTCATCAAAATTTAGACAATTTTTCTTCAGATATTAGCACCATCAGTCAAGAACTTTCTAGATTAATTCGATCTTCTTCAGGAATGCAAAATGAATCTTTAGAATACAATAAAACCTTATTCAAACAAGTCGAACAAATTCATAATTTTTTGGTACATGATGGTACTCGAAAAAGTTTCAATTCTCAACTTAAAAATAACTTTTTTTTTCTCTATTTTTATTTAACTCAATTTTTTTTAATTATAAAAAGTTTAAACAGTGTCACCTTATTTGACGGGACGCTAAGTAAGTGGTCGGAAAATGGCCTCAGTCTCAGAATTAAATAAATAAATAAAATAAATAAACCGTAAACGCTTGCTCATAATAGCGTAACTATACCCAAACAACATGTAGCCGAATAGCTACATGTGACTATAACCACATAGAGGGTCATTTTTAACTAGATTATAACTAAAATTATAAAATAAGTTTAAGAAAAAAAATTAATATTCAATAGAAAAACTGTATGTCTCATAGAAATATTATAAAATTAGTATTAGGATATTTAAAAATTTCTCGTCCACACTATCAAGAAACACCAAGAAAAATTTTATCTTCTAATTTTAATGAATAAATTCTTGTATAGTTTTCTTAGATTGTCAAAAAAATCATCCAAGAAAAAGTACCAGTAACAGCTTAAGAAAAGCCACAAGAAAAAACAGCGCTAGCAACTAAACCACTTGTGATTATTTATTTATTTATTTAAAGACCGCTTGCCGGTCAACGACTGCTTCTCAAAGGAAGCACAATACGCTAAAAAAAATAGCGTACCGTAGAAATTATATCAGTTACGTATAAAAATAAGAAATATAAAAGATAAAAAAATACAAGTTAATTTACAATTTGCTTAAAAGAACAAAAAAAATTGTGTAAGAACAAAAATAACAACATGAGGAGTAGAAGAGGCTATCATAACATTGATTTTACGCGTTAAATTTAAGAATTTCATATAGCATCTCTGGTATCTTACTTCTTTGTCTACAGTGTAGTGCTTTCTTGACTTTGTCGTATTCTTCATTACCAAAATTAATCAGCCTCAAATGACACCTTGATTATATATTTTATTGCCTCAAGTTTGTTTATTAGATCTGGTTGGCATGTCACCAGATCATGATCAAATTTTTCAACTATATTTAGAATATCTGATTTTAAATCTTTACTTAGATTAAGTGAGCTTGATTCCTCTAAAATTTGCTTTGTAAAAGGATTTTTCATTAATCTGATATAGAAGTTGGCTTTATTAATCATAATAAAGTCCATTGTTGGATGCATATTTAAGGCAAGTTGTTGCGATGACGACCTACATTGCTTTGGGATTGTTAAGACTTTTTTTAAGATGTTACCATCAATACGTTTGATTAGGTTTAGTTTTGTTTTATGGAGGTAGACATTTTCGATTCCATAAAATAAGATAGGTCGAATATAAATCTTGAAAAGCTGGCCTTTCATGAAAGGACACAGGTGGTCAGTGTTTATTCCAAGAAAGTTTAATTTTGCTAATGATGCATATGCTTTTTGTTTTGACTTGGCCAAATGTTCTTCATTTTTATCTTCACTATCTATTTCAAACCCGAGGTATTTCATTTTCTCAACTCTATTAATAGTTTGGATGCATAGTTTTAATTCATTCTGCCAGGTATCTTGAATGTGCGAGGTTGCGTCTCTTTTGATATCATTGTTGAAGACCATATAGATTGTTTTTGTTGGATTATATTTGATGTCATATTCATAGCCAAATTTTTCAATTATTTTAAGCTGAATTTGAAGTCCTTTTTTTGTGGTGTTTAAGAATAAGATGTCATCTGCATATACCAGCGTATCAAACTTAATTTTTCCAACAGCAAGCCCTTGATTACTCTCAGTTAGCCTGTCTATTAATCCATTTATGTAAATAAAAAAGAGTTTGGGTGAGGCTACGCCACCTTGTCTAACCCCTACGAGTGTTTTAAAGATATCTGAATATTCACCATTGTTCGAGATTATCATGAGAGATTTTTCATAGTAATATATAAAACCGAGTATTATATAGTGGGGAATGCCTTTTCTAATCATTTCTAGCCAAAGTTTTGACCTTACAACTTTATCAAAAGCCTTAGAGGCATCGATTGCACATACATAAAGTTTTTTATTGAAGTTTCTAGCAATCTTTAAGGCTTGTTTGAGTGCGAATACAGCATGATTACATGAATAGTTTGACCGAAAGCCAAATTGTTTCTCAGATTCTTTGAAATTCTCGGTTAAGTTCTTAAATAATATAGTCTCATAAAGATTTGCAAGGCATTCAGATACGGCTATCGGGCGGATATTGTCGATATCTGTATTTGGTTTAGTTTTACATTTCAAGATCGGTTTTATAATTGATAGATTAAACAAAAGAGGATTTATCTGGAAATTGATCATTTTTTCAAATATAACCTTTAAAACATAGATAACTTCTGGAGATTCACAATATTTTAACATCTCATTACTTAGAAATGTAAGGCCAGTGCTTTTGTTATTTGGAAAATTTTTTATAATTTCGTAAAGTTCTTCTATTCTAATCTCATAGTTAAATGTGACATTTTCATACCACTTTTTGAAGTTTTGGATTTCCTCATCTAACTTCTCAGTTTCTTGTTTTGAGGATAAAGTTACCATATTTTGTTTAGTAAATATTACTTCCATTTTTTCTTTCAAAGTTTTAATTTTTATGTCAATTTGTGACCCCGAACATCGAAGTTTTTTTACAGATTTCCAAAACTCGTTTTTATCCATCTTAAAAATTTTGTTTAATTTTTGCAAGTGTCCAGCTTTTTTTAATTTTATATTAAGGCGTTTCTGTAGGCGAAATTGGCGATGTAATTGAAGGTACTCTTTTCGAATTTCAGTTTTAAAACCAGAAATTTTATATTCAATGTACTTTTTCACCATATTATCATGTATTTCTTGTATCACATAATTCCACCAAGATTTCTTTTTTTTTCTTAAGCCTTTCTTTTGTCTATTGATAGTTTCATTTGAAGTTTTTCTCGTACAGTCTATTAGTAAGCTAGACAATTCGTTTACCAGTTCAGTTATATAAACTTGCGCTTCCAACTTATCTGCATTCAAAAGACTTGAGACCTTTGACTGAAGTGTTTTTACTTGATTTTTTACTCTTTCTTGATATCTTAAACGCTCTTCTAATTTATTCCAATTAATTCGTACTTTTTCTATTTTTTTAGGCAATTTTGTTTTAAAATTTTCATCGATACCTAAGTGTTTAGGATTCAATATAAATAGAATCGGGTTATGATCACTTTTATTTGATATGTCTTCTATTAAATTAACCCTTTTTATTAATTGAGTTTCATCAGTTGAGACTACGTGATCAATCCAACTCTTGATATTAACTGATTTTCCTGTTTTTTTATAAGTATAGTCAATATTTTGACTAAATAGCAAGTCTAAGAGATTCATTTTGCTTTTTTTCAAAAATTTTCTAAGACAAAAAGAATTGTTATCGAAGCGTATAAGATCTGTATTAAAATCACCTGCCAAGATAATCTCTTGATGATTCTTTTTCTCCGAGTCTATAACTTCTTCTAAAAGATGAATATTTAATTCATATTCTAGTTGTTGTTCTTTAGTTCGATCAAAATATGGCAGATACACATTAATTATACTAATTCTATGAAGTCTCAAAATACCTATTCTCTCGTTTATAAATCTATGGCTGATAACTTTTATATTTTTCTTTACTACGAAAGCTAGTCCACCACTTGGTCTACCTAATTGATTTATTTTTTTCGCTGTTTTTGCAAAAATATTAAAGTTATTTGAAAAAAGAGAATTGTCAATATCTGTTTTACTTCGGGCTAGCGTTTCTTGAAGCAAAAGAATATCTGTATTTTGAAGAATTTTATTAATATATGAGCAGTTGTTTGATATCCCACAAGTATTTAAGGTTACTAACCTTAAATCGCCCATTTCAGCTTGATGGGATATTTTTTCTGGTTGCTAATTTTTGCTACTAATAGAATCAAGGCTAATTGTACCGTTTCTGATTCCCTGATTCGCCTGCATCATACTAATTATGAGATTTAGTGATTGTTTTGTTTCTTCGTGGTTACTTTGAGCCTTTGAACTTATCTCTGCAATATTATTTGTTAATTTTACTTCTAATGATTTTATTTCTTCTTTGACAATTGCAACTTCTGATGCTACTTTTCCTAGTTTATCAATCTGATCTTTAACAGTGGATTCGAGTAACAATTGAGAGGTTTCTACTTTCTCAATTCTTGATTTAAGATCATTTATATCTTTTTTCGTTTCTTTACTTAAGATTTCTCTTATTTTTTCCTCAAGTATTTTATCATCGAAAACTGGACCGTTCATTTGACAGCTATAACTGCGTGGAGTTTTTAAAATACTTCTTTTGTCGTCAATTATTTTCTCACCCAACAATATATCTAAAATGTACCTGTTCATATTGTAGGTTTTATCATTTAGGACCTCACACATTTCGCTAAAACACTAGTGTTTTCCATTACAGTTTATACAGTGCGGCTCAGCCGACTTACACATAGATATATTGTGTTCGTAGCTACCACATTTTAGACATCTATGTTTTTGTTTGTTACATTCGTTTTCCCTATGTGATAATTCACCACATTTAGTACAAGGTTTTGGATAGGTAATGTTTGCTTGTACTGTGTGCTTTCTTGATCAAGGTATAGGCCATTTTTTATCAGACCCATAAAATCTGGTATACACTTAACATTAGCTTTAAGCTTATTTGTTTTTGTGTTTTGAGAATTTGATATACGTACGAGAATTTGAAGATATTCATTATTTTCTTCAATTCTTGTATCTTTGTCAATATGATGTATAATTACTGGAAGACTTGGGGGGAGTTCAATTATTTCAATTTCTCCATCAAACGCATCTTTCGGTGGCGTATTTATTAGTTTTTCATAGTCTTCAGGGTTGTCTACAATTATATGTAGCCACCAATAAATTCCACGAAGATCCTGACCAGGTTGAATAAGGTTTGAGGCTGAGATGCTAAACCACTTTTCAAGCTCATTCACTCTTAAGAAAATATCATTTACAAAAAGCTCAATTTTTGGACCATAAATTAAGGCTTCGTATTTGTTTCTCTTGTAAATTAAATTCTTATTTCTCGCATCAGCCATTTTGATCGCGTCATATGGTTCGGATTTTGTGATAAGATAGTCCTCAAGTCGTGAATTTAGTCTGGGATTTGAGCATATAGGTTCTGGTTCTTTAATCACGCTGTTAGGGTCTATTTGTGATTTCGATACAACGTTTTCTGTTGTTTCTCTGAGTTTATCTATTGCTCCACCAATGTGCATGATTGTTTCACTTCTTTCCGCATTCGGAATGGAAGCCCGCCTTGTATCATGTATGACTTCATCTATTGTTTGGAGAATTCTCTGTTCTTGGCTGTGATCAAGTTCTATTTTTTCACCCTCTTGTTGTTTAATATTATTTATTTCACCATCAGTAGAACCATTCTTGTAGGTCTCGACTACTACATCCTCAGCGTAGAGGATTGCTTCTCCAAAGTCTCCGATCTCTTCATCTTCTAATGAAGAATCCGCGATAATTTTTCTTAAAATTCTATTTGACTCAATGGCTATTTCATTCTCTTGAGCATCTTTATTTTTAACTTTTAACTCAGCTATAATGAGATTCTTTTTCTGCTCCATTGCTTTATGTTGTTGTTGGTTTAGTCTCTGAGGCAAAACTGTTTTTGATAAGCCTGCGTGTCTCGGGACTGGACTTTTTTTGTTTTGTGCCAAACGCGTTGTAGGAGACATGTTTTTTCTATTGCGCAAAAAGAGAAGAATTAATTTATTTTTATTTCCAAGAGTACTTAGATAAAAAAAATTTTTTTTCCCTTTTTTGAATGAAATATTATTATTTCTTAGAAATTCAATTTTGAGGGGGTAGATTTTTTTTGTAATTTGAATAGCTTTTTTAATGTTTAAATTATGTTCTTCTTGTACACGTGATTGCTTGCAATCGAATTTAAAATGGTTGTGTTGGTTTTTTATAATTTTTTCACCGTAAGTTGCACCAGTTATGATTTGATTTAAATGCTTTTTAAGGTCAGTAATTTGGCCACTAACTTTGCTGTATTTTGATCTCAGTGCTCTGAAGTATTCTACTATATTAGACACAGGATTTTTACACCCTACTTTGCTTGTTAAGTTGACTCTTATGTAAGACGAATATAAAAAATTTTCATAATTTTTCAAAACATTTAATTAACAATTCATTTTTTAGATTTATTGGGTCTAGTCGGTTAAGTGAACATATGTTCACTTAACAGGTGATCATTTTATGTTCACGGGTTTAGTGAACATTATGTTCACCTAATATTTTGGAACCGTTTTGGTGAACAAAAAATCAATATAGAATCAAAATTATGTGAACATATAAAGGTTTTGGTGAACATTTTTTTAATGGTTGAATGCACAAAAAAAAATTTTATTTTCGATAATTTTATAATAAATTTTCAAACGTTAAATATTTTTTTAGTTTTTAAAATACCAAAACTTATTATAAAAAAATTAGCTACTTATGTGATTTAGTAATATGACTCTTCAAACCCCTTTGTCCTTCAAAATATTTACCACAGATGTTACACTCAACTGGGTCACGTTTACCACTCAATACTTTTTCAATTATTTCTTTCGCTTCTTGATTTAATCTTTTTGTTTTTGATTCAGTCTCATACAAATTCGCTTTTAATTTAATGTTGCTTAATTTTATTTCCAAATTATCAACTTCACTTGGTTCTAACTCGTCTACATCACAAATACTGTTATTAATTTCTGAATCATTCTTTGCTGTGGTCGACTCGCTGTTTGAATATTGCTGAATTGTGGACTCTTCAATATCTTCATCATTATTATTATCAATGTCACTTTTTTCAACTTTATCATCATCACAATCATCATCAATTTAATCGTCAACTTCTTCCTCATCTATTATCTTCATTATTTAATGAACCTAAGACAGAACTTGAATCTTGGTCCTCTGAGTCACTTTCAAATTCAACTTCATAATAATCGTTTTCATCAAATTTATTCCTATTAAACTGTGATTCAATTCACTTGCCTGTGTGCCTGGCTTATAAAATAAACTAATCTCATTCGATATTAAATCGTAAGCTTTTTTCCGATCTGTTGTGCACTTATTATTGAATTTCCAAACGAATTCATCTATATAAGATTGAATCATGCCACGACTACACCCTCGCATTTCTTTGAATTTTGACTTACAAATATTCCAAATAGATTCTATTCTATTTGTGCAAGCTCCTTAGAAAATATTTATTTAGTTAAACTTTATCGTCGTATTTTCAAAAAAATTAAATTACCTGAACTTGGATCGATAAAGTTGACACTATGATTTACAGTCCGATGTTTGAAGTTCTTAAAACAATTAATTTTATTATAAGAACTCCAACAATCAGAGAAGATTGTAGTGCCATTTAAGCACTTTTCATATATTATTTGTAGTAATGTATCAGCCTCTCGGTTCTACATCGCAATCTTTAGAACATCTTTCGACCAACCCGAATACCCATATTCTTTCTCTAGACAAATCTTTACCGACCCAGTGTTTAACTTTTGCATACATACTTTCATTATCTCAACTATACGGCCTCTACCGCCTAATTTTAAGTTTTTTTTGTCTAAACTTAAAGTGCATATTTGACGTAATTTATAAAAAATAGACATGACACAGTCGTCACTAATGGTTTCATCAAAGTTTAAGTCGATTAGGCTAATTGTTTTGTTAATAGTAATTTGAGCTGACCAACATTTCAAAACTGCTAGTATTACCTTTAGCGGTTTTCTAAATAAGCTAAAAAATGAATCATCAAACACAGTTTTCGACCGACCACATGAGGTGCACCTCCAAAATAACAAATTATTTTTTGCATCTTTTGTCCTTTTTTTTAAATAAATGGACATATCTTGATTAAATTTGCGACATAAATTATTAGAACATTTGCGAGACGAATAAACAAGGCCTTTTTCAGAAACTTTCAGAAAATTTTTATATTCTTCAGTGTCTCTAACTCGATCCATTTTTTTCTAAATTTATTTTCTTTGAAGACTTATTTATAATACTTTTTTAAAGAGTTTCAATTTAGCTTGCTCATGCTTTTCTAAATAAATACTTAATTACTGCTTATAGTTTTGTGATTGAAAATAAATGCAAAATTAACTTTTTATTTAAAAAAAAATTCAAAATAAAATAAAATTGATTTATGAAATTTTATATTATGTGAACATGAAACATGTTTGGTGAACATATTGAAGTTTAGGTGAACATATAAAGGTTTTGGTGAACATAATGTTCACTAAACCCGTGAACATAAAATGATCACCTGTTAAGTGAACATATGTTCACTTAACCGACTAGACCCGATTTATTAAATAAAATGTTTAATCACTTGTGATTAATTGAAATGTCGTATTTCAATTACTTGTAGATCTTGATGTTGATTTTGTTAATTTACCGACAAGTTAAAAGTTTTTGCTTATTTCTTTATTCAATTTTTTTCCAGTAGAAAAGAAAACTAAAGAGTCGAAATTTTCAAAATCTTTCGACTATAAAACATTAATTTTAAACAATAATTTGGGCACTATTTTATAGATATTTTAAATAATCATTAAGTGGCATTACCGAAAATCTTTATGGGATCAAAAATTAAGTTAATTCATAAAAATAAAAAAGAAATTAAGCAAATAGTAAATGATTTAAGACAAATATCATTAACAAATTTAGAATAAAGAATTTTCACAAAAATTCTAGCTATGAAATTGGAGGAATGATTATGTTTCATCTTGAATCGAGGTTAAAAACAGTCTCACTTCAGACATAACTTTATATTAGAAAGCATAGAGGCTTTTATCGATTAAGTAGTAAATGGTTTAAATTTAATTTTAGAGACTTTGGTCTAAAGCATAAATTTTATTCCGCTAGAGGGTGATAAAGTTAGCCCTGAAGTATATAAATGTATATGAGTTTAAAAACTATGATAATGTTCTGTCAAAAAAAAAATGTTCGGAAATATTATTCACAAATTAAAAATTAAGAATATTTATAAAAAAAGGATTTATTGGTTAAAAAAAAATTGGATGAAAGGGATGTCAAAGTTATTAAAATCTTTAAAAACTCCATTTGGTCTATAAAAAACTTGACACAAAGATTTTTTTCAAACAAAATAATATATCATTCTTGATCTATATCTTCAAATTTGTATTTCCTTATTATTAACACTCAAAGGATCGGCTAATTTTTTCCAAAAATTTGATTGACTATAACAAAGGCTCCAAGAAAGATTGTAGCATGAGAAGTAATAAATATAAAAGTGAATTAATAAATCTTTAAAATGAATATAAAAACATATCATTATGAGTAACGGTTTATGAGAAAATGGAGTTTGAAATTTTGAAAAAGTGTCAAATTTGACACGCCGGTCCTTTGAGTGTTAATATAATAAAATTAATTTTATATAAAACTACACTGTAAATATTTTAAGTGCTTTTTTTGTCACTTTAGAGTAGTTTCAATCAAACAGACTTAAAAAAATTTATTATAATTTTACAATCCTCAAATAAAAGTTCAATTTTTCTTATTTTCATTTAATATTTTAAAAAAATTTTAATTCAAAAATAATTAATAAATCAGAATTAAGTGAAATAATCTAACAATCTAAGCTTATTTAAAAGACGGACGTTTATTTTTCGTACAAACATAATGCCGTAGCAGCGCTGTAATTGGTAAATTTTATTGTTTTCTTTTGAAAATTATTTTTTATCTTGGTTTTGTTTTTTAGACAGGAGTGGGTACTTGAGCCCATTCCCTTGACTCAATTAGGTTTGCGTATTGATATCAAGCTTTTAATCGTCCATCCAACGACTCTAATCACCATGCGTTTTTTTGTTAAAAGCTGAAAAAGTATAAGACAAAAATAAAAACATCATGATTTGATATGTTCGTTAGATGTATATATTTATAACATTAAATTAACAAAAAAATTGAAGGACGTTTGGGGCAAAAATTTGTAAATTTTGTTCTAACGAACATTAAAAAAAAAAACAGCGGTTAGAATTTTTGTGAAACAATCAATTTCATCTAAGAAAAAAATTAAAACGTACAAACTTGTAAATAAAATCTAATGGCGCGCACTTAACTTTTTATTACTTTTTTTTGTTGTTTTAATTTCTAAAAACATTTTTCTTTTTTTTAAACTTGTTTTCAACACGAGTCATCTTTTAAGCTTACTTTTTGAACAACTCTTAATATTAGCTTTATTTAATTTTTTTTTAATTTTATAAAAAAAAATAGTAATTAAAGTACCTTAAGAAACGAAATAAAGAGAGCCATAATGTCGAAGCGTCAAGCACTCGGTGTCCTATCGAACAATAACGCGGCATCAAACAATGCCCAAAATGTCAAACCAAATAAACTCAAAAATTCGTCATCGTTTACAACGGCCAAGACAGTCGCAAATCAATATACATTTCCATCTTCAACATCCCACAATCAACTCCTTAATCAACTTCAATTTAACGATGAAAACGAACCACCACAATGTGTAATCAATTCACTATTAAAAAGTGACAAGACTGATTTTGATTTTGAGATCTACCAGGAGAAAATCAATGAGGATTTACAAGAGGAAGGAATCTCCAAATTAAACATAATCAACGATGTCGATTTAAAATCAATGAATTCATCTCATAGCGATTCGCCTATGATGTTGGACGACACAATTAAATTCCAATCAATTATTTCTAAAATTGACGATGAATGTGACAATGAATTTGATGATGATGACGAAGAGACTAAGAAAAAAATAGCTGCTCATGAACGTGAAAATGTCCTTATGAATTGTTTAGAATACAAAGACGACATTATGAAATACATGCGTCAATTGGAAAAAGAAAATAGAGCCAAAACTAATTACATGAAAAAGCAATTGGATATAACATGTTCAATGCGCTCAATTTTAATCGATTGGTTAGTTGAAGTCAGTGAGGAATACAAGCTCAATGTTGAGACTTTGTATTTAGCTGTTGACTATACAGATAGATTTCTTTCTCAAATGAGTGTTTTGAGAGGTAAGCTACAACTAGTCGGTACTGCTAGTATGTACATAGCTGCCAAATACGAAGAAATAACACCACCAGATGTCAACGAATTTGTCTATATTACAGATGACACATACACTAAGAAACAAGTCTTAAGAATGGAGCATTTATTGCTAAAAGTTTTAGACTTTAAAATGTCTCCACCTACCATCAATTGGTTCTTATCACATTATTTGAGATTCATAAAATTATCAACTAGTTTAAACAATCCAAATAATCAAGACTTGTATTCGAGAATAGAGAATTTAAGTCGTTATTTGGCCGAGTTGACTCTGATTGATGCCGATACGTTTTTAGCGTATTTACCAAGCCAAATAGCTGCGTCGGCTATTTATCTAAGCATGTACTGTTTGAATAACAAATGGACTAAACAAATTGGTGAAATATGTGGTTATGAATTGGACGAATTGAAATCGTGTGTTCAAGATATGTTCAAAGCAATGCAAACAGCCAATTCACACCCACAACAAGCTATACAAGAGAAATATAAACAAGCCAAGTATGATCATGTGAGTCTAATTGATCCACCAAAAACACTTGATCCTAAATTAACTAATTAAGTGAATTTTTGTACAAAAAAACGAGTAAATTATTTGTGTCCTAATTAAATAAATAAATAAGTCCTGAGTTTTATGATTAATTAAAAAAAAATTTTTGTTTGTTAATTTTTCAACTTTTTTTTTCTATTAAAAAAATTTTTCTTTATGTTTTCTGTAATTTTTTGTCTTAATCTAAATGATTTATCTAAAATTAAAAATCAATAATTAATTTTTACTTTTTTACTTTTATTGGCTAATTTTTGTTAAAATTTTTATTGGACTTGATTTAAAGTTAATAACACTTTTTTTTTTTTAATATTTTGGCTTTTGTGTATTTGAATATTTGAAATAAAAATTTAATGGATTATTTTTTTATAAAATTTTTTTAAAATTATTTTTACTTCCTATCTATAATTATTAGTTATAATTAAACTTGAATGTATTTCGATTCTGTAGTATTTGTTAGATAAAATGAGACATTCAGTTGACATGTCTTTATTTTATGATAAACTAATACGCAGAAGAAAATTTAAAGTGAAATGTTATTTGAAGCAAGAATTCTTATTCATTAATTTTTAAAATATATTTTTATAACTAGAAAAATTATTTTTTGAGCATTTGACAGCTGTTATTAAAAATTTTAAATTAATTTTTTAAGTTTAAAGTTTTTAAAGAAAATCTATCATTCAAAAGTTTAAATTTGTCATATGCAATTAAACCGAAAATTTGAATATCCTCTTTTTTATCAAAAAAAAGCGGATTGGTACAAGGTAAAGGCACGCGTTGTTCCGTCACAATTTACTTAAAAAAATTGTCCAAAAAAACCTACCGGAAATCGTATTTTTTCCCTGGGACGAAAAATGAAGGAATTCGGTAAAATGGTATAAAAATAAAAAAAAATATTAGTATCTAAAAATTTTTTTAAAAATTAATAAATTTTCATTGAAATTAAAATTAATCATTAAATTTTTATCATAAAAATTTAATAAAAATAAATTTTTATTATTAAAATTTAATAAAAATAAATTTTTATCATAGGTTGATGATTGGCAAAAATGGACGTTCCCTGTTTTGTTACCAGTTGGTCATAAAAAATGTGACCAGTTAGTAAATATGACCAGGAGTGCTCAGCAAAAAGCTGATCACCAAAGCTGGTAAATGCTCTAATTACGTAATTTTTGTATTGACCATATGTTCTATATAGATCCTAAAAGCTTATCCTTTTAGCTTTGAAAAAATACTATTCCAGATATTTACCTTATATTGATTCGAAGAAATATATTTCCCTAAATATAATATATTAATTTAACTTGATTTTTTTATACAGTATGTTTCATAAGTTTAGAATAAAATTGAAAAACCAAATAAAGGTTTGTGTTTTGTGAAAATAGCGGAAGAACAAAAAAATTTTTTTTTTTCATTTTTTGATTTTTCTTTTATTTGTCGTTGATAAAAAAAGAAAGTAAAAAAATATTTAAAAAAAAAACTCTCCTTTGAATTTTTTTTTGATTTGAATTAAAAGCGGTAATTAAAAAAAAAAAAAAACGTTTCAAAAGTTTAGAATAATCCTAAAACTTTCTTAAATTTTACTAAAAAAAAAAATTTTGGCCAATCCTTCCTTTAACTACGTTAAATAGATATAACATAATATTAATGCTACAAAGAAAAATTTTATAAGCTTATATTTTTTCTCAAACTTGTTTTGGCAAATTTTCTTGGTAATTCTGAAATTTGGGTCAAAAATGGGCAAAAAAAAAGTGACTGATAATGTCAAATGGCAGATTGTGGGTCTCCTTAAAGGTGGTGGTAAAACACAACAAGAAATAGCCGAGCTAGTCGGTGTTTCACAAAAATGTGTTTCGTCAATCAAAAAAAAGCATGAATCTACAGGCCAAGTCAGTGACCTTAGGCCTTACGAAGCTAAATTTCCGAGACGAATCATATATTTTTAGAGAGATTAGAAAAAATCCTACCCTGAGCTACAAAAATTTTTATGTTTTTTTACAAATATTTTTTTATAAATATATTTAGAAATAAAATTAAAAAAAAATAAGTTCTTTCTATTTTTATTCTCAAGATTTTTATACCAAAAGTTTAATTTCTTTAAATTTCTTAGGATTATTCTAAACTTATGAAACATACTGTATAAAAAATTTTATAATCATCATACAAACCCGATACTATCAGAATTTATTGGTCTCATATCAATCTACATTCGTGCCAAATTTGGTGAAAATCGGTTGTTCCTTTCAAAAATTATTGATAAATAATCGATTTTTTGGACTTTTTTAAATATTCAAAAAATTGTTAAATTTTTACTTATTTTTTACGATATCTCTTGAACCGATTATGATAAAATTACAATAAACATATCATTAGAAAGCTAAATTCATGAAAAAAAGAAAAAAATGTTTATTTTCTAAAAAAAAAATCGTTAATGCTTGGGACACTAAGCTCAAAGGTATCCTGGTGTAAAAATTGTACTCAAAAGTCTCAGAGATATACTAGAAAAAACCGAACCCAATAAAATTAGAGTTAACAAACTAGGTAACAAACCTGCAAAATTTCATTAGGTTCTAATTATCAAAACATATTTTTTTTCTCTTCCATACTTTTTTCAAAACATTATGACTCACCCGTTAATCATTTTTTTAAGACTTTTTTAACTAACGTTTCGTTACTCGCATATTAAAAGCTCTGCTTCAAGTATCTTAAAGTAATTAATTACGGTTTTTATATTTCTTAAAAACAAAAGATTTTACTAAAATTTGGAATTTCTATAAAAATCCAATTTAAAAACATAAAATAAATTTTTTATTTTCTATCTATAAATCTAAAACTAATTTGAAATTATTCCATTTTTTAAGCTAATGTTTCATTGATTACATCCAAAAGATGTTGCTTATATCTTTTGAAATATTTAGAACCAATAGTATATTTATTAGCGCCTAAATCAATCATAATTTTTCCTTTCCAAAATATCAAATGAATAATTAGACCACATGAAATACTCGGTTTTGAATTGACCGGATCGGTACAATACATTTCATCAATTGTATAAACTCCTTCGATCTCTTTAACATTATCATTGACATAAGCACCCAAGTTGCTCAATGCCAAATCACTCATTACACCTTGATTCAAAATTTCTAAAACCTCTTGTAAATTGTTAGAATTTCGAAAAACTTTATTAAACTCTTCTAAATCTTCACTATGACTTAATGAAAATAGAGTACCTGTTTCAGTACTTGTATTCTCTACGATTAAGCCTTGTAAATATCTTGAATCCTCCCAAAAATTTTTAAATTCTCCGAAATTTTCTTTCTCAGTTGAAAACAAGACCATAGTTGTATGAAGTCTCGATTGATTAAAATCTAATTTGGGTTCATATCTAAATCTAAGACACACTGGTAGTTCACAAGTAACCCTATCAGGAAAAACTAGCTTATTCTCATCATAGAGTTTTTTCAATGCATAAAAAGCAGCTGCATAAAAGTAGCTAGTAAGCCTAACTTTATTTTGTTTTGAAACACTCATTATTTTTGATGAAGTTTCACTATCTAAATAAAACATATCTAATTGAAATCCAGACTCGTTGTCTTTTAAACCATTAGACATATTAAATTTAGCCAAATCTCTTTGATTCATTTTTCTAACCATTTCAGCGTGACTCTCTTTCCATAGGCCTCTTTCTTGACATAAAATATTCATGTTTTCAGTTATTTCTACACGAGTTAAGTCAACTTCTTGTCCTGATTCTAAACTGTTTATTATATTGACCAATTCGACTAAAATTGAACTGCTAAACATACCATCAGCAATTCCAAAAAATACAAAGTTTAAGACGTATTTGAATTGATTGTCTTTTTTATACTCAATAATTTGAGCTCTCCATAATAATTCTTTATTACCATGTGAGAATAAAATAGAATTAAATTTTCCTGTTTCAGACATTAATTTTTCTCTGTCTACTTCTTCATGACTTAAATCTAACCATTCAAAAATTATTTTGTCTGAGACATCAAAATCATGAGGTACAAAATACATAGAGCTTTCCGATATCTTGAGATATGATCTAAGTATTTCATGGCGTATTTGTAATTTTTTAAGAGCTTCCAATGCGATATTTTGATCGAGTTTGGAATTAAGATCTCTGCCTTGGAAAAAACAAGTACCCATTACCAAATAGTCGCCACATTGTGCCGCATTAATAACCATCTTTTCAAATGTATTTAATATGTATTCCTTTTGTTCAGACATTTTGAATTCTAGAAAAAGATAGTAGGTTTTTATTTTTTCAAATAAAATTTGCAAAAAATTTATTATTTTTTGAGTAATAATTATTTTTGGAAAATAAAATGTTCTAGATTTTTATTTTAAATCTATTGAGAAATTGCATAAGACTTATTAAAAAAAATCTACATAATTTTGTTTAATGTAAGAGCTACTTTTTATATGATATTTACAGTTTTATATTTAGTTTAAGAAAATTTTAAGTATTGAAACATTAAATTTATAATATATAAGAAAAATTATGTTCAGAATCTCGAGGAAGTTCTCGCAGCTTTCTTTTTTAAAATTTTATATATTCTTTTATTTATTTAAAAGGTGTGATCTAAATGCGACTTTTAAATGAGGAAAAAATTTCTAAGAAAAAAATAATTTTGAAAAGATAGCTATAAAAAAGTTGCCACGAAAGATATATATGAAGAAAAAATTTTCTTAAAAACCATTGGTACCGTAAAGGTGCGCTCATAATTGCATAATTAAATCCAAGATTCACCATTTAATTACATGAAATAGTAACCGAAAAATGTTTTTTTGCTCTATTATAGTTACATGTAATTCTGAAGTTTCTTCGGTTGGAATTGCGCAATTATAATTAAAAATTTATTTAAAAAAGAAAAATTCATTAACAAAAAATAAATTACTACCGCAAAAACAACGTAACCGCACCGAATAAATCTTTACTCAAAAAAAAAATTCTTTCTCAGCCGTACTCAGTCAATACCCGTAGCCAAAAAAGTTTTTCTTTTTTGAATTGTTTTTACTGCATTTATCCCAAATTAACGGCGTACTCGTCCCCGTAGCGTACCAAAAAAAGAAAAAACTTTTTTAGAAAAATTAAAAAAAATATTAAAAAAAAAATTTTTTTTTTTGGTACGGGTTCGGGTACGTGGTTGATTCGCGTGAAACGCATTATATTCATTTTGATAATTAAGGATTTTTTTTTGAGTACCGTACGGATATGTTTTACGATTGGATAAAAATAGCCAAATTTTGTAATTAAAAAATCTTTTAAGTACAGAAAACTACACTGTAAATTTTTTAGGAGGAAATTCGCTCATTTTTAAGACGCTTTTATCAGAAAGTGGCAAAAAAACTATTAAAAAATTGATATTTAGGGTCATTTACTCTTAAATGGAAATCTTCTTCATCTTATAAGAGAATTTTTTTCTCATAAAAGCGTCTTACAATCTCATATACTTTTTACAGTGTACCTTTAATATAAAAGGTGAAAATTTATTGCAAGTGTGAACTATTTTATAGAAAATAATTTAATAAAAAATGTAGCTAGGGGTTTTATTTTGAAAATTATTTTCATTGTTTGTTAAATATTGTTATTAGATCTCTCCGCTTAAATTATAGTGAAAATTTCTTTCTTCATTACAGAATAGGCGATTTTGCTTTGAAAAATTAGTTGTGGCTATTGTAGACACTTAATTCTCATTCGCTTTTGAATAAAAATAAATCGAATATTTGCCCGATCGGATCGACTTTTTTTTTTATAATTTAAAATCCCTTGACACCTCAAGGTCTAATAATTAAAGGTTAATAAGTAAAACACAATATTTGATCTTAGATTTGAAATTTTTGCGAGGAACGAAGCGACGAGCTCATTAACCAGACAAGACCGTTCGGTTTTTGACTGAAAAATTCTGATTGGCTCGAAAACAAATTTGGCACGAATGTAGATTGATATGAGACCAATAAATTCTGATAGTATCCGGTTTGTATGATGATTATAAAATTTTTTATATAAAATGTTGATGAGTCAATGGTTCGAGTCGTTAGATGAGGGATTTAGAATTTTGAATTAAGTATCTATCCAAATAAAAAAAAATAAAACATCATTGTGTGATATAAGAAAAGGACTGTGTAGGATAAGGCCAATATTTTCCCCCCAAAATTTTCCCAGTGATAGAAAACAATTTATAGCTCATTTTGAAGCTTATTTTCCAAGGATTAAAACTATATATAGATATCGTATATCCGAGTGTGCCATTGAACTCAAATTTGCACTCAAAGTTGACGAAAAAGGCTTTTTATATTAACTGGTTTTTTCAAGAAAATTTTAACAAAATATTATAAAAAAGATATATATAATATAAGAATATGATTTTATTTGAAATTATCTACAAGAATTGGGGTCGAATGTATTACTTTAATTTATTGACGGCTGTTGTTAATCGTTAGACAATTAACCTTTTTTTTTAGTAATTTACCTAAGACTTGACCCCTAAAGTTATCCCAGTGTTAGAAAACAATTTATAGCTCATTTTGAAGCTTATTTTCCAAGGATTAAAACTATATATAGATATCGTATATCCGAGTGTGCCATTGAACTCAAATATTTAAATGAAATTATTAAAATTAAATATTTATTATATTTAACTTTTACATATTGTGCAATAATAATTTTTGCAAGTCATTTTTAAAAAGTCTAAAGTAATTATTTTTGTCTTATTTTATAATTTTCGAAATCTTTTTGAGTTCTTTTAGGCCATAAATCGTCAACTAAATGTAATTCATCGTTTATATTAAAAATGCTTATATAATGCCCACCAGCTACTTCAAGTAAAAAAACTGTACAAAATACCAAAACATATTCAAAATTGTTTATTTTCATTTTTTTATCGAGTTCTTTACATTTTATCTGATGATTGAAATTATTTTCGATTACAATAAACGGGGGAACATAACATACATAAATCTTCAAGACCCTCTCTTTTTTCTAATAAAACAAAATACCTTTTCTCAGGGCCGGCGCTAGCTTTTTTTCACCACTAGGGCAGAAATGAGACCAAATGGTCATAATAGGGGGGGGGGTCTGTAGACATACAAAATTAAAAAAATAACAATTATTTATTATTAAATTAGTAACAAATGGGGAATTTATAAAGTCTATTTTAATTTAATTATTTATAGAAATATTTAAAAAAAATTTTAATTTTAATTAAAAAAAATCTACTCTTCTTTCTTTAATTGACGAAAATTCATCTATTACAGAGTTATAATCGATTTCAATATCTTTATTTAGTCTTATAATACTTATGTTACATAATCGATCACTTGTCATTGATGAACGCAAATAATTTTTTATAAGTTTCATCTGGCTAAAAGAACGTTCTGCTGAGTTAGAGGAAATTGGAAAAGAGAGAAAAATTTTTAAAATTTTAAATACATTTTGAAAGCAAAATGTCATTTTTTCCAGGATAATTGACTTGTAAATTTTGCTCCAATTATTCCAATCTTCAGTTAAACTAGCCGACTCCAAGTCGTTAATGATTCCATCTAACTTGGTAGTTGTTGAAATATCGGAGTTTTCGATTGATTCTGAAAATTTTAAATGGTCCAGATACCATTTAGAGAAAATTTCATACTCTCTAAAATACCCATCACTTTGAACATTAAAATCGTCATGATAGAAATCATAAAGTAAATCAATATAACTCTTAGCATTAATCGGATAATCCATACAATCTTTTGAGAAAATACAAAAACTAGAAATTAAATCAGAAAACTTTTCTGAAATCCTTGTATTAAGATTATTAAGTAAAAATATAAGACAATCATCGAAAATTTTTTCTCTGAAAAATTTTTTTGTATCAATGAATTTTGATCCTCTACCAGGTATAAGAATTTGGCTTGGGACATGAATATTTAAAATTTCTGCTCTTTTAATGGCGTCCTCAAAAATAATTTGGTAATTCTCATCTGTCTTGACATTCTTTAAAGCGTCAATTGTAATTTTAGTCATTTTTTTAAATTGTGAAAGATTAATATCTACACTTTGTAAATAGTCACAATAAATTTTTGTGATACTTAGTATTTTAAAAACAATCTGACAAGTAATCAAGCATTCAAAACTAGTTATATATCTCAAAAAGCCCTTTGCTTCGGCTGTTGTTTTGGAATCAAAAAATCCATCATCGGCTAAAGTCTCTAAAGCAAAAACCACTGGCTCATATAGTATCAAAAAATTTTCTAAGACTCTAAAATGGCTATGCCATCTCGTTTCACAAAAGCTTTGAAGCCTTCTTTTTTTCTCATTTGAATTTAAATTGAAATTATTATCAATGCAATTTTTTAAAATTGCATTTCTTTTTACTCCATTGAAAAATGTTCTTATTGAATTCAAGTGTCCTTAAAAAATTTGCTAAATTTTTTATTCTTAAAAAAATTTGTAATACATGTTATGCGAATTTTCGATTTTAATATAAATGTCCACTAAAATTCTTGTTTTAACTTAACGTTTTAACAAATTTTTTGCTATTTTCATTGATAAGATAAAATTAATTTATCATTTTCTTTGATGAAAATTGAGCTTATTTTTCCGCATAAAATGTTACTAAGTCTGTTAAAAATTTTTTTTTTACTTAAGAGATTATAAACATATTCATTTTTTTCATTCAATTTCATGCACAAATCTAAAATATGTGAAAAACAATGAATATATATTACTTTTGGTTCAATAGCTCTTATTTTAGCTTGTACTCCATTTTCATGACCTGACATTACTGACGCGCCATCATAAGTTTGGGCTCTGCAGTAACTTAAATCTAAACCTACCATTTTTAATCTAGTAATTATAGCGTTTGTAATTGCTTCGGCATTTGTAAATTCTAAAGCTTCAAAGCCTATAAAGCGTTCTTCAACTAAATGAGTCTGACTATTTATAAACCGGATACAGACGCTAAGCTGCTCAATATTAGTTATATCCTTGGTTTCATCACAAATTAAGCCAAAAGGAGCATCTTTGTCTTTCATTTTTAAAAGATTTTGAATTATTTGATTTGACAATATTTCTAAAATCTCATTGATAATTGTTCCATGAAAATATAACGCATTCTTAGGACCATTTTTTAAATGATCAAATATAATGCTGTCATATTTAGATAAATAGTTTAAAATTTCTTTGAAACAACCTTGGCTCGGATTATTTTGTAGAGATTCTTTTGATTCATTACCTCTGAATGCCAAATTATTTTTAGCACATAAAGCAATAGTGTCAATTATTCTCTTAAGAATTTCTCTATTTTTTCTAATTTTCTCATTTTTTAATCTAATTGAACTACTAACAGAGCTTGATATCATGGATGAAATATTATTTTTTTTAAACTGAGAATACTGAGTACAACAATGGATATGGTGTTCACTTTGCTCATGGACTTTAAGATTATTTACTCCATTTTTCCAATTAAAAGATCCTGTAACAGAAAACTCACGTGCAACACCTATTTTTGAATCACTATTTGATTGGTTAAAAAAAACAAAACATGGAAAACAAAACATTCTATTTTTTGAAATAGAATAGGTTAACCACCACCTATTTACATACCAATAATCATGAAACGATCTTTTATCTTTCCCCATGACGTCAATAGGAAATTTTTTTTCTTTTAAATCCTCAGCTTTTGGCTGAGCTATTTTAATAGACATTAAATGTTCAATCTTAATATTTGTAAAAGGTCGTTTAACTAAACCAAGATCATCACATATTTCATTATTTATTGAAATCACTTCACAGTCAGGCGGAGAATTAGTCCCTTCTAAACTTTTATTATTATTTAACCATAAATTAATTTTTTGTTGAACTTTTTTGTTAGCCATCTTAAATTTTGATTAACAAATAATAAAAAAATTCAAAAGTTTTGGAGAATCAATTTTTTTATTAGTAATGTATGAGAGTGCATATTATAAAAGTAGAAAATATTATAATTTTTTTGCATATACTAAATTATAATAAAAATAATTTGTTAAATAGTCTTTATACTTTTGATTGTATAAATAATAAAATTGTTCTTAATTCTGCGAAAAATTATATATTGTCACTGGGGCGGCGCCATAGCTCGCCCCAGCGTAGCGCCGGCCCTGCCTTTTCTTTTTTAAACTTTTTTAACCCATTTCTGTAAATCATTTGGAATATTTAATTTATTTTTGATATTTATCGCAAGCTGTCTACCATATTCTTTATCCGAAGTAAGTCGATCAAAATATCGATTTATTAACGCACCAGCAATTCGATAATCAAATCCTATGTGATTTAACATTATTTTTTTGACTTGTGATAATGCTTTAAAAGATTGTTTGAGAATTCCATTGACTGCTTCGATTACCCATCTTGATTCCGTAACTAGCCTTGAATTTGCTTGTTCAGTTGTTAGTTGTTTTTTATCTGAATCTAAATAGGCAGGCATCATAGCTTTGTAACCTCATCCTTCAAGCTCTTTTACAGCATCTCTAAACCCTCTATCTGGAACAAAAATGTCATTTTTTCGAAGAGTTTGCTTCATTTCTTCGTTATTTTTTTTGAGTAAATCTTTAATAATAGTTGCATCATTATTTATCGCAGCAAAAGGAACATTTAAATCAAAAATTCGACCATTGGTTACACAAAATAAAAAAGGTTTCACCAGATTTCTCTTTTTTTGACCAGAATATGTCATTCTTTGAAACATATAGTTTCCATTTTTTTGGCAATAACAATAAGTAACTAAAAAAAAGAATGAAAATCAATTATTATTATTGTTTTATTAAAGTTTTACCATCAGCTATTATAACTAGTTGATCTTCACCAAGGCAATAAAGTTCTTTAGCTATTTCGCTATTTTGTTTAACCCAGTCGTCACGTCCCATCACTGACGGCCCTAAGTTATACGGAACAAAATCTTCAGTGAGAGCATATCTAACTTGTTGGCACATATGAGAAATACTTATTCTATTTTCTAAACTAAAATAAGAAGCGATTGTTTGCTGATCAAGACCAGTCTTTAACCAAAAAAGATAAACAGCAAGAGCTTGAGATTTTGTTCTATTGATTGAATCACGCATAAATCGTAAAGAACTTAATAAATCTAGAAAATGTTCTTGGCTTAAACCGCTAGTATTTTTTATTGTTTTTTCATCAATCAATCTATAATCTCTAAATTGATCGAATAAGGTTTGATTTTGTGATTTCGCTCTTAATTTTTGCAGCATTTCTTCTATACATTTACTATCAAATAATGTCTTTGTGCTTATAGGTTGAATAAGATCTAATGATTCATTATCGAATAAACCAGATTTAGTCAAATGATTTGGACATGTTTGAATGTTTTTCGGAATAAAAATGTTCTTCTTTATTAAAACTTCTGTTCGAGCATTTTCTGGGATTCTTTACAATCTAATTTTTCGGGACTTTTTTATGGTTTTAAATTTTCGTAATTAATTTGCTCTTTTACGGATTCGAAACTATTATCACCAGTTTCTGCTTCATTTAATTTTTTGAATTTTATTTGAAATTCAAATATTCAAATTTTTTATATTTGAAAATATATCATGTGATTTTAATTTTATATTATTTGTTTTCAAAGACTTTTTACACAATAAATTGAATGTTAATATACAATTGGCATTAAAATTTAATTTAATTTTTTTTTAAACTTATTTTTTCAAAAATTTTCATTTTTGAAACTATAATTTAAAAAAAATTAAGATTATTTACTAAATTTTTAATTATAGAAATTTGTAGATATTATAAAAAATAAGAGTATTTTAAAAAGTCTAAAAAAAATTTTTTGCAATAAACCACCAGCTAAATAACTTTTTGGGGAAATTTAATTAAAAATATTAATATCCTAAATAAAATATTTTTCATTATCCATTAAAATTTAATATTAATATCCGACATACTCCTTTAGTTTTTCATTCGGTTATAAATTATAAAATAAATTTAAATAAAATTTTCTGAAACTCAGTAGTCCTTTGCAAATTTTGGCAAGTTAAACATTGATAATTTTTAGACTTACTTTTTTAAGGAGTTTAAACATGTGTAAAACTTTTTCGTGTTTAGACTTATATTTGTAAAAAAAATTTAAGTTTAGACTTACTAAATATGTCAAAAAACTAAGTGGCAACTATTATATTTGAAGTTAAGAGCGCCCTAAGAGATTTTAAGCTGTCAAATAGCTATGCTTTAGAGGTTTTTTAAACGACGTATTTGCTTTAGTCGTTTTTCGAAAAACATGCTTAAGGGTTTGTCTTAAGCATATGCTTAAAAGGATATTTTTTTGCTTAAAACTTTCTTAAGAGTTGTTTAAGACGTCGATACGATAATATTCTTTTACATTTCCCGATGTAATTAGCCTCACAATTTTTGCATTTGATATTATATACAACGAGTGATTTATCCTCATTCCTTTTGATGTTGTCTTTGAAGGGAAAATAACTCGCAATTGCAAGTCAGAAAGTCATGTAAAGTTAGACTCAAAAAAGCGATGGAGCAGAGCTCTCGACATGATTCAATCCCTTTTAAGAATTAAAAATCTTTATGCTAAGTCTAAAACAAGTCAGAATATTTCGCTTTTAAATTCTGGCTTAGATGACAATGCCTAGGAAAGTTTGACTCAAATTAGCGATATTTTAAAACTTCTAAAAAAAGGACTTATAGCCTCTTTTCATCTCTATTCAATTTTTAATCGTTTTATGGACCTGTAATCGTTCTTCAATTTAATAAAGTTAGATTAACCAGAATTCAGTTAACCATTGACCAAATTTACTTTTAACCGGTTAATTTTTAACCAGCGAGCAACTCTAGGCTTCAATAAAAAAATTTTAATTAAGGCTTTTTTCTTTAAAATGACGACAGAATAAACCAAAATTGCAATTTAAAAAAGAATATCCTAAAAGTCAGTACCAAAAACCCATAACTTGTTGCTTTTTTGTTATTTCTTTTTGTGGAAAATTAAAAAAAACAAGGATAAATTATTTAATTGAACTCATTATAAACCACCTTATTATCAAAAAGCTATAATACGATTTTTTTTTTTGTTTCAAAACCATAAAAGATCTTGAGAAAAATTTTTTGAATTGAATTTTATTTTTTTCTCAAGCAAAATTAATTAATAAATTAATCCTCGAAGAAAGTCAAAAAATTTTAATTTTAGAAAAAGCTTTAATTCTCTGTTTTTATGGTAAATTACTGATATTTTTGCTTAGTTTATTTTGGAATCTAATAATTTGGAAAAAGAAAGTTTTTATAGATTAATATAAAAAAGATTGAGGATTTAAATAAGAAAAAACATTTAATAAAAATTAAATTTGACTTAGAAAAGCAGTTTTAAGTTTTGGGTTAACCTTAAAGGTCGTTAAAACGAGAGATTCAAGCTTTTTTCAACAATATTTAATAAATAATATTTCTTCAAAATAATTCCAGAAAATAAATGTGCAAATTTTAATGAAAAAAAAATTAGCCTACAAAGATTAGGGTTACACTATAGTATCTCCCCAAAATTATATATCAGCTTGTAGATCTCGACGAGCTGATCATGAATATAATAAGAAGCTATCTATCTTATAAGAAGATATAGAATTTATAATAAAAAAACAAGTTTAGAACATGTTTTTTACTATAAATTTTACGACACCTTGGCATTTTTTTGTCACATTATGTTTGCAAAGTCTTTTTATTTGTTTACTTGCACTTTATATACATTATTTATTATTTTTGGTAATAAAATCGTTAATTTTATTGAGCTGTGCCATACTGTTGATTTTCAATAAAATTGGACAAAAAAAAGAAATTCAGTCTCAAACGTGGCAAATAATTGGATTGCAATTGAAAGATAAGAGAAAATCTCAACAAGTAATAGCTGATATAGTAGAAATTTCGGGAAAATGTGTGTTTGCAACAAAGTATAATAATGAAAAGACTTCCGTGACGAAAGAATTACCAAGATCTGGTAGACCCCAAAAGATTTCTGAAGCGTTCACGAATTTCTTTTTAAATATCAAAAGAAAATTAAAAAGATTATCTTTAAGATGATGTAGTTAGTATTCAAAAACAATCGATTTTTATTTCAAATTTTCATATCTTATACATTTATTTGATTCAAAATTTTTTAGACATACTGTATATGTAATGTAAGTTTCAGTTTAAAAAATAAAATAAAAAAAAACTCTATTATTTTTATTTGATTAAAGAAAAATGGTGAAAGAATTAATATTTAGATTTTAGTTTTATAACATTTGGCTTTCCTGTATAAAAATCTTTGGCGTCAATAACTGGTGTTTTTCTACCAGGTGAATTTGAATAAAAACTATTTTCTCTAATAATGATTTTTTTATTTCCAGTATTATTCTCATAATCAATGTCAAGTTCTTGTCTACAAAATTGCCATGCATCTTCATAGTAATCTTTCGATAACCAAAAGCAATCTTTTTCATCTACATTCTCGTCCACACTCCCATCACAAAAACGAATAATATATTGATTACCTCGTCTTGCTGTTATTCTGCCTGGTAAATAAACTGTTTCTTTAGGAGCCAAGACATATTCATTTTTATGAATGGCTTTATTTCGTGTATACTTGCCGAAAATATGATTGGCATTTTGAATTGACTCACTACCATCTGGCCATTCTATAACATATTGTCGACCTGAATTAACTTGACCAATAACTTTACCTAATTCATAAGTCCTATTAAAATTATTTCTCGCAATTACTTTGTTGCCAACCCATCGTTTTTCTAATTCTAAAATCTTGTCTATATCTACTTGAAATTTAAGTCTAGGCATCTTAAATACTTCATGACTATTTACAACACCATCCATAAAGTCATAAAATCGTACATGATATGTTCTCATATCGTTTGATATATGAACTATTTGACCAGGAGCATAGCTGAACTCAAAATTTGGATGCATTGCGACTACAGGGTCACCAATTTCAAAATCGTAAGATGGCTCATTTAAACCCGAGATTAAGTCCTCGCGATAAAAAGACTCATAATCTCTTAAGCTATCCTCGACTAAATATCGATGATTTCCCAAATATTCTCTAACAATGCTTCTATAATACCAACCATCATCTGGCCATCTTGCTAAGACTTCTTCGCCTGCTCTTATTTCTGGTAATTCAGAACGCAATTTGAGAATTTTTTGTTCAAATGTTAATTCAAGTGAACTTGGTGATTTAGGAATTATTTCATAGCTTTTTCTAATTGTTTCTATATCATTTGGCAAGCTTTCTATTTCTACATGTTGAATCTTATTTTTCTTTTTTTTTTCTTTTACATAAACGAAAGTGTTTGGATTTGGCATTATAACTGGTGGCTCTTGACGTTTCCAATCTTCAAAATCATTGCGTAATAATTTAAATTTACCATCCATTTCATATTTTAAGCTCTTCTGGTTCTTTTTTAAACTTGACAATTCATTAAACATTTTATCATATTTATCATCAATTTTTACTTTTTAAAATTAAATCGTTCCTATAAAAATATTTTTTTATTTCTATTTAATTTTACTTACATGAATTAAAATGGTCTTTTATTTGAATAACTATATCTCTTTTTATTTTGTCCATATCGGGGGGTGTTAAAGGTCTTTGTGGAGGTTCTTCTGGAATTTTTTCTTCATGGTAAGCTTTTAGTGTTGCTGAAGTTGTTCTAAATAATAAGAAAATGTTGGTTAATCAAAAAGAATTAACTTGTTTCGAATATCGAAATTTGCTAATTCTAAGCGTGAAAAATCTATTGATTTCAATCTTTAATACTCGATCTTTACTCTTTTATCTTAGTACCTTTTGGGTAATTTTTTTTTGATTAAATTCCATCAATTTTTCCATCAAGTTTTCAATTTATTTTGAAAAGTTTTTGTAAAAACGATAAAAAAAACTTATATTATTAAAGATGCTTATGACAAGTTTTCAAAAAAGGGAGCCTAAAAGAGTCAAAAAAAAATTTCAAAATAATTTTTAAATATTCATAAAGAGCTAAAAATAGCGGTTAAAATATTTTTTTTAATATTTTTTTGACTCTCGAATGCCTCTTCTTTTTGAAAACTTGCCTTATAAAAATTTAAATATCAATTTAAATTCATGAGGCATTTATTAAACATTTAAAAGTTCCAAAACAAAAACCTTAAAAAAGTTGTCATTTTTTGAAAGTATTTTTGTAAATATCATTTTTATTTTAAGCTAAATCTAATATAACTATATTAACTTTTATAAAATTTTCTTACTTATCTCCTAAAAGCGATCGAATATAATCAACAATATATCCGTATTTATGGCGTGAAATCTTTATTAACTCTGATCGAATATTATCACCCTCTTGGCCATTAAAATATAAAATGATATAATTTTTTGAATGTGTACAATGCGGACCATTAGTTCTTAGAGATTGAATTACACCTGGTACCCAACAAGGTGAGTCAAATTCATTTAGAACCTTGGCCATTACATGATCACCGGGCTTGAAAAAAAAATATTAAAGAAAATAAAAGATATAAAATATTATTATTACAGTTAAAAAATGATAAAATTCTTGTAGTCTAATTATATTTTTTAGAGGTATTGTTTTTTTTGTACCATCGTCAAATTTAATATTTGCATATTTTGAGTCTAATACTTTTGAAACACGCGCATGAAAATAATAGCCGAACATGTCGTTTCTGGCTAAAATTTTATCACCACGGACCATAAATGCTTCTTTTCGAGTTGGTGAAGACATCTTTTTTTATTTTTAGATTCTGTTTCAATTTAAAATAATTAAAAGCTGAAAAATTAAGACTATTTACTTTAATAGAATCTAGTTATTTAAATTATTTAGGTAGATATTTAACTAGTAAGCTTTATTTTCGAGATTTTATTACTAACCCAAAGTACTAACTTGGTTGGTTGTTTATTTACTATTTTAGATGACAATAACAAAATCTAAACAATTTACAATTTTTTTTTAAATTAAACTTTTATTTTAGTTAAAAGATTTTAGGGTTTATGTCTAAAAAGTGATGAAAAATAATTTCATGGCAACAGTAATGTTTAGTAAGTTAATGCTCATGTTTATTAAGGAAAACAAAAGGAGAAATAAATTTTCTTCTTTACATAATGAATGCAATTAAAAAAAAGAGAAAAATTATTTTTTTAATGAATTCAAAAAATAAAAAAAAATGTTATAAATTCAAATTATGCATTGGAAACAGTTATCTAACATTATTCTAGGTGTTTTTTTAATTTCATTTATTTAAAAAAGACGGAATTTGTTTATATTTCAAATTAGAAAAAAAAGTTGAAATTGAATTTCTAAGAGTTCTTGATTATTTTTCATTTTTAGTATAGTCGACAATTACACGTCACTAAGGTTGTGTTTGACTTTTTTTTAATTAATTTTTTTTTTTCATTTAATTAAAGTATTATCATGCTTCGGAGAATATCGAACTTATTTAAATCTTATAACCAGAATACTCAATAACCATTGATACAAAAATGCTTTTCTCAAAAGATTAAATTGAATCAATAAAGAGTTTTGAAATCGAAATTCTTTTTTTGTTACCTGTTAAATTAAACTTGAGAATTTTTTGTAAACTAATTTTATTAGTTTGATTTTTAAAAACAAAATTAAAATAAACATAAAAAAGCTAATCGAATAAAACGTTTAAATTGTATAAAATAATAATATGAGTTTTTGATTTACTTTTAAAAAATTAACCTGTATCTGACTAAAAAGATAAAATTAAAAAAAGATTTCGTATTATGTATATAACTAAAGCTTTTTTTGTAATAATTGATCAAAGCAATTGTTACACACTCTAACTGGTTTGCTCGAACTTGGAAGTAGCATTTTATTGTCACTACACTCGTTACAAAATATTCCACCGCATCGGCGACAATGATGTTTACGTCTAGCCATATTGAAATCTTTTGTACAGATTTTACATGAAGTCACACTTTCATCGCTTTCCCATTGAAATTCATGAATTTGTTTAGTAACTTCTTTGATATCCTGCATTTTTAAATGAGATGTACCAAGTTTAGAGCCAATCTCTTCAAGTGTTAACTCTAATTCGTGAATTTTTTGCTTCAAATTCTCATTATCTTGTCTACTTTCAAACAAGTCCTTTTTTATTACAAAAAAAGATTTTTCATTTTATGAAACTCTTGATATTTTCGTCAAAAAAATTACTTTCTCGGTACTTTGTAAGGCAAAAATTTTACTTTTAGAAAGATCTAATTCTTCTTTTTGTTCTTTTAACTGATTTTCAAGCTCCATTCGCCAATTTTTTTCTATAGTCAAACTACTTTCAAGCTCAGTCCTTTAAAGATAAAAAAAAACTAAGCAACACGTCATAATTAATGCTGAAAAGATTTAAAGAAAAAAAAATTTGTAATGCAATCTCTGAAATTTTAAACTTTCGATTCTTAAGAGTTTTTTCACAAAATATTTAGATGGTACATTAAATGTGATTCTAAGTTTTTGTGACTGTTGTTAAGTGAAAATCATAATCAAGAATTATATTAGCCTTTAGTCGTCGCAGCTTATTAAAGTTTTTAAAGACAAGGTTGCAGTAATAGATGAATAACAAACTTACATTTTTGTTTGAAACATGTCAATTTGTTCTAAACGAAGTTTACAAACTTCTTCCTTTTTTTTAAAATTTTGTTCTGTTTTTTCCAACCTAAGAAAATTTAAATATTTCAAGTAAGGCTTTTAAATAACACTAGAAACAAAAACGATGCAATTAAGCTGGCTTCTTAAAAAATGGAATATAAATTTATCCATATTGGTCCTTAACAATACTTTGACAACCCTATCTACTTCTAAAGCACTTGCTTCGAAAAAAAGGCGCGAGCGTTACCGTGAGCAAGAATTAATATTTTAAAACTAATAAATTTTATTATTTAAGCAGAAATTAGCAATAAATATCCCAAATTTAACTAACACTTATAAAGTAAAGGTAACACTAACACCTTTTTTTCGAAGCAAGTGCTGTAAAGTTTATGTTTTGTTCTAGTGTTAATTTTTGTATAGAGAAAAGCCTACTTTTTTCTCATTTCTTCGAATTCATTAGTAAATTTTGAAAGTTGCTCTCTTAGATCTTGGACTAATGAGCCTTGCCTTTTGTATTCGGTTTCATTTTTTTGGGCTTCATTTACCATGTCCAAGTTAATACTTTTAACTTGTTCTAGTTGTTCTCTTAAAATACGTACTGTCTCATTGCTATCTTTGACTCCATTTTCAAGAAGCTTCAACGCCGTTTCTTGTTCAGCTTTAATTGTTTTGATCATATTATACTCACTCTCTAAATTAGCTTTAATTTTTTGTTCCTCATAGAACTTTTTTTGTAAATCAATAAACATTTGGTCAAGACCATTCTTGGACAAGCTAAACGTATCACGCTCAGCTTGTAAATCTTGGTAAACAGACTCGATTTTTTTTTTATTTTCTTCTTGAATTTTGATTATTTCGGCTTTTTGAGATTCGATCTCATTTTTTAGTTCTATATTTTCTACTTTTAAACTAGAAATCTTTTCACTTAGACTTGAATTTGTTTTTTCCAATGTTTGAACCTTAAGAGCTAATTGCTCATTTTTTAGCTCTAATTTTTTGTTTAGCTCTTCGACAAAATTTTTTTGATCAAATATTTCATTTATACGCTGTTCACTTTGATTCTCCGATTCAATATTATCTTCAGCATCGGGTAGCTTCTCTCTCAAGTAAAGACTGTAACTAACTACTTTAATCTTAAAACAGAGAATATTGAAAAGTCAAATTTTGACATAAAATTTTGATATAATTTTACTGGTTGATCTAAAGAGATTGCTTCTGACTTTAAATCAATAGAAATGTCTAAAGCATTAAGGCCAACTAATAAACCACTTATAATGTTCGATTCGTCTGAAACCATAATCGAATCTTTTTCGTAAATTTCACTTTAAACATTTTCTTAAAATTTGTATGATTCTTAAGTTGATTTTTTTTTAAAAATTACTTTAGCGAATCTTTTTCCGATAGTAAACTTTGAAAATTTTCAGCTAATTTTTTTTGCATGAGACAGAGTCTTATCCAAGCTCGTATACGACCCAAGGATGTTCTTCAAATAAATATAATAGTTCACCAAAAAAATATCATAAAAAAATCCTACTTAATCTCAGTAAAGTCTTTAATCGAGCTTAAACATGCAGAAGAATCACATTTGGAAGCTATAAGATCCAAAAGAACAGTCAAGTCTTTATTTCTTAATAAACTTAGTCCAAATCCCTTTTTTCCTTTGAATCCATGATTTAAAATATTTTCAAGAACATCATAAAAATAAATCAAATGTTCGGATTGTTTGTCGACGTGTCGATTATTTTTAAGAGATATGTCAATCAAGTCTTTTATTACCAATTTAAAAATATTTATAATGTTCTTTTTTTCGATTAAAAGTGAATCGATTTCTGAATAGTGATGAAAAAATTTTAAAGAAAGAATTTAAGAGCTAAATAAAAAAATTAAGTGAATACCAAATTGATTTGGAGCGGAGACTGAACCGTTTCCAATTAAAGACAGCATGACTTAGAAATTTTTTACTTGAAAAATTTTAATTTATCTTATAAATTTTGTTGTAAATTTTTTTTTCAAGTTATATGGTTATTTTTGATGTTCAAAATAAATAATATTTGGTTCATTATTGTCTTGATAATTTATTTTGTTTAAAAAAAATTCAAATAGGTTAAAATAGATGCAAAATTATATAATGCTAGTCATTTTCAAAAAAAAAACAAAATTAAAGCTTCTTTTTATCAAATTTATTTTAAAAGATAAATTTAAAAAAAAGAATTTAACATAAGTTGGTAAAGAGGGAAAAAAATTTAAACAATGCCATGCAGAAAAATTAAATCGACAATTTTAAATAAGTATCGTAGTAATCCCTCGATATTTATACCGTGATTAGAGTTTTGGATTTTTAGGGATTATTTCTTAAATTAATTCTGTTCTCTCACGATCAAAAAACGACTTACGTCTGGTCATAAACTTAAACTTAGTGATAAATTCAAAAATATGAAAATCAAATAATTTAATTAAAAAAAAATGTTGATTGATTAGAAAATGAATGTCAAAAACTTTTTCTAATCAAATTTTTTGAAAAAAGTCATAAAATAAAAATCAAAAAACCAAAGTGCTCGAAAATGATCAATTTAACAAAAATTGATCATTTCAATTTGAAAAAATAGGACTGTGGTTATTTGAGTTAAAATGCTCACATGTCTTAACACTCAAAGGACCGGCGGGTCAAATTTGACACTTTTTCAAAATTTCAAACTCCATTTTCTCATAAACCATTACTCACAATGATATGTTTTTATATTCATTTTAAAGATTTATTAATTGACTTTTATATTTATTACTTCTCAGGCTACAATCTTTCTTGGAGCCTATGTTATAGTCAATCAAATTTTTGGAAAAAATTAGCCGGTCCTTTGAGTGTTAAAATCATGAACAATTAAAATTAATGAAAATTTTAACGTTTATTTTAAATGTCTTGCTTTTTTAAAAGCATGACAGCTATCTTAGGTTTTATGTAATTATTAAAAATAGTTTAATAACAATAAAAAAAGTTTTTGGGAGCTAATCGAAGAAATAATCTAATGTTTGTCAAATCTTCGACTTAACGGGTGCCCAAAAATGCTTGGAAGTTTTTTCGAATTAAAAAAAATTGTTTTCGGATTTTGATAAAATTATAAAAATTTACTATCTTATACAGAATTTTGTCTAAAATAACGGGCTTTAAAAAAATTTTTTTTTTTCAATATGAACCATCCTCGTTTTTGACCACAACCTATACCCTAAATTGTCCTCGAAGGTTATGAAAGTCGGGACACCACTTTTCATATGTCATTTTGTAGAGAATAAAATCCTGATTGAAATGAGCTATTGATCTTAATTTTTTGAAGATTTATTACGCGACCAAATAATTTTTTAAATAGGGAAAAACTTAGGAATAAATCAGAATTGGAGTGGAGCGTGTCGCTTTTGAACAAATAAAAAAGGCAGTGAACAGCTTTAGTAAAAGAGTGAGGGCAAGAGAAGAAGAGAAACGTGCATATTATCGCAAATTAATTTAAAAATAATAATTAAAAAAATTAATGTCTTAAAAATTATGAGTATTTTTTTTTTTTCTCAAAACTATCAAGGATTGTATATCAAATTGAAGCTCATAATTTAAGCTTTAAATTCTTTTCGATCACTTAAATATGTTTTTAGAAAAAATTGTTCTGCATTTTGGTAAAATAGCTGAAATTTAAATAATTTTCAATAAATTATCCATAATTTACCTTTTTTAACGTTTTTTGTTAAAAATCAACCAAAATTTAAGTAATTTTCGGTTAAATTTGATTAATTTTTTTTGTTGGAAAAAGCTCATACCATATTTTACCATAAACTTAAAATCCTCGAATCAAATCACCACTGTATAAGCCTACAATATTTTTGAAAGAAAATGTTTATTAAAATTTGAATTTTTTTATTTTTCAAACTCAAAATGAAGAACTAGGCATTTTTCAAACATATGGATACATTTATATCCAAGAAAAACATTACTTTTTATAAAGAGATAGTATATTTCAATTTTTATTTTAACATACCGATAGCATACCTCATAGAGACCATTTTTACTGTTTTTTTTTTAAATTCTCTACAAAAATACTTGATCAATTTTTAACTTTAAGGAAATTATTAGAATATTATATTACCGAAATTAGAATATTTTCTTATTAGGTAATACTATTTCTAATTTATTACTTAAAAAATTATTACTTTGACCAACTTTGTAGACATTTTTCATAGCTTAACTTATGAACCATTTATAGTAATAAAAACAAAACAAAAATTCAATTTAAAATTGCACAACTATGAAAAATTCGAAATTAGCTTTTTGAAATTCAGTTTAATTATAAAAATTCAAAATTTAAAACTTTATATGTATTAGAAACTAAAATTCATGCAAAAATTTATTTTTTACTTTCTAAATTGCAGTTATAGAAATATAAAATTGAAATAAATAATGCTAAAATATTAAAAAATATTCTTAAAATTTTTACTTTTAATTCTTATATTTTTTCTAAGTTTAATTTCGTAAAATCATTTTAAAATCTATTTGAAAAAAAAGAATTTCAAATTTTTGTTGAACAAATATGAATTTCTTCGAAGGTCAATACAAGTCAAAACCAAATATTAGCCTAACAGGATCATCTAAATCAAAAACCAAAGAAGAACTCCTCAAGGAGGCCTTTTTGGAACGTAAAAAAAGAGAAATCGAAAAGCGTCAATTGAATTCTAGTATAAAAATTCAATCAGTATTTAGAAGTTATTTAGTACGGAAACGAATAGTAAGCACAAACCAATTTTTAGCTTCTTGAATGCATTGAATCACTTTTAAAGCTTTTTATTTCTAGAAAGAGCAGTATAGAAATGAATTTGATAGTATACTAAATAATAAAAATTTCCAAGCTGACTCAAAAACATTGGCCTTTTTACTAAATATATTTGTTAAATTTTTTGATTCAAAGCTTGACAAAGATAGATTGGTAATTATTTTTTTTTAAATTTTAATAAAGCACTTTTTTTATTAAATCTCTTTTGCTTTTAGATAAAGTTGACTAATCTGATTGTAAAGCATAAAGATTTAATAAGCAAATGTATTTTTGAGAATGAAAATGCTCCTGTCGCTTTTACTCTGTCAAAGTTTCTTTCAATTCAACTGAAGTGAGTTATCTTTTAATTTGAATAATTGGGAAAATTTTTATTTTTATTATATTTCTTTTTCTCATTTTAACAAATTATTTTATTTTCTTAAGATGTTTAAACTATCCAGAAACAGGCATAAATCAGTCCTCAATATTACGCCTAATCGAATACTTCACTGATTCGAGCACTCAACTAAACAAACCTAATCAAAATTGTTCATACATTATATTTTCCAATTTAATCAAAAACAACTATATAAACGAATTAGTAAATTTTTCAATTTCAAAAATCCCATCTTCATCTAAATACGTCACATCGATCCCCATTGCCGAGTCCATAGCTCAGCTATTTTTTCGTTGTTTTCTCTATTTAAAACCATTAAATGATTCAATAGATGAACACAATCAACAAATAGTAATTAATTTAAATGAACAATTATTAGAAAAGTCAAATATACCTCAAATAAAATGTGTACTCTTAGCCATGGGAAAAATAATCTCTCAAAGTGAAATATTTAAATCGAAAATTTTTGATTTTTTAAGTATTTATGCTCAGTTGATAGATAAAGAAAGAACATTAAGCTTTAAAATCGAAGAATTCGACTTTATTAAAAATATATTAAATAATTTGTATAAATTAAATTCCTTATTAAAATTATACTCTCCTTTGTTTACGGTATTGACTGGTGATCAATTTAATGATCTACTTATTGTCATTCGATCCATTCTAGCTCAAATTCCCATTATTCCAGAAGATTTAAATGATGAGCCTATGATGACAGATGAAGATGGATTAGATAATTCAGCAATTTTGCACGAAATTTTGCAACTTTTTGAATCAGCAGAATTTTCTGATAAAATTTTACAAACTCTTAAAAAACTAGATCAAAGTAAAGCTAAAGAATTTACACTATCGATCAGCTATGTATGTCATTTTATATTTTTTAATGCTAATATAAGAAGTCATAAGTCATCTTTGGCGAGAAAATTAGCGCTAAATCAAGCTTTTATAATTTCATTATGGCAAACAATTAACTCTTTGAAAATAAAGCCTCAATTTAGCCAAGAAATAAGTCTAATTCAAATACTAGCAAGTGGTAATTGTCCGGATATTTATCATCCTTATTTATTTAAATTGGTTGCACCTTTGAGTACTTTTTGTTCATTGTATTATATTTTTTTAATTCCTATATTCGATAAAGAATTTATAGCTGGCGAGGCTATTTTTTCTAAATTAGACTTGATTAAAATGTCCTCATCATTGAAAGAAGTTTGTGTAAGTACAGTTGAGTTGATGCATCCTGAAATACCTTCTGTTTGTAAAACAGATTCGTTTACAATGCAAAATAAAGCATCTAGAAATCAACAAACCGAAAACAAACCACCAATCGAAGTGGTTGTTAAAGCTAGGTGCTTTACACATTTATTTTTAGTTTGTACGACATTTTTACAAAAGATGCATCGTAGAGATATTCGCTATGGATTTTGTCCCGAAGATCATTGGATTTCTAATTCAAAATATGTTGTATCGAATAGATTATCAGCCATTTTACAATCAAATGACCCGTCTATTTTGACAGATATTAAATTTGGACAACAATCATACATTTTTCAATCAGGTAATAAATATTTTGTTTTAATTAAAATCTTACATTATTTTTCTGGTACATTTAACAACTTAGTTTAAATCTAAATGAGCTTAATCTTCCATTTGGAGAGTTATTTATTTTTTCTTTTTAATAATTCTGAATAAGTTGATTTTTCTTTCTAAATTAATATTTTTTTTTTATTGATTCTCTAAGAATCCGAAGCCGAAAATAGACTGAGTCTGAGTGACATACGAAGTTTAACAATATTACAAGAGCTGCCGTTTACAATTCCATTTGCCGAACGAGTTCAAGTACTAGAGAATTTAATTCTAAAGGAACCAATTTACGGACACGATTCAGCTTATAAAATTCGCATTCGTCGTGACTATTTATACGAAGATGCATTTGATAACTTATCAATAGACAATGTTCCTGATTTAAAATCAGTGAGAATTGTGGTTGAAATGGTAAATCAATTGGGTCTTGAAGAAGCTGGTATAGACGGTGGTGGTCTTTTCAGAGAGTTTATGCTAAAACTCGTTGAGACTGCTTTTGATCCAAATAGAGGTTTTTTTGCTTTAACTAGTGATGGTTTTCTCTATCCTAATCCGTATGTATCCGACATTCACGAAAACTCTGACGCACATTATTTTTTTCTCGGTCGAGTTCTAGCTAAAGCAATTCAAACAAAACTTTTATCACCATTAAAATTTGCCGGATTTTTTCTTCAAAAAATTCTTACTATTGAACACGCTTTAGACATTGATTATTTAGCATCGTTAGATACAGAAATATGTAAAAATTTACTCTCACTTAAAGACTACGAATATAATGTCGAAGATTTAGAACTAAACTTTGCAATTCATTCAAATGGTTTTGGTCAAACGCGACTAATTGAACTCAAACCAGGTGGTAAAGATATACCTGTCACAAATGAAAATAAAATAGAATATATTTTCTTATTAGCTAGTTACAAATTAAATACACAAATACACGAGCAAACAAGTGCCTTTCGAAAGGGTATAGCTAATGTTATAAATTTAGACTTACTTAAATTGTTTAATATAAACGAAATTCAAAATTTGATATCAGGTTCTAATGAATTGATTGATGTAAACGATTGGAAAAGATATACTGTATATTCGGGTGTTTATAATGCGGAAAATGAAGTAATCAAAAATTTCTGGCGCGTAGTCGAAAGCTTCAACGAAGAACAAAAACGAAAATTGTTAAAATTTGCGACAAGTCGATCAAGAGCACCTCTTTTTGGATTCAAAAATTTAATACCAAATTTTGCAATACATAGTTCAGGTGGAGCTGAGCGCCTACCTACGGCCAGTACGTGTCTTAATTTACTCAAATTACCACCAATAGAAGATTTTAATTTGTTAAGAGAAAAACTTTTGTGTGCTATTGAGTCCGATTCTGGTTTTGATTTGAGTTAATTTATTTTTAAAGAAAAATTAATCTTTCAATATATTCTATTTTTTTTTTAATTTTCTTTTTCATATTTTTTTTTGTATCTATTAATTTGAAAATTTTGAATAAAAATGAGTTGAAAAGTCTTTGTTAGTTTTAAAAAAAAATAATTTTTTAAACACTGATGCTATAAATAGAGCCCGCTAAGTTCTACAAGAAAACCATTACAAAAATTAAAGTAGCTATTTTTAGTCGCTTATAAGCAAGGTTTTACGAAAGTAAAGTCTAAAATTAAAAAATGTATTTATTGGTCAAGAATGGCTCATATATTTTTGGCGGATTCTAAGACTCTTTTATCAGTTCTTTTAGTTTAAGGCTCTAAAATTTAAAGTACTTTCTGAAACAAAAGAAAATTTGTAATCAAAGTTAAGCAAATTTTTTTATTTATTAAATACACCTCCTATTTTATAAAAGCAAGTTTATTTATGTTTTAAGGAGATTGAGAGGAAAAAATTTGTAAGAATAAATTTACAATTTTTTTACAATTTTTTTTATTGAAAAATTCGGTTTTTGAATAAAAAATTTATTTAAAAACAATTCAATTTTAGTTTATAAAAACATCTATTTTAAGTAATTTTTAGTTGCCATGGTAACATGTATTTTAAAAGTATGAAAATATCAAAAATAAATCCTAAATCTTTAATAATTATTATTTAATTTCATATTTGGAAAATTTAGAACGGTAGGGCTTGATTAATTTTGTATTTAAAATGACCAATATTGACTTTAAATTTACCTTCAATGGTGATGAGAATATATTCCGGAAAAATGTTGAAAAATATGACCATTCAAAGGCCTTATCGAGCGCTGCGGCACCATGCAGCATCCTCGACGGTCAACTAATTAATTTTGATGCTCAAAAAAAAGAATTTGAATTAAATCCACACTATCCAGCTTTTTGTCTTGAAATGATCGAATCTGATAAATGGATCAAAAAATATGGTCTTGTAGCAAATAAATTAACTTTCGAAAATATTTTAAGCATGATTGGTTTTAAAAAACAACAAGATTATATGGACCAAGTTAAAAAGATTGTCGCTTCTCAATATTCAAAAGGACTTTTTTTACAAACTCAATCAAAAAACGGCTTTATTTACAATGTAATCTTGAGAAAAAAAAAACCTTAATAGATTATTAGAATACTAATCGAGATTTTTGTTTTAAAGATTACAGTTAATGTGAATAAACTCATAGATTTTGCCAATAGACTCGAGGATTCAATTAAAATGTTTAAGCTACGTCTTAGATGGCTAAATAGTGATTCAAGACGCTTGTTTGGTATTGTAACTGAGCATAGCGTTTGCTTAGTTGTTGATTGTAAAACAAGAGATCCAATTAAATTTTCACAATACAAAAATTGTATTATAAAATTACTTAAAGAACAAATAGCTAAGATATCAAGTTTTAATTTAATAAGGTAAGCAAGAAAAAAAATAATAGGACAAAGTTAAGGTTAACTAATCTAAAAAGTTTAAATTAAAAAACAAATTTATTACTTTGTAAAGGTGTTCGGATAAAATAGAATTCTTTCGAGAAAAAGCAGTTGTTGTCTCAGCTCAAACAATTGAAGATAGCATTGAATGGCTTAACGAATGGAATAGAGAATTTGTCAAAGTATCTCCTGACACAGTTACATGTGAATCTGTAATGTTAGCATTTAAAGATAAAACAGTAAGGGTTAGATTTAAATCTTATTTCAAACTTTTAAATTAATTAAAATTTTAGATAGAAGCTATCTATCTGATTAGTCAAGGCTTATCTTCAAACGGAGTTCGCGAACTTTTATTCGAAAAATCAGTCAAATTAGCAAACGATCTACCAACATGTTTAAATGTTGTATCGTTTGATTGTACTGATTCTGAAACTGTTGAATATTTACGACGATTAGCGTTGAATGCCAAAGGTAGATTTCATGCATATTGTTTATTAAAACAATATGAAGACTACACTCCAGGACCAATAGATCCTGATCCAACCAAATCTAAAATTATAATGAATAAAAGAGTATTTGGCGGGGCACCACCTGGTTCTGGTGTCAAAACTGATCTAATGCTTATCTTTGAGGAAATTCAATCAGCTATGGAAACTTTAGAAAATCTTCGTGCTTTAATTGATTCAATGAATCGAGCACAAGAACAAAAAAGTCCTATAAAAACTCAAGAGATTAAACAAAACAAAACAAATAAAAATCGAGATGAAGAATATCTAACATCTAAAGAATGGCTTGAAAAACATGGTCTCTTGTCAAAAAATCTCGATCTTTTTGATGTTTTAAACAAAGTTTGCTTTCGCCATTGTGATGGTGTAATTGACATAAAAAAAGAGCCAATTACTGGTAAATGCTTCTTTCTGGGTGATGGTGTACGCTACTATCAAGGAGATGCTGTAAGTTTCGTTTCCTATTAAACGAAATTACTTTTTATAAGTAATTTTCAATTTTATTAAGATTCCTTCATCAAAATTAGTGAATGCAAAATATTGTGATCAATTTGCTCATGTACTCTGGAACGACGGTACTATTATGCATGTACACGTAACACCAGAATTGCATCGAAGTTACGAACAAAAAATAACAATATATCTTCAATTATATGAGAAGCGAATTGATTGGTTAAGCAAAGGGAGTAGGGAATTGTTTGGTACAGTGATTGAAAATAACATTTGTATTTTAATTGACACTTCTCAATCAATGCAATTAAGCTTAGACTTTGTCAAAAGAAAATTACAAGTTTTAATGCAAGTAATTAAGATATACCGAAAAAATTTTTTTTTTCAATTTTTATTTTAAAATTGATTTCTTAAAGGAACAACTCAAAAGTAAACAAAGATTCAATTTAATTGCTTTTAATAGTAAAATATTTCCATGGAGAGATCGCATGGTTGAAGTCGATGAATTCAATATAAAAAGTGCATTGGATTGGATAAAAGGTCTTAACGCTCAAGGTACTACAAACACTTTAACTGCAATTCGATTCGCCTTGTCTGATTTGAACACAGAAGCTATTTATCTATTATCTGATGGTCGCCCCGATCAAGAACCTAGACAAATTTTATCTCAAGTTCATCTTAATACTCGTATACCGATTCATACAATTTCATTTAATTGTAATGATTCAGAAGCTAATAAGTTTTTAAGTAAATTAGCTGAGGAAACTAAAGGAAGGTATCATTATTTTAATGAAAGTGGTTGGGATGCTGATCCTAATGGTCCTATACCTTATCAAGTATTTTCTATTTTTTAAAAAAAAACTTTTGCTCTTAATTTTCTTTGACGAACATAAATTTTTTAGAGTGAGGACATTGGTTTATTAAAAAAAGAAATTGATAAAGGTCAAAAATATTTGCAACAAATGTCAATTTTGCGCGAAGAATGTGCCAAATTGTCTATTGGTAATAAAAATTATGACAACAATAAAATATTAACTAGAAGAAGTTTAGATTCAGAAACAAAAATATTTCAAAGCAAATATCGTTCAAAGACTTCCTTTGGTAAATAAATTTAAATTTAATATATATTTAATTATAAATCAAGATAAGATAGAGTGTAAATTCTTAAAGAAAAATCCAAATTTGGTTTTGATGTTAACAATGGAGTACTAAATGCACTACATGACATTAACTCTTTAGAGTGGGTTTTACCCGAAACCAGAGCCTTGTTGGAACGTCAATTTAGAAAACAAATGTCTGTAAATAAAGAAGAGCCTAAACAATCTCAAAATATTAAACCGCGTAAATCATCACCTAAAAAAAATAAAAGGCCAATAACTGTAGATATCAATATGAATAGTTATTCTAAGCTTTCAAAATGGCTTGAAAAAAATAGCCTAAGTGCCTTAAAATTAACTATATTTGATGCCTTATTAAAAAGTGAACGAGAGTCCGATACGAATTTATTAGTAGATGAGTTATTTAATGCAAAAATATGGTCAGATGTAAGTCTCATATAAAAAAAAGAGTTTTAAAATTCACTAAATAAAAATTAATTTTTGTTTTTTTTTTAAAGATAATGGAATGTGCAGAAAGATCTAAAATAGACAAAGCAAAATTTAAACTTGTCAATCCATCTAAAATAGACTGGTTCACATACGAATCGAAATTAGACGATCAAATTCGTATTTATAAAAAATATTTAAGCGACTCGATATGGTCAAGTCTACCGGATCATGAAAAAATAATTCTCAATCTCAAAACACCAGTCGATTATTTTTCACATAAAACAGATTTAACAAAAGCTTTAGAATACTCAAATTGGCCTGTCAAAAAAACCGATATTGAATTATTCGAAAATGAAATTGATACAGCTATGGCGTATCGTCGTTTCGCAAGTGAACTAAATGAGTATTTTAATGAAAAATCAAGTCAAGAAAAAGAGATGACAAATAAAGATGAAGACGTTCCGGGTACAAATCGAGATAATCAGGATAAAAAGATATCGGACGTCAATAAAAGCCTTAAGAATTTTGTTAAGAAAAAAGAAAATTTTTCTATTGGTGATAAAGTAATTGCAGGTAGTAGTAAAAGGGGATATTATTATGATGGTAAGATTACTAAAGTAATCGATTCTGCTCATTATAACGTCAAATTTGATAACGGAATTGTACAAACTAATATGTTATTTAATAGCATTATTAAAAAAAATGATACATCGCCATATTTTTCAGTCGGTGATTACATTATGGCTAGGGTTATTAACGAATTTGAGCAAGCTTGTTGGGTACCGGGCATAATTCAAACTATAGACACAGTATCAACGCCCAAAGTTTATCTTATTTTATTTTTTAATGGTCAACAGGGTCAAAATAGTCGGGTTGATTTGATTAAAATTGATAAGCCTGTTTATGGATATGCAGTCAATTATATAAAAGGTCAGATTGGTGATAAGTAAGATTTTATATTTTTTTACCAGTTTTAAGCATTTTAATGTCAATGTTAATTTATTGATAGAAATAGCATTCTTAGTGGCTTTTCAGAACAGAATTCTAAACCAGGATTAAATGATGATAAAAATGAGAATTCGAATAAGCAAGATAAACCAGACACTATTGAAATTGTTGATCAAATCAAATCACATATTGACGCATGTAAATAACTATGATTTTTTTTTATAAATTTATATGACAATAGAAAATATGTAATAAGAAATTAAGTATTAAAATGATACAGTATATTCCTGGTTTTATGAACTAAAATATCTTTTAATAATTGAGGATACGCTGTATTAAACTTAAGTGTTGAAAGATTAGTTTTATAAATTATTGATATCTTGATCAATTTTTACAGAAAATGTTTGACTTATATACCCTGTCTACTAAAAAATTGATTTAATTGTATTAAATGCAAAAGAGCGTGACTTTATGTTGAATTCTCTATAGAGTTAGTGTCACACTCCCGTAAAAAATATTTTAATACATTTGATAAACTTTAGAAATTTTATGTGACACCAATGTTTAGTACTTTTTTAAAACAAAAATAATACGTCAAAAAATTTTTCCAAAAAACCGAAACTCCAGGTGGTAATTAAAAAATTTTTCTGGTCACAAAGTTAAATTAAATTTTTTTTAAAGTAAAAAGGCTGGTCACAAAATTGAACAGCCCCCGATTTTCTTTAATGTTACATTAGAAATAAAGTTGACTGGGTATCACAATTATAAAAATAATATCATAGATAAATATTGCAGAACTATTTTTTGAAGTTTAGGGAAAAATTTAGATTATCTGATTGTACTATATTTTTTTATTTAGTAAAATTGGATAAGAAATACAAAAAAATGTTTGATGAGATAACAAAAGTTAAAGAAAGGCATTCAAGTTTACAACAACATATTAATGAAAACTATCAAGAATTACGCGATGACATTGATCAATGGAAAGAAACAATACCACAAATGATAAAGGAAATTGAAGTGAAAATAAAATCACCAAGTCCTATTGATAAAACACCAAGACCTTCTGATAGAAAAACAAAGCCAAAAAAGCGAACATCAAGCGATCTCCTTATAGACTTAAGAAAAAAATTACCTGATTTAATGTCTGGTGAAAGTGTTTTAGCCCGATGGTCAGATGATAATTGGTACTATTTAAGTAAAATTAGAGAAAACTTAGGAGATTTTAAATACATGGTTGAAGATAATTTAGGTGATAATGAAGAAATTTATCGAGAAAATATAATAAGTTTTCGGGATGATTTAGAGCCTTTAGAAAAAAATGATACAGTCATAGCAGCCCATCCCGATTATTTATTAAGCTTTGCACCGGGTCAAATAATAGCCATTCTAAATGATTCAAATATTGATCGCTTTATCGTCAAATTTTACGATTTCGCTGAATTTGAAGTTCAACGAAATCAAATTTTCAAAATACCACTTTTTAAATATCATAAAGATATCGAAGAAATAACTGAAAAGGAATTAAAATTGATTGGCAAATCAGTAATTGTTCGAAATTCAAATACTAAATTGTACGAGCTTGGTACTGTTTTAGGCCGAACTGGAAATGGCAAAAAATATACTATCAAATTATCAAATGGAGAAGAAATTGTTTCAGACATAGTTCATATGTTTGGCCAAATGACTAAGATTAGAAATTTTCATTTCAAAGATTTTATTCTAGCACCAAGAGATGGTTACTATTTACCAGGACAAGTTTTAAAAACTGAAAATAATTTAACAGTTAGATTTATTGATGGAAAAGAGTAAGTGGAAAAAGTTAAACATTAAAAGGACCAGATGTGTTATTCAAACAAGTTTTTTTAAATTTACGAATTCTAATAATTTGAGATTAATTTAAAAACATAATCCATTTTCTATCAAGAGAAATTTCTAGTTAAATATCTGAATAAACATCTGGCTTTTTGAACGTTTAATAATATTTAAATTTTTTGAAACGTTTTTTTTTCGTAAAGAATTTCCAACATTGATGTGAAAAAATGCTTTTATCTGTCCAAGGGCTATTTTCAAGATGCAAAGAAATTTTACAAATCAAAAGTAAATTTTAATGAGAGTAGTGACGAAGATGATGAACAAGTTTCAGGCTACCAAAAACTAACCATTGATAAAACATCAATACCAATTATCAGTGCTAAAGATGTTATTAATTCACCAAATGAAAGCTTCAAGAGTTATAAATAAATTTATTTAGCCATACAGTTTTCATTTTTATTTTGCTAAATTTAATTTAATTTTTTTAAAGCAATAAAAAGCACCACTCTTTTTTAGAAATTAAAATTATCGATCAAATTTTAGTTCAAAATAAATATTTCTTTTTTAAAATTTTAAATAATTTAATTTGACTATAGAAAAAGACTCTTTATAATTTCGAATAAATTCAATTTGATTTATACTTCTAAATATACAGTACATTTCTGAAATAAATTAACTTCTTTCAGGACATCAATTTTACAACTTTTCATGCTTTTAAACCATCTCACGATCATTGTTTCGAAAATTGAATACGTAGCGTTTGGACAATTGCTTAAAAGGAGTCAATTTGTACATAATAATTCTTCTTAATGTATGTGGACAGTAGATTTGTATGAATTAAGTTTTCTAATTGAATTTGTTGTTAAATCATAAGCTTCAATGTGCTGAACAAATTTTTAATAGTCAAAATTTCGTTTTTTTTTTAATAGATTAAACTTGAACTTAAGTGAAAGATTAAAACTAAAAAAATCAAATTTTAAAAACGTGTTAAAAATAGTAAAATTTCAACAACAAAAAAAAATCAAAAAATTCTCATATGAAAATATGTCGAAAGATTTAGTACCCTTAAGGACATTAAGAGAGCTAGAATTTAATTTTCCCTCTAATAACCAAAACGATTCAGCATGGTCAATTAATTCGAACAGTCTTAATTCAAATTTGAAGTTATTAGAAGAAGGTTTTCAATTTTTATTTTAAATAGCCAATTAATAGAATAAAAAGAAAATGTTTTTAAAGAAAAGTCAAAACTCGAAAATGAACTAAAATCTAGACTAGAACAACGTGAAATGGCTTCGAAACATTTGGAACAAGAGCTACATAATGTTAATATTCACAATCAAGAACGTGACCAAATTAAAAGTATTCTTAATAACGACGTTTTACTTTTTACTTAACATTTTTTTCTAATTTTAGTTAAATTCTTGAGATCTTTGTGAAATAGAAAATCAAAAAAAATTAAACCTAGAGAAAGAATATTCTATGTTAGTTACTATTTTAAACTTGCTAAATCGAATTTTATTATTTTTTTTTCAAAAAAGCTTGTCAAATGCGTTGATAAAAGAAGATCAAGAGTTGGTCTCATTGGAAGGTGAAATCGACAAATTGAAGAAAAATTATAATTCACAATTAGAGAAAATAACCGAAGAAATGAAAGAGAAGACTCTTTTTGTTAGAGAAATCACAGTTTTACAAGTAATTTTGAAATATTTTTCGTTATTTTCATTTTAATTTGGTGAAAATTTTGTTTTAGACAAAAAGTGGTCCAATTGATGAAAGCTTATTTTTTAGCAAAGTGGAAGAAGAAAAAATTGAAGTCTTTAAATTAGAAGAAGAAATAAATATTTTGGATTATGAGCTAAAAAGGCTTAGAAATCTTGCCTCAAATAAAGATAATTTGAATCATTATAAGATAAATTATCTTTTAAATTGTTTAAAAAATGACTTGGAAAAAATCTAAAACTTAATTGATTTTTTTTAAATAAATTTTAAAAATAGCTTTTTAATAATTTTTCCTTTGTTATTTTCCATTTGAATTCAGTCTCATTATTAGTTATTAATAGAGACAACAAAAAACTGCGATTTTTGAACTTTAGGATGCTTTTTCTCTGAAAGACTAAGTAACTTATTCGACAAACTTATGCTTAATAGTCATAAAGCCTTCTTAAGTTTCAGGAAAATTAGAATTTTTTATTGATTTACATTACAAAGGTTTTTGAAAAATCAATCGCAATTTTTTGTTGTCCCTAGTTATTAATTACTTACTGTTTTATAAATTTTGATAATTTAAGCTAATCAAGGACGCTTTTTTAAAATTAATACAGCACTTCCCTCGAAAAAGTGACATTCGAATCGTATGAGTAATTTTTTTTGAAATTTTTTCAGAGATTTTTTTGTCAAAAACTTTTGATTTTCGATAGAAAACAAATTTACCAAAAAAAAAATTTTTTTTGAAAATTGAAATGGTAACGGCAATGGTAAAGCCACTTTTTCGAGGGAAGTGCTGTATATTGATAATAATCCCTAATTTAAATTGTTTTTACGATTGTTCGAATAATAAGTATTTTTAACGAATAAGAAATAATCTTATTGAAACTCAAATACATACATTATTTTAGTTAATTTTTAAAGGCGATATTTTCAGACTAATCTTGACTATTATTGGTATAAAAAATTTCAAGGTAATTTCATAAGAAAAGATTCAATTGTTATTTTAATTAATACCCGTAAACTCTTGTCTATAACTCTAATGAAAGCCCATTGGATTTCCAAATCACTTTCCATTAGAGTTATAGGCAAGAGTTTACGGTACGATTAGTTAACCCGTAAGAAATTTAAAATTAATTTTTTACATTTTTCTATTGTTTCGCATGAAAGATCTCACGCAAGACATTAAAATAAACATCATTAATTTATTTTGTTTTTTAAAAATACCTTTATACATTTCAACTAGTTTATTTTTTACCGCACAGGTAAAATACAAAAAAAATGTAAATATATGTATATATTTTATTTCAATGACCATTAAACTTTCAAATAAAAAAGAAAATAATAATGACCTGAATAATCACGAATCAAATACAAAAAATGTTTAAGTTTGTGTTCTACTTTTCAATAACAATAAAAAAAAAAGAATGCATAAAAAATTTGATTAAACTTTTCGTCTAGATACTTTGAGATTAAAAAAGTAAAAACAGTTAACTAAAGTAGTAATAAATACCTTAAGGGTATCGCCTAGTTTATACCTTTAACACAATGAAATTTTTTAATTTAATATTACCACTGTTTTTAATTACTGAAATAAATTCGCAAAATTTAGGTAAAATTTAGTACAATTTAATTTTTGTGTTTTTTTTATTTGATAATTTTTCTATTTGATTGTCATTAAGAATGTCCAAGAGAATGGATTGAATTTAAAGGCACTGTTTCTTGTTATAGATTTCAACGCTATCCTTTAATGAATATAAATGATGCTAAATTAAGATGTCAAGTAATTAACAGCTTATAGTTTATCTAAAGGTTTTTTATTTTTAAATATTTAAATTGTCAAGTCGGATGGAGCATATCTTTTGTCTGTGGAAAGTATAACAGAGCATATGTTTATTCAAGATTATTTGTCAAACAATGATATAGAACAAAGAAAATGGTATACTAGTGGCCAAGAAATAAGTGGCCGATGGGTTTGGTCAAGCACAAATGCAGTATTTAGTTATGAACAAGGCTTTTTAGCCGATAATCCTGAAGACCAAGGCTCTAATTTAGTCTATGCTTATAAATGTAAAATTTATACTCAAATATTTCCGTTTCGAAAAAAAGAATTATATTTAATTTTATATAAGTTGGAACATGGGGATGGATTAGGGATTTGGGTACAGATTTGAGACCTTTTATATGTGAGATTCCAATAAAAGACTCGTATAAAATTGTAAGCGAAAAGAGAGTTATTGACTATGGTCTACCATCAACAATAGAATTGAGATTTATACCAAGAGGTCCTAAAATAATTGAACAACCAAAAGATATCGATTTTGGTAAACTAGATCCAACCGTGTTGGGCAGTACTTACAATCAAATGAAAAATGAGATATTTGTCACTCTAAAATGCTTAGCTGATGGTTATCCTATACCTCAATATGAGTAATTATTATTTAGAAAATATTAATTTATTTTTTTACATTTCAAATCATTTAAATCACATAAAATTATTGAAAATTTTATTGTTAAGGTGGTATCGTGGTCAAATTGATTCAGGTCTAAATGCCGAATATGAATTTTATCCGATTGATTTGACAAATGAACGCTATTTTCAACACGGTGGTAATTTGATTATATCTCAACCGCGTTCAGAAGACTCGGGTTCATACTATTGTAAAGCCACTAATCAATTTGGTACCGTAAACAGTAATATAATGCAATTGCGTGAAATTGTCTTGGACAGATTTGAAAAGCGAGAACGTCCAAAAGTAATTGCTAAAGGCTTCAGTGAATCTGTAATTGACTGTCTCTACAATAATAAAAATACCGAGGATATCAACTATATTTGGTTTTTTAATGTTCTTACTCAAAAAGTTCAACAAAGTAAAGAGAGATTTATATCGCGTAATGGAAATTTATATTTCTCTAGAGTAACTAGTGGTGATGCAGGTAATTACATATGTGCCGTCATGTCATCAAATCCAGACCTAAGATACGTTCCGTCTCAAACCAGTGAATTTACATATCTTCAAGTAGCTGGTAGTCAAGGTTCCGAAAGAGATCCGCGTATTTGGGCTGATTTTCCCATGGTATTTCCCAATACAAAACTACCAAGAATTGGATCAAATGCAACTATAGAATGCATTGCTGAAGGTTATCCAATTCCAGATTATAAATGGTATAGATTAATTGATGGTAAACGATATCCATTACAATCTAAAGCCATCTTAATGAATTTAGACAGAGTTATTTTAATTCCTAGTCTTCAAAGAGAAGATGTTGGCTTGTATGAATGTCATGTACAAAATTATAGAAATTCTCATTCGAGAGCTGTTTTTCTTCAAGCTGAAATCGAACCGACTTTTACAGTACCATTAGAGGATCAAGTATTGGACGTTGGTTCTAATTTAGAATGGTATTGTGAAGCTACGGGCAATGTAGGATCTAATATAGTCTATACATGGTTTATTAATGGTACTAAAATACCTCATACAACTGGTAGGGTTAGAGTTGATGGTCAAGTTTTGATTATTGGTTCAATTCAAAAAGCTGATTCTGGCATGTATCAATGTGCTGCTTTAAATCTTCAGAATTCAATAACTCGCTATTCGACAGCCGAATTGAGAGTTATAGAATTTGCGCCAACATTTATAAAAAAACCAATGCAAGGCACAGTACGAGCTGCTGTAAACGGCAATGCAACTATAGTCTGTAATCCAGAAGGAGCACCTAAGCCAACAATTCAATGGTATTATAATAGTGTGGCTATAAGTAATGGTGGTCGATTGAGAGTATTAGAAAATGGTAATTTAATAATTATTGGTGTGAGTAGATCAGATGAAGGAAATTATACATGTGATGCATCCAATCGACTTGGCCGTTCATCTGGATCGACTTATTTGTATGTGGTTCAAGGTACTAGTGTTGAGCAACCCATTGATCCAAACATTTATGCCAATATAAATCAAACTTTCTTTTTACCGTGCACTGGTTTTAAACCTGCTAATATAGACTTGACTTATTTGTGGAAATTTAACGATGAATACATAGAGCTAGATGGTGTCAAGTATGCACAAGATAATTATCAACGACCTGGTGATTTAAGGATTATTCGAGCACAGTATACTATGGAAGGTGAATATAAATGTATAGCCAAGACAACAGTTGATGAAGTGAGTATGACTTATCGAGTCTTTGTTCGTGGACCACCAGGTTCGGCTGCTGGAGTCAAATGTGGTAAAATGGGCGAGACTTATGGAACTGTTAGTTTTGTAACTGGTACTGACCATGGCGATCCTATTGTAAATTTTACGATTGAAGCATCGACTGATCGACAACCTGAATGGAAACCAGTTAAGGAAAATTTTACTTTACCTTTTAGTTCAAATGGAGAATATGTTACTGATGTAACTGATCTAGCTGCTTGGAGCGCTTATACATTTAGGGTGCGAGCTGCCAATAAATTTGGTTATGGTGAACCGTCACAAGCGTCGGATATATGTAATACTAACCAAGATAAGCCTGGTGCGCCTCCAATGAATGTAAGTGGTGGTGGAGGAAAAATAGGAGATTTAAAAATAACTTGGTCACCATTACCAGTTGAACACTGGAATGGAGAAAATCTAAGATATTTAGTCTATTTTAGAAAATTAGGAGTTACAACTGCGTGGGAAGTGGTAAGCTAAAAGAAAAAAAAAATTACAAAAAATTATTTTATTTTAATCCTTTTAAAAAAGAGAGAAGTGCCCTTTGAGTCTAATCTTTATGTCGAGTATATTATCGATTCGCCACCATATGTGCCTTATGAAGTTCAAGTTTCAGCTAAAAATGTACGGGGCGAAGGACCTAAATCTGAAATTGTTATAGTCTATACAGCTGAAGGAAGTAAGTTCGATTTTTTTTTCTTGAAAATATTGAAAAAAATCTTGAGAAAAATATTTTAATATAAAATTAAAAAATTCATATTTAACTAAATCTATCGCAATTTAATTTAAGTTCCAAGAAAACCAGTTTCAAATGTTCGCTGTGAACCCTTCAATTCAACAGCCATATTAGTGACATGGGATCCAATAGAAGAAGATGATTTTGCTATATTACAAGGTAAACTTCTTGGTTATGTAGTTCGTTATTGGAAAACTGATTTGGAAGAAAATTTGAATTATTGGCGTAAAAGATTTTTGGGCCAAAGATCAAGTGCAGTTATTATTGGTTTAGAACCAGACACAGTGTATTTTGTGCGAGTGTATGTCTTTAATTCAGCTGGTGAAAGTGTCGAATCAGAATTGTTTAGTCATCGTACTTTTCGAATGGCTCCACAAACCCCACCTCAATACGTAAAAGTATATCAACCAGAAAAGCCTAAAGATAGAAAAGTAATTTTACCAGATAAACGAGATATGTATCGATTGGTAATTGAATGGCGTGGTATTTCAACCGATAATAACGAAGAACCTTTAGAAGGCTATTATATTAAAATATGGGAGTATTATCAAGATATTCGAAATGCCACTATATTTTATGCAGCAGCAGACTCCGGCAAAATGGTAATAGACAATATATTTAAAAATAGAAATTATAGACTAAGAGTCCAAGGATGGTCTGTGGGCGGTGAAGGTAAACTCAGTTCACCTATTAAAGAATTTCGAATTGACAATGATGGACGACTTTTAATGCGTAAGTTTTTTGTCTTATTTTTTTATTTTATATTTTAAAATTTAACTAATTTTTTTAATTAAAATAGTTTATAATCCAGACACAAGCTTACTTTATTATAATAGTATGGGTGTTAAATCAGTTAATATGTCAGCAACAGCAATTTTAGCCTTTTTTTATTTGATTCTATTTTTTTATTTGTATTAAAAATTAGTTAAATTTTTTTGTTGTTTCTTGGTGTAAGAATGAGATTAACCAAAAGAAAGAAGAAGAAAAAAAAAGATATACTTTAAAAACATTCCATTACTTTTTTTGATTATCATAAACTACTTTGTTTTAAAAGCTTTTTTGTTTTATATTTGATCATAAAGTGCATTTATAATTTATTTTTGAATTTTTTTTTCTTTAAAAAAAGTAAGATAATTAAATTTAATTGTATAAAGTTTAAAAAAATATTTTAATTTTTTTAATGAAATATTTTATCTTTTTTTTTAGTCTATTATAAAATAAAAAATTAATTTTCTTCAATTACTTTTTTATTAATCGTCTCCGATGGATTAAAAACCTACCTTGCAAACTTAATACCTTAACCGGTTTTCGACTTTAAGTTACGCAGCCTTAAACAGGCAACATCCACCTATTTTTTAAAAAACAACACGTGAGTGTTTTTCATGTGTCTTAAAATTTTTATCAAAAACTAACTTTTATATAAGGAAAAGCAGGTCTACAAAACTATATATTTATTTTATAACTTGAAAGGCGTTTTTATATAAATTTTTGTAATGAACTTTTAGGTTTCTATTGGTGTAAATGGCAAGTTTTTTTTTTAATTAGATTTTTTTTATGTTCAATTTTACATAAAAAAGAAAGTTATGTCCTTTATGAAATCGGCAACAATTTAGAAGACAAAATGCTAACATCGCTATGGTATATTTGTTTACATAAGTTATATTTGTCTTCTAAATTAGAAAAAAATGAAAAATTTTAATTCTTTTGAACCAAAGTTACAATGAAATAAGGCGAAAATTTACGTAGAATAAAAAAAAATATAAACAGTTTTATTCTTCAAATTCAAATAAAGGACTAATTCAGGCTTGATTTGTTGCCGATTTCATAAAGGACATAACTTTCATTCTTTGGCCTTTTTTATGTAAAATTGAACATAAAAAAAATCTAATTAAAAAAAAACTTGCCAAATCAATATAGACTTATTCATACTTATAATAAAAACTTTAAGATCCATGAAAAACACTCAGATATTTAAAGAAAAAAAAGGTGGATGTTGTTTTTGCAATGCTCCTAAGTTACATCAAAAGTAATTTTTAATCATTCAAAATTACAATTATAAAATTTTGCTCAATTATGAAATTGATGGTGTTTTTTTAAATATGTTTTTCTTAAAATTAGATATTTTTATGCACTGTAAATTTTTAATGCGTAATAAATTACGCATAAATGTGTAAAAAACAGTGAAAATGAGCTAAAATGTGTATTTTAGGATTTCCTCCATAAATGCGTAACATTTCCAATATTTCTATTGGTTAATTTTACATTTTTTACGCATTTATGTTCGAATTTTTACGCATATATGGAGGAGATCGTCATTACGCATTAAAAATCATTAGCATGCTAAATATTTTTCAAAATTCTAATTTTAGAAATTTATGGATTCAGACAATGTTAGAGTTCTGTTGAGACACGGATTTGACTTATCCAATATTTTTGTTGATTAAAAAATACTTAATAAGAGTATTGAAATTTACTTAAAAATATAAGTCATATAATTAAAGAAGAGCTCATAGCGTAAGCTATAGAAAAAAAGCTTTAAGGTATTGAGCTTAATAAAAGCATTTGTGTTTTTGTTTTATGTTTAAGAAATTTATGAAAATTTTTAAAAAATTTGTTTTGAAATTGTATTAGTTTAATTTAAAATTTTTTATAAATAAAAAAAAATTATTTAAGTAAAAGACAATAGAATAATTTAAATAAATGAGAATTCTTTTATTTGAAAATACTTCAATTAAAATTTGTTTCACTAACACTAATGTTAGTTTTAAATACATTGCACCTTTAAGACAAATTAATTTAAAAAATTTTAAATGAAAAATCAACAAAAAAAAGAATTACTTGCAAATTTTCGAATTCCAAAAAAAACCTTTCGAGCGACAATTACTTTCACTTTTATCATAAATGTCTTTACATTTACAATCACAAATACTGCTATCAAATATATGAGATCCTGAACATTTTAATTCGTTGATTGGACATGTACATTCACAAGCATCTGGACTTTTAATAAAATTTTTATTTATCTCCTGACAGTCGCTATCAGTTTTCCATTTACATTGACATTCACAATCAGTATGATTTGTGACTGATATAACATCTCCAACTAAACCATTCAATTGACCATTTTGAAAAGAAATGACAGCTACATTTTTCAATTTTAAGTCTTCTGTTTTTATTGGAACACAAACTTCATTGGAAGCACAACACCCATCGCAACGATGTACGGTAATACAAGTTGGATAGGCTATTTCGTCATTTGATTTCAAGTTCGAGGCCAATGGGTTCGTTATACAAACTGGTTTAGGATCACATTTTCCAGGTGTTACATCTTTTGCATCGGCTAGATCTTGTCCATTAGTACGTCCTATTATACCAGATGGCTTTTGTTCTTGCAAAAACAAAAAATAATTTTAAAGAAATTTAATACGCAAAAAATTATCCTAACTCATTTTTATTCCCATTCTTTGAAGATCAGCCAGGCCGTTAGCCTTAAACAAGTCTTTCATTATTTGATCTTTATTCTTTGAAAAAGAAAAAAGAACTTTTAATCTCTTGGAAATTTCAAAAATTTATTGGACAAACAAAAAAGAACTCACTTTGAACGCTAGACATGAGACATAAAATATAGATAAGATAAACAATGTTTTTAACATTTTTTAATATTGTAATGATAAGCTTAAGATTTTTTGTAGAAATAAAATTTTTTTGCTCTTTAAAAAAAATATTAAACTTGAATTTATATAATTTTTAAAAATATTTAGATTTTAGATTACTGTAATCTTAAAGATAGTGAATTAGAAATACAAAATTTAAAACGCCTTTAAAATCTACTTGCATATGGAGAACTAATGATTTAGAGTTAAGGTTGATGAAAAGAAATGATTAATTACGATTTTGGAAATTATTTTTTAAATTTTCAACAGCTTGACTAATGAAAATTAATTTGATTTTTTGGCAAGATAAGCATTTTTAAAACTTCAATCCTAGATACAAAAAATATGATATCCACTTTTTTTCTTCGAGATTTATCTTTCTATCTTATTTTGTTATCTATTTAAGAAAAAAAGAAACTTTTTTCAACGAAAAATATTACTACCTACATATTATTTCTCTTATTTTTTTGGTGGTTAAAGACCTACGCTACTTTATATATTTCAAAAATTTATGTCTAATTTAACTGATTAGATTATTTCATAAAAAAAAAACTTGCGGAAATCGAAAATCTATTAAGGTAATTGAGCTAAGAGTTATTAGAGTCGCGATTCATGAATGAACCTTTTAATAGATTCTTTATAAAAATGACTTTGAAAATTAAAAAATTTGATCGTAAGAACAAAAATTTAAGATAAATTCAGATAACCAATTCAGATAAATAAAAGTTTAAGAGAAATTAATGTAAAAATTAGTAAAATAACCAATTCTTAAAATTGAAAAAATTCCTTAAAACAATTTTACATCATGTAGAAAATTTTTTAAAAAAAGCATGAAATAAAAAATTTTTAGGGATAGTTCATTAAATCTCAATATATCAGTTTACTTTAAAGGATGCGTCTATGAAGTTACTTAAATTGAAAATATAATAAGATTTTCTTATCGTTCTAATGTACTTAGATACAAAAGTAAACTCAAGTTAACGCAGGTAAAGAGAAATTATTGGTCATGCTAAAAATTTATTTTCTTAATAACTTATAAATGGAAATAGATTTTTACGTTTTGAAAAATATAAAATTATGCAAAAACATGCTAAATTTTAATTGATATTCTGCAAAAAAGTAACAAATTTTTACAGAATGCACTTTATATAAGTATCGAAATTTGCATGGATCGACAAATTTCATAACTGAATACCAAATGTCAGGGAAGTAAAAACTGAAATTTACGACCTTAATTCTGATAGACCTTTTATCTCAATTTTTATCCTCCTCGCTTACTTAATTTCTTTTAAATTACAAAAAAAATTAATTTCTCTATTTTGACTATTACTAGGTCGAACAAGGAAGAAATAAAAAACTAACATAGATTCCTCCTATGATAAAATGTTAGTAGTAGTAATAGTAGTTTTAACTGCGCACTAAGTGCAGTGCTGAAAAAGCCCTTAGCCAGATAGGCTTTTGCAGTTAATTTCCATCCATTTATCCAACCTTACTTTGATTATATTCATTGCTTCTACAACATCATCTGGTAACTTGTTCCAATTGTTCGTTAAGAAATTTTCTCTAGCTCTGCAATTTTAATTATTTTCTTTTGTTAGTTTTTACGTATTTCTCCTATTCGACTAATTTTTAATTAAATAATTAATACCATTTTTAAATTTCACATTCTCGTATCCATTAATAATTTTAAAAAAATTGTTTTAATTCACCTCTTATTCTTTTTATGTCTAAACTGCATAAGCCGAGCTTGACTAATCTCTCTTCATAGCTTAAATGCTTCAGTACTTTAGTCATTTTTGTAGCTCTTTCTTGTACCTTTTAAATTAAATCAATATCTTGTTTTAACAACTGATTGCAAACACTAACTGCTAAATGTGGCCTAACCAATGTTTGATATAATAACAAAAAACAATCTTTGTACTTAAACGCTTTTTTGAGCATTCCCAACATTCTATTTGCTTTATTAACGGCATAATTAACATGATTATTTATTAGCACATTATAAATCGTTCATATTAAGCTGATTTTTTGAAAAATTAAATGATATATAGATTTATTTAACCTTAGTTTATAAAAAATTAATAAAGTCAAAATTTGACATTCACTTTCTTTTGAAATTTATTTGCTTTATAAAGATTTTATTTGACTTAGATTTCAAGGAAAATATTTGGAGTAAAAGAAATCCTTGTGATTTAAGAATATTTCTATTAGAGGAAATACGGGATGAACTGAAGTTTGTGATCAATTCGCTCGATTCGCTCAATTCAAAAATTTCAAATTTTCATGCAGATTAAAAATTAAATTTTTTTTAAATTCATGTACTTAATAGCTTTAAGTTGAAATAATTTTGCCTTGATATTTTGAATTGAGCGAATTGATCACAAACTTCAGTTAACCGAAATACGGTAATTTTTTTTAGTAAAGCCTAGTTATTTTTTGAATTTTGAAATTTAACTTTAAATTTCAATTTTTAAAAAATTTTATTTAAAAAAATAAATTATAAAAAAAAAACAAACAAAAAAATATATTTTTTTACCGGATCAGCACTCAATATTTCCTAAAAATTGCTTTTTTAAAATTAAATATTTTTGTAACAAAAAATTTTAAACTATCTTAATGGTAAATATAAACAAAAAAAGAACTAAAAACTTTCTACGAAGCTATTTACAAAATTTTCTTTTTAAGAACTTAAAAAAAAAACTAAAAATTGTTTATCAATTATTATTTCACTGGACTTTATTTAATTTCACTTAAAATGCCATTATCGTTTATTTGTTTATTCGACAGGAGCATTTGATATACTTTTTGAAAATTTTGATTTTCTTGGTAATTTTTATCATGTAAATTAAGAAGGAGTTGATTTTGCGATATTTGATTCGATGGAACATTTAAAATTATCGGAATCGGATTCGATTGAACCGAATTGATCGGAGTATGCAGTTTTTTAAGTTCTATGTTTTCTTTCTGAGAAAAAAATTGTGATAAAAAAATAAAAATATCATAATATTATATTAAAGCTTACAAGCAATTCTTCAGTTTTAGCTTCTAATTCTTTTATTTTTAATTCTAAAAAATCAATGTATTTTCGTTTGCGTTCTCGGCACCTTCTTGCAGCCTCACGATTACTACTCCTAATAGCTAATTTACGCTCTTCTGAATTCATATCAATAGTTCTTTTCCTTTAAAAATTTTATCAATGTGCTTTTTTAAATTTTTTTTTCCCAGAAATAAATACTTCTTGATTTTTTTTTCGTCGGTTTGGTCACTTGAAGAGACAATATCATCAAAGGAAGACGAATTTGAATTGGATAAAACTGAATCGGGCTTTGCTTGATTGGAAAAGGAATTTTAAAACTTTAAAAACATATTTATGTATATTCACATAGTTATTACTTGTAGATTCTTTTGAAAATTCGAATGATGACACTGAATCAGTTCTGATTCGTTTGGAAGATAAATCCTGAATATGGCTTAATTGTGTCATAATTGGAATTTCTCTTTTGTATATGTCTTTCAAATCAATGGAAGTCTTAACGAAATTTGAAAAAAATAATTTTATTTCACATTAAACTTAACTTTGATTTAATTTTAGTTATGATTCAAGTGGCTTGAAGGGTCCAAAATAATTTATAATCAATAATTAGGAAAAAAAGTATCATTTAAAGCAAAACAAGGTAAAATTTGATTGTTATTTTGAAATTTGGTTTTAAATATATGCTACAATTCTAATCATCTGTGTTTTTATACATTGGCTCTATCCTTGAATCAAATATTCTAAATGTAAACATCAAATTTATGAACAGTCTTTATTAATTAATTTGTTCACAATTAAGGTTTTTTTCTTTATCAGATAATTCTCTGTCGATTTTAGACTATTTTGAAACTAACTGGATAAACGGGCGTCAATTGAAGCCTTGTTACCATTCATCTAATAATGAAAGTAAGACAAATATAAATTTTTCAAAGTAAAATAAACAGAAACCTTGGTTCAGCATATCTAAACATCTACAGTATCCGATTGCTTATTACTCTAGGTCTTAAGCCAAGATTTTTGATTTATTGCATTCGAATAATTACCATCGTTATAAATTTTTTTAAGAATAAATCAAAATTTTTTGATAAATTCTAAGAAACCTTGGTTCAGCATATCTAAACATCTACAGTATCCGATTGCTTATTACTCTAGGTCTTAAGCCAAGATTTTTGATTTATTGCATTCGAATAATTACCATCGTTATAAATTTTTTTAAGAATAAATCAAAATTTTTTGATAAATTCTAAGAAAAAAGACAAAAATTGACATTTATTCCTAGAGTAATGACACATTAGCGGACATTCTTTTTTTAAAAACTGGATTTAAAATGAATTTTATTTTAAAATTAAATAATTTGACAATATTCCATAGAGTCAACTCTCTTTAATCCGGTTATGCTTTTATCCGTATATTTTTTTTATTCGTACAAAAATAAAAGGCTCGTGGTTTTTGGTAATACATATGCATGTTAAATAACTTTTTTAATCCGGATTAATTCGACATCCGTACAAAATTTTTCAAGCTCAGTTTAGTTAAAACCATTGTAATTTTTTTCTTTAAACCGGATAAAAATAAAATTCTTAGCCAACAAAATAAATTCTCTATTTTCGATCAATTAAATTTCATTTTTTTAGTATGAGATATTTAGTTGCATTAATTATTATGAAGTTCACGTTCAGTTTTTAACAAATACGGATCATGCGTCAAATCGTATAATTTAATCCGGATCAGTTTTTTATGGGGCTATTTTTATCCGGATTAAAGAGAGTTGACTGTATTTAAAATTAAAAACTAAGGTTTATTCCGATATTAAAGTTGAAAAAAAAATTTAGATTATATCTTTTAAAAAAAATTCTCACTTATACTTTTAAAAAAATTTAATTTATTTTTATTGTCGTCTAATTTTTTTCCCGTTTTCATCACGATGTAATGGTTTTCAAGTTAAGTCGTTCCCTAAACCTAGCTGTAATTGTTAAGAGAAAAAATCCTGTTGTCATATTTTGGCTGTTGAAGCAATAAATGGAAAAAATATTGAAAAAAATTCCAAAATACCAAATCTCTCTAGATTGACAAATCTAAAAATTTAAGTTCAACTGGTCGTAAAAACCGTGGACACTTAATGAATTCGTATAACCCCGAATTTGTAGAAAGCCCCAAACTTACGCATCTTTTTTCTATATGATTTATTCCGAAAATAATTAAAAAGATACCAGAGTGTAGTAATTCCGCTTTTTACTCATAATTTTAGCGGAATTGAAACAACAGTTGCAGAATTTCCTAAAAATTTCCGGCTTCCGTTTCCAGCATTCCGCGTTTTAGGCGTAGCAAATATTGTTATTGAATTATATTAGTTTAAGAATTGAAAGCAATTGATTTAAACAATTGAATAACAAATGCAAAAGCATTTTGACGACTTAACTGTTATGGTATTGTATTAGGTTATTTTTTTCTGTGGTTAAATAAAAATATTGTGCATTTTAATAAATATAAAATCTATTAAATTGACTGAATTAAACCTTTGTTATCTATGTTATCTTTTGAAGTCTGGATAAGAATGCGTAGCTTAGATGATATTTTTTGAAAATAAATAAGAAATGTAACCAGAAATATGTACCGTAATTTCTTCTGAATTAGAATTTTGAGTTACGTAAAAGACCGATATTAGCATTATGTCATTATTATTGGATTTTCATTTAGAATGACATCGTTTTAAATAACAAATGATGTTAAATTGATTTTTTATTTTATTCGAAAGGTCGTTTTCAGTATTAAAAAAATATTTAAAAAAATTTATTTCTAAAATATGGAATGTGTGGTTAGTTATCGCTTTAAGCATAAATATTGATTTTCAAAATAACTGGTCGTTATATAAGAACATTTTGCATTTCATTAGTACCAAACATTTTCCTTTTAGCTAAAAACTTGTATATATTAAATAAAACACTAAATGAAACTTCTTTTGACGAATAATATTTTCATCGATTTTAATTCAATGGGTATTAAATTTTCATCGGTATTTAGATTTTTCAAATTTCAATAAAATATTTTATTTTTAAAAATTTATAGAAAAAATCGAACTTACCGAGTTTAATGTTTGATTTGATTTTAAATCATATATTTGATTGCTATCAACCACTTTAGGTTTACTTAATTCAAATAAAATCGAAGGTACATGATTTATATTTTCGTTACAATTTAAGTTATTTGTTGCTAAACATTGATTATTTGTCTCATTTGTATTTTCAGCTTTTTTTAAAACTCTATTTTTTTTTTGAAGATAACATTATATAAAAATATTTTTTTGAGAATTATTTACTCTTGTTTTTGAAGTTCTAAATCATTTTGAGAAATAGTTCTAAATAGAATGCTTTTTTTAGGAGCTTTTCCACCTGGTGTATCGGAAACAATGCTTGGACTAACTGTTGGGATAAGAGGCACTAATGGATCTAAATTTTCATGAGTAGAAATTGTTCTATTTAGAAGAGCATTCTTGAAAAAAAAAATTATAAAAAATAAAGAGCGTGTATTTAAGTTTAAGTTACCTTAAACGCCTGAGCAAAAACATTTTCATGTTCAAAAGAATTTACTTGAGGAGTCTCTAATACACTGGGTAAGTTTTTGCTTTCATCTTTTGAATTTGAATCCATAAGTTACTCAATTACTACACACATACATACAAGGATAAAAATCGTGCCAAATTAATTTTTACTTATCATTCATGAAAAATTTTTGAAGCAATAAAATAAATAATTACAGCTGCAGGTATTTGAGAAAAAAATGTAAATTAAATTTTTATTTCTATCCAATAAAGAGAAACAATAAGGATTAAAGGGCGTAAGGCGTCATTTTAGAGAAAAATTTATTTTTATTATTTTTTATTATGTAAAAATTTAAAAAAAAATAATAAAATTAATGTTTAAATAAAGTAAATTTTGGTGTTTGAAATAAATTTTTTTTCTACATAATTTCGGTTCTCAAAAAATAGAAAGAAAAAATTATGGAAATGCTATAATTGCAACTAGAACATAAAAAAATTTTCGTGCTTTCAATTTGTCTTCTACTTGATCCAAAAAGAAAATTACCTATATGTGTTTTTCACAAAGGGTGGCGTTCTATTCGATAAGAATTTATTCAGATAAGCAGTTTTTTTTCACTTTAAAAGACATGCTTTGAAAAAATTTGAAGATTGATCCTATGACTATTCATTTTAATACTTAACATATTTTTGGAGAAGAAAATACCTTTAATTACGTTTTTAAATTTTAAAACTCAATTTTTTTGTTCTTTGCTAATTTTTCTTTTAGCTTACATGAATCATGAATTGAACCTAAGTTTTGTTGTTTATCTTGTAACAACAACAAAAAACTTTGATTATAAAATTTTATGTTTAAAAATATTCTCAATAATGTTAAGCATCATAATTTTGATTAGGTTAAAAAAGACCTTGTAGAAAATACCTATTACCAATTAAACAATAATTTTTTCAGTGTTTTTAGAGTAATATAGCTTGAATATTTTAAAGTAAATGTAGATTAAAAGCTAAGTTAAATAGTATTGTTATTATAATTATTTTCATAGAAAAAAAAAAAATTTAGCATAAAGGTAATCATTCCAGACTTATAAAAATTTAAACACTATAAATATAATATTATTTTAAAAATTTCTATGATATTTTATGAAACAGCTAGTAGTTAAAACAGACTTTTTTGGGTTTTTAATTTATGAATAAAAACAGCGCTTTATGTGCATTTATATTCTTTTATAAACTTAAGTCAAAGTCCTTAAAAACTTGATATATATTTAAAATATAAGCAAATAAAATTACTTACGAATTATTTATAAACTTTGAAATACATTTTTGATGTTATAGTGGCAAGAGAAAGAAAGAAACACGGTGTATGTTAACATGGTGTAAATATGATGGTTAAAAAGCTGCTTTTCGTGATAATTAGTAAAAGTAGACAATCTAGAAACTATAATGAGATCAAAAAGCTACATTTAATTCTTTATTCTGTGGAATAATATTTATTTTTATTAACTTTTTCGGTTTTAGGCTGACCGCTGGCAAAATCGAGGATATACTGTGATTTTAATTAATCAAAACAGAGGAAGTTTAATTTATAAATAATCCAGGATGAAAATTCAAGACTGAGTTTTAACCCCGTATAAAATCCTGAATATTTTTGTTTTTTCTAACATGGTGTCGATGTGAAGTTTTCCAGTGGAACATACTAAAATATTTAAAATATAAGCAAAAGGTAGGTTAGGTTTATTCCTGGAGTAATACCCAAGAGTTTACGCTATCCTCAATGATTTTTCATGAAATTTAAAGAATTATATCATTAAAGAAAAAAAACGGGTATACTGAATTCAATTTTACAAATAAATTAAATTAGGTTTTTAATTAAGAAATTTTCATTGAACATTTAAGTTTCAAATTATTTTATCTGATTGAGGATATAAACCTTAAATAACCCTTGATATAAACCCGGACTTAAATTCGGTCTAAAATCGGTCTAATCAAACCCCTGAAATTTTCAGGTACCCCATGATGCTTTTTCAGTCCCGTGATTATAGCAAAAGAAAAACAAAAAACACTGTAAATTTTTCCGTTGTGAGACATTTTTCAAAATTTTTTAAATTCCTGGGATATTTTATATATTTAACAATTTAAATTTATTAAAAACTGTTGTTTTTAAATAATTTGATAAAAAATCATATTCTCTTCACTTTTCTTGAAGAGTTTTTCATTCACTAAATGAAACTTTTTTAAGATATATTCTTTGAAAATCTTTGATTAAAAATCGTAAATCATGATGTTTCTAAGCTTACAGAAACAAAAGAGAGTTAGACCATCATCTAATGAGCTGAATCGATTGGTATATGGTAAAATGTGCTTTGGTCCGTTTGAAATCAGTTTATTGAGATAACAATCGATTCAGCTCATCGAGTTCTACAAAAATCATAATCTAATTGATAATTTTTTTTTAAATTTTTTATATTTTTGGTCGTAATTGTGAAAACATCTTTTTTAACAATCGATTTTCATCTCTGAAAGACAAATTAATACCAACTTTTTCATACCGAACTGCTCAGCTAACTGGGCTTGACAAGAATCTATAGTCATTTAGACCCTAAAAAGATGTCAAAATACTAAAATTTCATCCTAAAATCAGGTTAATTCACAAAATTTCATTATTTTTGAATTTAAGTTTTCTATCGCATACCTTTTTTTTCAAAAAAAAGATAATAATATTTGTGATAAATCGTCTTAATTATTATTTTCAATTTCAAAAATTTCAAGTCGACTTCCAACACTAAATGAAATATTTTCTAGTTCATGGATCAGAAATTCTCTAATAAATTTTGTTTTTAGCTACAGGGGTTCTTGAGGGATAGTAATCGACACATAGAGAACATATACAGAACATAGAGTCACACTTTAGATATATTTTATCCTTAATACCTTTAAGAATTGTAAGCGACGAATAAATCTATTATGTTCCCTTTATGTGTCTTAAGTGTGACAACTTAAGACATTATGTCTGAGATGTTACTTAACGTGACTTTGTATGACAAAGTGTGACTACAAAAAAAGACTAAGTGTGACAAGTTATGACAAAGCGTGACTTCAAAAAAAAAGCTTAAGTGTGACTAAATATGACAAAGTGTGACTTCTAAAAAAAAGCTTTTTTTTAGTAGTCATATTCAATTAAATTGGTTACACTTAGAGTCATCGGTATTGGAGCTTTAGAGCCTGTAAAAATACATTTAAAATATTTTTTACCTCAGTATTTGAATATATTTATTTACAAAAAATTTAGAAAAAATGTTAATAAAACTTTGAAATACTTCCAAAACTTATTCAAAAAATCCTAAAATAAAAAAAATGTTTCAATTCAAGCACGATTTTCGACTAGGTTTAAATTCATTTAAATTTAAACCAAAAAATTATTTCTAAATCATAATTAATTTTAAAATATAGACCTCAAAAGATTTAAACAAAATATATAAGATAATAACAATATGCAATTGGTAACTTAAAAACTTGGTTAATTGAGTTGGATATTTGCTGATACTTTTTGTTAAATTTAAGGCTAATGAATTGAGATTAAGTTGCTCGAATCTAATCGAGTCGAAAAACACATGTACCATGTACAAATTCAAGGATAATATACACAAATGTATCCAAGATAAAAATATTGATAATCGTGATGTCATAGTAGAATGCATGCGAAATTTGTCTGGAATTTTACCTTCAAAGTAATCTAATTGCCATTCAGGAAATACTTACCAGAGAATTAATTATTTTTTTAAAGACTTTTATCAGGCTTACTAAGCAAAGCTATTGAACTAAACGATTCAGATTTATGTTCATTATTAGTAGATAATGTTCAACTATTAGAAGAATCACATGCTGTTGAATGTATTAAATTTTTTATAAGGTATATTTCTAAAAATACTTAAAATAAAATAAAAATTGAAATTTTATTTTGTTTTGAAGGGGTATTGAAGTAAAAGAAGATGAAAATTTTCAAATACCTGAAAAATTAGAGAATAAATTGTATTTTTATAAAGACATTTTAAAATAAAAAAAATAATATTTTTTAAAATCGAATTTAATTATAGGGATACTTTATTCAAGAAGACTTATGACTATCATTTATTGGCGATTGAATTAAAAAGATTATCGTCAAATGAGTTTATTGTAAGTTTTTTATTGACACAATTTTTCTTATTTATGTTCAATTAAATTTTTCTTATTCAAGCTATGCTTACAATATTTACAAAATAATGTAAAAAAAGCGTTTCAAGAAAAAATGAATCAAAGTACTGAAGATTTGAGTCAAGATAAAATGGAAATTGATTCAAGTAAAACAGGTCCAAACATTCTTCAAATAACTGATTTATTCAGTTGTTTTGTAGACGCTCATTTTACTCATATTACATTGTCGACCAAATCTCAAGAAGTAATTGCTGAAGTTCTTCAATTAATTGAAAATCAGCTGGATATATTTTTTGATTTGATAAGTATTGACTCGTTAATTAAAGAAATAAAACAGAATAAAGAATTTCAAGTTAAAAATACAAATAGCATCAGTGATTATTTTATTGAAGTTCTTAAGTTTGAATAATTTTTTTGCAAATAAAAAGATTTAAAAATTTTTTGTGTGTTTTTAAATTAACCTGAGTAAACCATGCCTTACTTACCATCATAATCAAAATTTAATATCTTTATCATATAATAATTTTAAATTATATTGGAATTTATTTTTAAAAACTTTTAAAATTTTGTGACTCTTTTTAAAAACTTAAAAAAAACTAAATAGAATTTGGTAACGATATTTGCTTTATTTAATTAATCGGAAATAAATTCGACCAAATTGAAATTGCAATTCATATAAATCTAAAAGGGCTTTAAAATTAGCAAAAAACGGATTAGAGGTCATAATTAATTTAATAATTTTAAAATAGAGTTTTTTTTAAATTATTTTAATTATTTATCATAAATTCCTCTTTCCAGTCCAAGTAAATTCGGGGATATAATTAAAATGGAATAAATCTAAATCATTGAGTTTGAAAAATGTTTCTTTAGAGAAAAAAAGGTAAAATTGCTAAGATAATTGAAAAAATTTATTTTCTTTAAAAAAAATTTAATTACTCTTTATTTAGCTAATAATGCTAGTATAAAACTCAATAAATATCGCACATCTTGGCAATACAGTTGTCTCTATATGATCTATCTGAATTGACCTCTTTCATACATTTTTGAACACATTCTTTTATCTTCAAGTACAAATCATCTGGTTTAATTCCAATTTCACTGGTATCTAGTTCAATTTCATCGAATTTTAGAGAATTCCAATCTTCATCGGGTTCATCTATAACAGGCGTATCTGAAAATAAAAATCGTTTACTGGGAAAACTAACAGTCAATTGTAACAATATCAACAAAGTGGTTAAACAAAATAAAGCTTTCATTTTAAATGTTTTTTTTTAATAAATTGAAATTTTATTCTATCTGTTAAAAATATTGAATTTTTTTATTGTGCGTTTTTATCGCCTACTTTATTATTTTTATTTTTAGCTTCAAAACACTCACATTATTCCCATTGAAATTTTAATATTTGAAATTATTACCCAATTCATTTTGAAATTGAATCCTTAAGGCTTATTAAAATTTTTCTTGTTAAATAAGAAGAAACAACCTCTTATCATTAAGGAAATCGTTTTCAAAAAACAAGATGAATCGGGTAACGATTAAGCCTTATTATTTATTTATTTTTAAAAATGAAAAAAAGCTCGATTGAAAAAAATATCGATAAGCATTTTTTTCTCCTGCAATAAAAAAACTGTTTAAAAAGTAATAGCTATAAAAGGAGCATCATTTTTTTCTACTAAGACACTTCTATCAATTGTTAATTTTAATGTTAATTTTAATGTTTAAGGGGAGGAAAAATTTCAAAAAATAAAGGTTAATTAGGACGCTGAAAAAGAATTGAGGTTCTACATGGAGGCTAAAAGAGCTTATCATCAATTAGATTTTTAAAGTCAGCTTTTTTTTTTTTATTTATTGTTTACTCTAATATGGGTTTTTGAAAATAAAAATCAAAAAAATACAGAACAATCGATTTTTTATCATTCTAGTTATTTTAATATGAACGCCTTTCCAAGTTCTTCTTGCTGTTTTTGAATCACAACTTTCAGGCTTTCTATTGGAAGGTCAACTAAGATATCGGTACGGATTTTTAATGTAACATGTGATGTGCTACCAAATGTTACCGGTTAATATAATGGTTGATTTTATTAAATGTAAGTGTTGGATCGATCGAAAGATCTAACGAAATTAACATCTATTTATATGAATTATCTCATGCTGAGAAATATGCTCTTATGTGCTTCTCATGAGTGATAAGATTCCTGATAACCATTCTATAATATAGTTGTCAGCATCTCGAAGCTTCTAGCTTCTTAAATACATGACAAGAATATGCAAGATTTACATATCTCTTCGCATCAGCTAAAGTGCTTATATCTAAATAATGTTATTTTAGTAACAAAGTTCAAGCTCGACTTTTCGTTTTAATTTAAGCTCGACTTTTCCATAGCCTCAGAAGGCTCCTTGGATTTTCAATTCAAATGGTTAAATAAAAACAACTTGGAGTCAACTTGAATTCCGCCTAATATCAAATTCTTTGAGTATACTTTTAGGAATATAAATATTTTTTAAGATGTCTTATGATTGTGCATAAATTATAAAAGTGCATTTTAAATTTTATAAAAAATCCAAAAACTCAATATTTTACTATTTTACTATCAGAACCTTTATTTTAACGATTTACCTAATATTCAAATAAGCAAGAAACAAGTCACAATTGAATGCTTTAATGATTCGTAAGAAAATTTTCTTAATCATCTTCCTAATGAATTTTGCCTTCAAATAATCATTTAAAATTTTTTTTCATATATTCATTTCGTCAGTTTTTTGTATTCAAAATTTTTTTAAAAAATTTCAGACATGAGAGATCATTTAAATTCCAAAATTATTTTTAAAATAAAAAAATTGATGCATTTATTCTTGTGGACAAAACTAATGAACTGTTTTCCTTGTTTTCCGTTTTTTAAATCAAATCTTGACAAATGATTTAAAGTTTAAAAAAATTTTATAGAGTCTATTCTCTATTTTGTGTCTATGCTATGTGGAAGCTATTTTTTATGTCATAAAACAAAATTGAACAAGAAAAACATGGACAATAAGCCATTACTAAAAGACTCGAAGAAGAAATGAAATTAATAATCTTAGTCCAGTGTCGATTTCAGATCCCTTTGCAAACATCTATGAAGCTTTTCTATTGAGAGAGATAAAGTCAGGATATAAAGACAAAAATAAGCAATTCGGTTTTAAATCGTGCTCGTCTTCTAGCCATGCATTTTTCACCTTAAAACAAAAAATCAGAATAAGATAAAAGGCGGTTGTATGTGACAGCAATAGATGCATCGAAAGCTTTTGACAAAGTGAATAGAGATCTACTGTGGTGTAAGTTAATTGAAAGAAAAATAAATCCAATGGTAATTAGTGGACTAATTAATTACTACTCCTGTTCAAATATACTGGTATCAAAAAAAAAATAAATTTTTGTCAATTTTTAAAACAACAGTGGATGTTAAGCAGGGTGAAGTAATATCTCCAAAACTTTTCTCTATTTGGCAACTTTTTTTAACAAAGCTTTTTTCTTTTTAAGTTTAAATCAAAATAGTCCAAAAAAATTTTATAAGAATTTTTAAAAAAATATTAGCCTTTTATAATGATTTTTACTGAATCTAATTCTTCAAACTAAAATCGAATTTTATGAAAACCAAACTTCGTTTTAATGTCTAAATTCAATATAGTAAATTTAGAAAAATTTTTTTAAAAAAATAGTTAATTTTGATTGCTTAAGTTCTATTAAAGATACTTAAGTTGCGCTTTTCAAAAATTTTCAATCTTCTTTTAATAAAAATTTTAGGCAAAAATAATTGAAACAATTTCAAATTAAACTTAACAGAGATTTTCCCAATTTCAAGGAACAAAACTGGTCACTGGATTTACCAAATTCAAATTTAGCTCTTAACTATAGATTAACCTCTTATTACCGTAATTGTTCACCGTGGAGCCCATGTGCTTATATATGTGTCTCAGGTTTAGGCACATGTGCTTATACTGAGTTTAGAACATTTTTGCGGTCGGAAATGTTCTAAACTCAGTGTAAACCCGAATTTCGGGTTTAAGGGCACGGGTTTATTTGCAAGGGTATACGGTACCACAACCCGAAAAATTAATAAAAATAAGTCAAAATTAATATTTAGAAAAATAATAAAAATAAATTAGGTTTCGACTTGTGGTGCAATGCACTAAAAGTTGAAATTTTTGGACACAGGAGTTGTTTTGATTTATAAAGTCAATCATCTGCTGGCCATAGTTCATCAACGACTAGCTCTAGTTCATTTACTGCTGCATCAAGTTCATCTACTCCAGTTACAACTCCAGTCACTACTCGAAAAAGAGGAAGAAAAGCAGGATTCAAAAACAAGCCTTAAGACCTAGACCAACAACCAAAACAAAAAAAAGAAAAAAAATAATTTTAATTTTAGTATTCGAAATTTGAAATCTTCTTTCACTTCTAAATTTTTTGGCACGGGTATGAATTATTTTTTTCCTCACTTAAATTTGTTGAAAATTCAAAAATTTCAACTTTTACTGCATTGCACCACAAGTCGAAACCTAATTTATTTTTATTATTTTTCTAAATATTAATTTTGACTTATTTTTATTAATTTTTCGGGTTGTGGTACCTGTTCAAATTTGAAAATCGAGTTGTGGTGCGGCATTACAATCCGACCGCAAAAATGTTCTAAACTCAGTATAAGCACATGTGCCTAAACCTGAGACACATATATAAGCACATGGGCTCCACGGTGAATAATTACGGTAATGTATTTGGTTTTAATTTTTTTAATTTAATAAGGGTTCCTTGGCTAGTCTAATTCAAACTTTGAAAAAAAGAATGTTTCATTTAAAAAAAAGTTGCCATTTTTATAGATGATCTGATCAAATGAATATAAAAGTTTAAGCATTGAGTAAATTTTGGTAAAGTTAAGGCAGATATTGTTGCTTATGCAGATAAAATTTTACTAATTAGCCAAACCAAAGCAGGTTCACGTGAAAAATTAGGATATGTAACACAATGTGACTTAGAAAATGATGTAAGATTTAATTCGAGTAAATCAGTCTATATTGTTTTTAATAAAAATATGAATATGTGACTTATCGAAAAATTAAAAGATTCTTGGCAAGGTTAATTAGAATTAGAAGGTGACAAAATAGATGAGACAAATTGTTTAAGCTATTTGGGAGCTTAGGTAAATAACAAAAATACTAAAACTGATCATTTTACTAAAAGAAGATCAAAAGCAATAGCAGCCATGTTCAAACTTAAGTCATTTGTCATACTGAACAATAAAATGCACCCAAATATGAGAGCTCAATTGTACAAGATATATATTCGACCCATCTTGTGGTATGGAGTTGAGTCTATATATATGAAACAATCGGAAATTTTGTTATTAAAAAAACTTGAAGGTAACATTCTAAAAATGATGCTAGGAATTCCTACTTGATGTAAACCAACTGACCCTTTTACGGAACTGAACATTGAATCAACAAGAGATAGATTGACGGTAACAAAAATTGAATTTTATAACAGATCAACGCAAAATTTGTATACCAAAGAGTTGGTGCTTTTTATGGAAACAACCAGTAAAACAAAAGATACAGTTAAAGCCTGTCAAGTTTATGAGTTATATAAACTCAAATAAAAAAATTAGAACCGTGGTAAACGAATATGTCAGAACCTTGAGATCAATTTTCAACTTAAAAAATGAGCATCATATAAAGCATAAATAATTGGCATAGAAAAGAAAAATAAATTAAGATTCAATTAAATTTTTATAATTTTTTGAATCTATGTTTATTGCACCATTTAAAAATAGAAATTAAAAAAATTGTTTGAATTTAAAAATTTGAATTTTTTATCAACTCGAAATCCTTCCCGAGCCAATTTTTGCTGCATAAAACAGAGAAAAGTCTAATAAACTATAAAATATCAGGGATGTTATTTTTATACATGAACTATAAATTTTAACATTGAAGGGATGTAAAATACTGCTTCTACTAAATCCGACGTTTTTTAGCTTCCTTTTTTTACGGACATGAATTAATTTTTTTTTAAACACCCATTCGAAAAAATATTTTTTTTTAATTGAGTTCTTATTTTTTATTAGTTCAAAACGCACACATAATATAAAAGTCTAGTTGCCAGAAATATTTAACTAATATATCAAAATCTTGTTAAAAATTTCAATTGAGAAAAGACAGTTTTTGAAAATGAAATTCAATTAGTCAAATATTTAATTAGACTAAAGTTTGGATTTTACATTAACCAGAGCTTTTTCTCTTTATCTTTAGTTAGTTAGCAAACTTCAATTAGGATACTAAACTAGATCATAAAAATTGAAGCAAGAAACTTAAAGCAAAAGCGTTTATCTGTTTTCAATGAAATTGATCTATACCTGGAAAATTTTCACTTATCTTAAACTCAAATCTTGTCTGCATAGACCACCTCCACTCTCTCCCTATACACATACTCATTCTTTAAAGGTGTTATATGTGTGTGTATTGAGAATCAATTTATTCAGATTTTTCTCTTAGATAACGATAAATTGATAATCAATTAATTTCTAAAGTACGAAACTAAAGGGGAAAAGGAAAATTTTAAGAAAAATAAAATCAATTATTAAATTTTTATTGAGAGAATTTTGTAAACAATCGATCTATTTAATTGTTGCCTGAGGCTAAACAGTTTTAAAATTATTTTTTTCGAAAAGGATATTTCCATTAAGAGATTTATCTTGTCTTTTTTTATTAAATAAAGTCATTAAGGTTATATATATTTTTTTGTTGGTTTTGATTGATTAAGAATAAGTTAAACTAAACAGTTTTTGCATGATTTTTACCAAAAAAAAATCATTAAGCTAATTATACAAGTATATTCCTTAATGGTTTAAAAAATAAATAAATAAAAACAATTATCAAGCGTACTTAGTAGTAGTTATCATTATTTGTATTATTTATAAAATGCTTTTTTTAATCAATCAATTCAAGGGAAAAAAAAACATGACAGAACATGATCAAAATTTATTTAATTAATAACTTAAACATTTTATTGAAAGCTTAAATAAAAAAAAACCTTATAATTACTTACCTAGAGTAGCTTTAAATATTTTTAAAGCGTTTGAAAATAAAAAACTAGCCGGTTGCATTTTTCTAATTAGCCCTGAAAAATTAATTACATTTTAATATTGATAATTTAGCGAATAAACTTATTTATTGTTTATTTTTAAATACTTTTCGACAAAAATAAAATTGACTAAAAAATACAATACTTTTATTATTGTTTCTGGAGCTAGGGCTCCCTTTAAAATAACACACCGGATAAAACCCTATAAATTGGACTTTATACTTTTTAACATGTTATGTTTGCGTTAAATTATATATTTGGTAATCAATATTAAAATAATCTATAGCTGATAATCTATAGCTGAATATTTGGATATTTAAGTAAATTTTAATCCAAGCTGTCTTTTAATTCGAAACTTGGCTTAATTCGAAACTCTGTTTTATATTTGATTCCTCATTATTGAAAAATGATTGTGTTGATATGTTGCACCAAATCATAAACCTTAGTTAAGATTTGGCCGGTTTTGTGCCTTAATAACTCATGCCTGTTTCGATAAAAATATTCCGAAAATATTTTGGATTATAGAGTTAACTATGCTTTATAAAAATTGGTTTTGATTATGAACAATTTGATTCAAAATAACCAAAATAAAGGCTACTAAAGTTTAAAAAAATCTAAATTTTTAATGAAAAATGACTAAATATAAGGTTTTTTACAAAAATACTTATTAATAAAATAGTTTTCTAAAAAACCCAAACCATCTTCGCTAGATATTACCATTATGCATTTAAATTTTTATTCAGAAAATTTTCGGAATCGCTTATCAATTGAGGAATAAAATTTAAAGATTATTAATGACTTGGTACACCTTACAACAAAAAATTTTTCACAACTAAATAACGTTGAGTAATTAACGCCGAATTTTATTATTATATTTTAGAGTATGATTCAAAACTTTTACTTTCATTGGCTAATTAAAGAATATGAGACATAGAATAACGCAAAGTTTTCGTTTTTAACCTTATTTTGATTGAGAAACAAAAATTGATATAAAACTTTTTAAATATTTAAAATTTTATTTTTTTTTTTTAATTTTATAAAATAAAATGAAAAATCAAATCAGCTAAATAAATTTATTTAAAAAAAAAGAATCATTAAAAATTTGTTTCTTTTTTTTTGTTGATACGATAAATAAAAATATTAATTACACGAAAATAAAAAAAGAGCAACTCTTTTGCTATTATCTCTTCTTTTATTTTTAACTTAATATAATAACATGAATCAAAATAAAATAAAAGATTACAAATATTTAAAAAAAAATAAATAAAAAAATACAAAAATTTATAAACTAAAAAGTAATTTTGAAAAATCGGTTTCTAAGAAATATCATTTTCGATTTTTATATTTCCATAAAATTTTTTTGCGTAAAAATTTTGATAAATAGTGTGGTCTTGCTGGCCATTTACATAAACATTATCTATTTGTTGTATATAAGCTGAATTGACTTTTTTATTATTAGGCATTGGTTGATCATTCATTTTTTTCTTCATTTCGCTAGACCATACTTCAGCAGGCCATCCAGTACGACCTTTGGATTTTCTCTCGAGTTCTATTTTTATCTCTTTGCTACGACACTCACGTCTAAGCTTTCCCAAATCAGGTTTGAATGGACCCAAACTACTTGGATCGTTTTCTTGCAACAGTTTCATTAAATGCTCGATGTATCCAATGGCTAATTTTAAGGTTTTTATTTTTGATAGTTTTGTATCGAATGGTATTTCGGGTATTCTTTTACGTAGATCTTCGAATGCGTTATTAATCGATTGTGTGCGCCTTCTTTCTTTCTTGTTTGCAGTTACTCGCTTTTTAGGCTCTTGGACATTATTATCGAGACATTCGTTTAATTCTTCATCTTCATCTTGGTCCTCATCACATTCATCTACTTGTTGTTCAACTTTTTGTTTTTTATAAGCAGTTATTCTAGATTGCCTAGGATTTGAAGATTTTTTGTTAGATTCACTGTTTGGCGACGAAACTGAAGATGAAACAGGAGAATTTTCTTCTGAGTCTTCTTCTGAACTTCTTTTTCTAAGGTTTTGACAATAAAATTCTGTTGAAGGTTGATACGAATTGTTCGAGGATAAAGACGAGGCTGATGATGACAAGGCATAGAATTGATTCGGTATTAACAAATTAGCCGGATTGGTGTAGTATAGAGTTTCATTTGGGTTATTGTAATAGTTTGAATATGAATACTGTTGATAGTAAGACTGATTTGGGTCGTTTTGATAAATTGGTTGATTTTGTCCTGAATCGGACCCAGTTGTTTGATACTGATATTGTGTTGAATTTAATAGAGAATTAGAAGGTGTTAGTATCATTTTTTTTAAAATAATTTTTCTATAGCCAACAAAAAAAAGTGTGTTAAATAAAAAAATTTATTTTTTTTAAAGATGAGTATTTTATAATTTGAGTAAGCATATTTCTATTGGCTAAAATAGATTTTATATATATTTAATCCAATCGAAATAATTTCCTAAAATTAGCTTTAATTTTATAGGTTAAGATTAAATTAAAAAGAAAAATATAGGTAAGCTTATTTTTTTATTTTTATATTATTATTATTATGATTATCTTAATTGAAAAATAATAAAACTCATATTAAATTTCAAATAAAAATTGAATTTCTGGTATTTTACTAGAAAACAGATCACAATTTTCATTATCTTTTTTTTTATACTTTTTTTTTCTAGTTGAGTTTAACTCTCTTAAGAAAACAAAAATGCAGACTCAAGATTTTTTTTAAATAAAATTATTTTAAAAACAATTTTTTTTTAATATTATTATATATGCTAGTAGCCTAATGTCAAACGGAACTTAAATTTAATTTATCGGTTTAAGCAAAAGCACAGGAAATGAAAATAAATTTTTTACAAGAGACAACAAAAATCAGCATGAGATTTTTTTTAAATTGTTGAAAGAGATTATTAAAATAGATAACTATTTTTTTTTAATTTTAATATCGGAACTTGATTGGTTTTTGATCTCAATCTAATTGTTTATATTAGAAAAATAAAATGAGTAGTTAATATTCATTAATGTTTTACTTTTCGGCAAGCAGGTTAAGTTCAATTAACAATTCCTGCGTTAATTTGAACTATTTCAACGTATCTTGATACTTGACTGTTAAGAGAAAATTGATCATAATTTCTTTTCTTTGAAAGAATTGACCATTTGATCGAATAATTAAAATTACCACTAATAATTTGAAAGATGCAAAAAAAATTAATTTTTAAAAATTATTTAAAAATTGAAGGATTTATTTTTCATCAAGTAAAAAAAACGTTGTTTGAATACGACACATTTCTCCTTAGAGATATTTGGACTATAAGCCAGTGATTGGATGAGTACAGGGGAAATCAGTATCGTTACCGTACTACTGTTGTGGTCATTCACGTGTTCCATTTGTGAACGTTCATTAACGTTTTTTCAACTCCACCGAATTTCTCCAAAGTTCACCAAATTTCATAGTTATTTATGATAATGCCTAGGAAAAAATGTTTTTCGAATGTAGAGATTAAAATTATTTATTTTAAAAACGGTTAATTCTTAACACTATGGTAATTATCCTTAAACAAAAAAGTGAAAAAATTAAATTTAATAAAAAAAAATACGATAACATAAAAAAATTGAGTCTTGATTTTACGTGAAAAAAATACTGTTTTTGTTTCAGGTAGAAATAAGCAAAAACATTGTATTGACGAAATTGTAAGAAGCTTTTGTTGGAAAAAGTTTTCATTTTTGAGAAAATGAGCCTATTTGTAAATTTTTTTTTTCCCGTCTAAAATATTTACAGTGCAGTAAACAGCACACTACCAATAAAACTGAATAATGTTAAATACTCTTACTGATCCGATTTCCAAAAAGTATATTTTAATAAAGAGCATCAATTTAATTTGACTTAAAAAAATCTTAAAAATAATAAAACAAAAATTGAAACTGGTTCAGTTTAGCTTTTCCTATACCATTTGTTAAGGCCATAACTATTTTTTTATTGTCTTGTATATTATTTATTTTAAAAATGATTTTGAGAGTCAATTCAGGTAAAAAAAAAAAGAATGATAATCTTTGGCTCTCGTTTGAATCCGTAAGTCGATAGTTTCTGAAAATCGCTTAACCCAAAAAAATCAATTTTTCTGTAGAATTATTATCTTATTTAGATTATAATCATTTTTAGATCAATTTAGATATTTTTTTATATAGATATATCACAAATAAAAATAAATTTTTAAGTGCTTTTGTTTAAATATTTTTTTTCAATTCATGAAATTCTTAAAATTTTGAATACTAAAAATCCTAAAATCTTAGCTTGTTGATTGTAAAAAATTTATTTTGAAAAAATTAGCTAAGATTGATTTTGAAATGATTTTTTTAGAGTTAGAACTAGAGTAGCCGAGAAACCCTTATATAATTAAATTTGAAAAATTCATTACAGTCTATAATAATCAGGGCTTGTCATCGAGTGCAACATCAGAAGCTGTTTAATGCGCATTAAAATGTTAGAAATTTAAGCTAAAAATGCAAGTTCAAAATGCAATTTAAATGCCTAAAAGTGTTTCTTAAGACGATTTATTGCTAATAAATGTGAAATAATGTAGTTTAATGCTAGAAAATGTCCTTTAATTTCTCAAAAAAGCAGAAAAATACTATCTAAAATTATTGGAATAAAGAAAAATAAGTCCTTGTCGGACAAAATTCTGAGAAAAAAATAATAACAAGTTCAATTAAGAAATTTCATTTCTATAAGTATTGGTTATTTTTCTTAAAAAACTCTAAAATGATAAAAAAATATTTGATTCACCATAATCAAAATGCGTTTTTTTAATAAAATCAAATTAGGAAAACCTTACTTACTCAACTTTTTAAAATTATTCTGGTATCTTTCCATGCTATGTAGTATTAATTTTATTTAAGTGAAAATTGATTTAAAAGCGATTTTGCTACTGGAACTTTAAGATGTTGAAAATTTTTCCTTTTTTCACCTAATAATTTTTACTCGAATGAAATCATCCAAGTTATAAGAACTGATTTCAAGCAACCAAAATGAATTATTTATATCATAAAAATTTATTTTAGGCTTAAAAATTTGTACAAATTTAACATTTTTTTAATTTAAATATCTAAATAACATTAAATAACAAGGAAAAAATTATTAGCGAACTTTTCCAATTTTTTTTAATAATTAAAATAAATCTATTTTGTTGTGTTAAATAATCAATTCATTGCATTTATTTTATGCTGCATTTTAATTTTTAAATAACATGTGTGTATGCAAGAAAATGCAAAAAAATGTTTTAACACTCATTGACAAGCCCTGATAATAATTGGAAGTGAATCTATAATTGAGATATACCATATGGTCAGTTTAATACCGTATTTACTCGAAATTAAGAATATACCGGCACATCAAATAAATTCTTCTAATCGAGTGATTTTTTTTTCAAAAAATAACTCAAATTAAATTGAAATATTCCTCTATTTGAGAAAATTAAAAAAAAATTATAAAAAAAATTTAACAAATTTTATTGGAACAAAAAAAAATTTTTTTAAAAAAAGAGGGGCGTGCGCTTATTTTGGACATTCAAAAAAATTTGCATAATTATTTTTATGAATATTATTTGAGTTAAAAAAAAAAAGAAAAATTAACTCGAATTGTGGCTTTTTTTGTCTAAGTTTTATTCAATTAGAAGAAAAAAAATTTAATTCGAATTATTCTTAATTTCGAGTAAATACGGTACTTTAAATTTAGTGAAATTCGCGATAAAACTAGATTTGATATTTTAAATAATTCGGAATAAAATTTTTATAAATACCAACATATTCATATTTCTAAGGTAGTAGGAAGTTTCTCGAAAAGAAAAACTTAATGATTTTAAACAGCAATCAAAATAAAGTTTTTTTAAGGAAATCTAAATAGAATTATAGTAATAGAAATTCTGAATTAATTGCGCAGATTTAGATACATAAAAATTGTTGGATGTGAATATTATTTGTTTAAATTCCTTTCATTATCTTTTTTTTGGCTAATTTGATCAAACTTTAAAAGAAAAGGATTCATTAAAAAAATTGTAATATTTTCAAATATAGGGAAAAATTCTATCTACAGCTTTTATCTTTGTCAAAAGGGACAATTTTCAAAACTTTGATTATATAACTTTTAACCTAAATTATTTAATTTTTCTAATTGACTTTTTGAATCTCCATGCTAGACAGTATGAAAACAACTGAAATTTTCCTATCCGTTTAACTCACAGACTAGTCTTAATTTTACCAATAAATCAGATTGAGTAAGATCATTAATTATCAAATGAAAATTTTAATGACAAATCCAAGTTGGATATCACTCCTTACTATTTAGCAAATTTAGAACAATTAGCTAGAATTTCATTCAATGATTTATCAAAAAGTACCAAAACACTGCACATTGATATGAATAAACATCTTGGTAAAGAATTATCATACTGCACTTCTGTTAAAATTGTGTCGTAGCCGTATCGAACCGTAGCGTACAGTAGCCGTACCGTACTACCGTACGAAGAATCCCTTCTTTTTGATCTATTTATCCTATTTGCAATACTTTTACATGTATTTTTGGATCCATAGTGGTCTATTGGCTTCCATTAGCTACCATAAGCTAAAAACAGAACCCCAAGGCAACAAAACCGCGATTTTTTAGCTTTTAAATTTTGATTAATAAAAAAAAACATATTTTTTAATTTTCGAATAATTTGATCGAGTAACCCTGGGAAGTTAAACTGAC